>LR738709.1:71139958-71161431 GCA_902687465.1 Secale cereale
CCCTTTCTGTGATGTCGCTCAGACGTCCGACTGTGGCATTCTTGTTATTTATAAGCCCTTTATGTGATGTCGCTCAGACGTCCGACTGTGGCATTCTTGTTATTTATAAGCCCTTATGTGATGTCGCTCAGACATCCGACTGTGGCATTCTTGTCATTTATCTTCTTTATAAGCCCTTTATGTGGTGTCGCTCAGACGCCCGACTGCGGCATGTTTCCATTTATTTATTCCTCACGACGCGTCACTCAGACACTCGTTTGGTTTCCTTTTATTTACCTTATGGATTTCGGGAGGATTACCGCCCGACTTCTATTCTTGCTTATAGTACAGAAATTATATTATCCGGTTGCATTTTGCTAGAATACTCATATGCAACAATATTTGCATTTATTAAATCTTAAGTCCGAACTGTCTTGCGAGTACATTCAAAGTACTCACCTGGCTTGTTGGTTTGGCCAGATGTGGACCAAGGCGATCTCATGGATGAAGAGTTCGATAGCGAGTCCGACGTCTAGTGGAGTCCCAGTCAGTCTCTTGCGATCCTGGAGTTGATCACTGTTATATAACCGCTTCCACCAATCACCAAATAAATTCATCGGGTCTCACTCCGACACTCGATGAACTGTATGATAGTGGAGTCACGCCACCGCTACACTATGATAGATCCACCACCTTTTTATTACGAGTTAGTAGTATGCCACCCCACCATTGTGTCATATGCGCCTTTATGTACTATATTGGCATACTTGTAATAAAATTATTGAGCGACCTCAGCTCAACTTTGTATAATATTCAGTATTCTGGAATTCTGTACCAAGGAATTGTCTATCGGCAGGAAGTATTCTTCCTTGCTGGTTTAATAAAAAGGTCGGTCTTTCGGTAATTATTTTACTGAAAAATCTGTCCTGACAACCTTGGTACCAGAGCCAGGCTGACTGTTGGAAGCCACTAGGTGCGATCGCTAATCGGTTATTAGCATAATAACTGCTATTCAGCATTTTTGCATCTGTAGCAATTTGTTGTTAGTCATCATAAATTTATGACTTGACTATTCGGAATTTTTGTCTACTTTTGTAGATGGCCAGCAACGACTGCGATGCACAAGTGTTCGCCAACATTCTTGAGGGGTTTGTCAAGCTCCTCTTTGCCATCACCAAGGTCGCGATTGGGCCATCAACCCGTCCAGAGTTTGCACTCTACCGTCACAAGCTCAACGACAGCGTGTCAATGCACCAGGCCGTGGTGCACTTCAAGGGAGGGCGTTCTGAAGCGCGCCGCCTCCGATTTGTGTGCAAGGCCATGCCTACGGAGAGGCATGCCATGCAAATGGCTGCCCGTGAGGCGATAGCTCGTCTCCAGGACATTCTTCCTTCAATGAAGACTCGTCGCTACCGTTACCTCCCATGCCACGTGCCCTACATGTGCCACTATGCGTTTGCTTGCGCAAATGGGGAACGTGATGAAGCCATCGAATTAATGGTTAAGTACCTCAAGGCACTTGAGGCAGCATTTGATAATCTTGTGGACGACTTGGTGGCTGCTCGTATGGACTTGGTCTAGAGTGGCTCCGCCAACAGGAGGGAGCTACTCCATACTGCGCCACCACTGACGTTTGTCTCGTCCACCGCACCCGCATCTTAGCCACCGCTCGCCGTCTGCCTACCACCGAGGAGTTTGACCAGGTCATTGCTCCTACCCAAGTCAGGGCTGCACCACCTGCCGCACCCGCATCAACACCTCGTACCAGTACTCCGCGCCTGGAGCCTATTAGTGAGGAGGAATTTGAGTCTCCATCACCACTGGGCCTTACCCTCGGCAGGCCGAGGGAAATCTTCAACATCTCCGACTAGTGCGTCTATCCGCGATGCGTTATGCTCGCTTGTATGATATGTGTGATATGTAAAATAGGGTGATGGGAAGTAGTCTGTTTGCGCATCATGTAGGAACTTGGAGAAGTGCACTAGCATAAATAACGTGTCAGGATTGTGTACACGCATCCTGGGTGACGTATGTATAATTACGACTCGCATGTAAGATATGTACTAAGCAGTCCTTCTCCGTGCGCAATCAAGTTTATTTTTTAAAAAAATCTTTGGAGCTCGTGTTTTTGTTGCTTTTGCAAATCTTGGTTTATTTTGCTGCCCGGTCCTTCTCATGATTTCTGCAATAATACCCCAGAGTAAGAAATGACTCGTCCCTGGACGCGTTCCATGCCAAGTCCGCCAGAGGAAAATTATGGCACACAGACAGGTAACAATTTCACGCAGGGGCAGTCAAGTCAGCAGGGCAGCGAAACAACATTTTCTCAAGTATGCCGTCTTTACGAGCAAAGTCAGCAACAACATCAGGAAATGATGAACCATGTCATTAACCTGGGAAATCACCGTGAGCCATACCAGCAGCACTCAAAATTATCTGAATTTCAGAAGACACGTCCGCCAACATTTTCTCACACAAACAGATCTCTTGAGGCCGATGATTGGCATATTGAAAGGAAATTAACTGTGGCACAATGCTCAGACCGTGAAAAGGTACTTTACGCACCACATTATCTTACTGGAGCAGCCGCGTCATGGTGGGAGAATTTTCTGCATATGCACCCCAACATAAATGATATCACCTGGGAAGATTTCAAAGAAGGCTTTCGTGGGGCGCACATCCGTAAGAGCATTACGCAGATCAAGAAAAGAGAATTTGATGACCTCAAGCAAAGGGGCATGACAGTAACTGAGTACAACAGTGAGTTTACGCAATTATCCCGCTATGCCAACGAAGAGCATATGAATGAAAATAAGAAGATGGGAAAATTCCTGGATGGTCTGGCACCAGCACTTAAATGCCAGTTAGTCGTGCACACTTTTTCAGATTTCAAGACGCTGGTGGATAAGGCTATTACGTTGGAAAATGAACGTCGCAGTCTGGAAGACATTCGCAGAATAAAAAGGGATCAGACCAACCACCCTTGCAATAACAGGAATAAGGTAAATTTCCAGAAAAATGGGGCGAACAAATCCATGACAAATGACACACGTCCAAGCAGGAATTTTCACGCAAGGGACAAGGATTTCACCTATCGCCCAGGTGTTACTTGCTACGCATGTGGAGAAGAGGGACACTATGCTAAACAGTGCCCAAAGCCAAGAAACTCAGCACCGAAGCCTAACAGCAGCGGAAACAATTCCGCGCCCAAGCTTAACAACTTCAACCCCAATAACAATCACAAGAAAGGCCACCTGAACCATGTGACCAAGGAGCAAGCACAGGATGCCCCGGATATCGTACTCGGTACGTACCCTGTCAACACAATACCTGCCACTGTTTTGTTTGATTCTGGAGCTTCTCATTCGTTCATTTCGAAGAGTTTTGCTTTGCAACATGGTTTTTCGATGCTTCCTTTGGGAAAGTCAATGACCATCAAGTCCCCCGGAAGTAAGCGGACCACTCCGAATTAATGCCAAGGTTTAACCATTGAAATTGAAGGGTTCAAGTTTCACGCAAACCTCATCGTGTTGGAAAACAAGGGGCTGGATGTTATCCTTGGTATGGACTGGCTAACCACCAACAAAGGATTTATCGACTGCTTCAACCGGACTGTGATTCTTACTCATCAGCACGGAAAGACAATAAGAGTCACAGCTCCAGAAAGACCAGTATCGCGGCAACCAAAATTAAACAAGGTAGACACTTCTGAGTTAAGCAAAGTTCCAGTTGTATGTGAATCTCCGGACGTATTTACCGAAGAACTACCAGGCATGCCACCAGACAGAGAAATAGAATTTATTATTGAACTAGCACCTGGAACCACCCCCATATACAAGAAGCCATATAGAATGGCACCATCCGAGTTGATTGAACTAAAGAAGCAAATAAAGGAATTGCTGGACAAAGGATTTATATGGGCCAGCTCCTCACCTTGGGGATTCGCCGGTATTATTTGCCAAAAAGAAGGATGGGACTATGAGATTGTGTATAGACTACCGAGCGCTCAACATGGTCACTATCAAGAACAAATATCCGATGCCACGGATAAATGATTTATTTGACCAGCTCGCGCAAGCCAAAGTTTTCTCAAAAGTTGATCTAAGGTCGGGTTATCATCAATTAAAAGTACGTACAGAAGATATCCCGAAAACAACATTCACCTCCAGATACGGACTATATGAATTTACAGTAATGTCGTTTGGACTGACCAACGCCCCCGCATATTTCATCCACCTCATGAACAAAGTATTTACGAAATTCATGGACAAATTTGTGGTAGTATTTATTGATGATATCTTGGTATATTCAAAGACACCAGAAGAGCATGCTGAACACCTCTGTATTGTACTGGGAGAATTAAGGAAACATCAACTCTACGCCAAATTCAGCAAATGTGAATTTTGGTTGAGGCAAGTTGGTTTTCTAGGACACGTATTGACACAAGAGGGAGTTGCCGTGGACCCGGAAAAATTCAAGGCTGTACTTGGTTGGAAGTCACCGGCCAATGTAATGGATATACGAAGTTTCCTCGGTATGGCTGGATATTACAGAAGGTTTATTGAAGGATTTTCCACCATAGCCAAACCAATGACACAGTTACTCAAGAAGGATAAGAAATTTGTATGGACCGAAGCGTGTGAGAAAAGCTTCCAGGAACTCAAAAAGAAATTAACAACAGCCCCAGTATTGGTTGTACCAGACATACACAAGAGTTTTGAAGTATATTGCGATGCATCCCGGAAAGGTCTCGGATGCGTACTAATGCAAGAAGGCAAAGTAGTCGCCTACGCTTCCCGGCAACTACGGAAACATGAAGAAAATTATCCTACTCATGATTTGGAATTGGCAGCAGTCATTCATGCACTCAAGGAGTGGAGGCACTTTTTGCTTGGGAATCGTTGTGAAATATATACGGACCATAAGAGCCTCAAATATATTTTCACGCAACCAGAACTCAATTTACGACAATGACGCTGGCTGGAACTGGTAAAAGATTATGACGTTGGCATCCACTATCACCCAGGAAAAGCAAACGTGGTAGCTGATGCTCTCAGCCGTAACCCCAGCCCGAACAACGGCAGCCTACAGAACCTGAGACCCAAATTTCAGCAAGAATTCGCCAAGCTCAACTTAATGATGGTCACTGAAGGCAAAGTGTCAAATCTGGAAATATAGCCTACGCTAATAGAACAAATAAAGAAGGCTCAGCATGGACACCCCAACATCGAAGGAATAAAAAGAAAAGTAAGTCAGGGCAAGGCCTCAGAATTCACCATAAACAGTGAGGGTATATTATGGTTCGGAGACAGGCTTTGCGTACCAAATAGCAAAGACCTAAAACAGCAAGTTCTAGCAGAGAGCCACACCGCTCCGTACTCAATTCACCCTGGAGGGACTAAAATGTGCAAGGACATTCAGGAAAGATTTTGGTGGCACGGCATGAAGAGGGATATAGCCACATATATTGCATGTTGCGATTCATGTCAACGCATTAAAGCCGAGCACCAAAAACCCGCAGGACTCTTACAACCAAACAAGATACCAGAGTGGAAATGGGACGATATTGGGATGGATTTTATTATTGGACTGCCACGGTCACAGCACGGAAATGATGCCATATGGGTCATCACAGATAGGCTGACCAAGGTGGCACACTTCATTCCAGTCAAGACAACCCACACCACCCAAAAGCTTGCCAAGCTTTACCTCGCCCGTATAGTATGCCTACATGGGGTTCCAAAGACTATAATATCTGACAGAGGCACTCAGTTCGTCTCCAAATTTTGGGACCAGTTGCAGCAAGCCCTCGGAACGCAACTAACATTCAGTACAGCTTATCACCCCCAGACTGGAGGACAAACGGAACGAGTAAATCAAATACTAGAAGACATGCTAAGGGCATGTGTCCTCACCTATGGGACCAGTTGGGAGGCAAGCTTACCATATGCCGAATTTGCATACAACAATAGTTACCAAGCCAGCCTGCAGATGGCACCTTGCGAAGCCTTGTACGGACGAAGATGCCGTACTCCATTAAACTGGTCAGAAACAGGGGACAGTCGTATCTTCCGCCCAGATATGTTGAGAGAAGCTGAGGAAAGAGTTAAAATAATACGGGATCGTCTCAAAACAGCCCAAAGCCGACATAAGAGGTATTACGATCAAAAGCATCGGGAAATAAGTTTTGATCCCGGTGAAGACATATACCTACGTGTATCTCCTATGAGGGGACTGCAACGATTTAAGGTCAAAGGGAAACTAGCACCACGATTTATCGGACCCTTCCATATAGTCGCACAGAGAGGCACAGTGGCTTACCAGTTCGACCTTCCCAAGGAACTGTCAGACGTCCACGGCGTGTTCCATGTTTCGCAACTGCGGAAGTGTGTAAGCAACCCAGAGAAGCACGTGTCGCATGAAAGTCTTGATGTGCAACCAGATCTCACCTACCAGGAACACCCAATAAAAATATTGGAGGAGTCTGAAAGGAGAACCCGTCAGAAGACTATTAAATTTCTCAAGGTTCAGTGGAGTAATCACACAGAGGATGAGGCAACGTGGGAAAGGGAAGATTTCCTTCGGACAGAACACCCACACCTATTTGAGGATCAGCTGAAATCTCGGGGACGAGATTTTTCCTAAGGGGGTAGGTGTTGTAACACTCCAAATTTTTTGGGTTTGGTTTTTCTTCCAAACTTTTGGTCTTTTGGAAGGGGGGTGTTTGATCTTCTCTTAAAACCCTTCTAAAATCTCTTCTGGCCAAAGTTTGTGTGTTATTCTCTAGCTTGATTTTTGGTCTTGAGAGTTTCTTCTTGTGTTAGCTAAACACATGTTGTTTTCTTAGGGATTTGTTTGATTCTTTTCCCTTCTTGATTTAAACATCTTAGGTTTTACCTTGGGCTTATCTTCCTCTCCAACTGTCATCTTGCCATGACACCCAACAGAAATAATTCTCTCCTAGACCTCCTCTTCACCTTAGGACAAGTCTCACATTAGTTCCAGTGAGTTTCAACCTTATTGGAATTTTTCCTCTATTTATTTTACTCCTAAAACAATTTTTGTCCATTAAAGTGAACCTTGGTGATTTGCAAAGGAACCACCATGTCCACATTGTTATTTGTTTCCAAACTAACTTCCCTGGACAGTCCTTAGCACACACAATCTAGATCCATCTTGTTTCATTGGTCCACAGTTCAAAATTTTCAAATTTCACCTGCTGCAAGTTTGGACCAGATTTGCAAATTTTGGTGGAATTCATATTTTTCTTCTTCCAAAAATTCTGTGAAAATTCAGGCAGCCTCTAGATGCATCAAGAGGCCACTTCACCAAATATCAGCCCCAGAAACATTTTCCACATGCCAGAATCATTTCATCATACACCTGGCGTGCATTATTTCTGTCAAGTTTTAGAAACTGCTAACTGAACTTTGCAGCCGACAGTGCAGTTCGTCAGTTTCGTCAGTCAGCATCGTCAATCTCGCCAGTGCTCGCCTTGGATCAATGCTCACTGCACCTCCTCCTTATCCAGCGCGCCGCACGCTTGCTTGGCTGCTTCTTCGCGTCGGTGGCGCCTTGGCCCGCCCACGCCGGCCTCTTCCGCGGCGACAGAACCTCCCGTGGTGGCCGACAGGAGGCATCCTGCGGCACAACGCCGTTTGGCACCGCCCAAGCCACCCGAGAGCTCCGCGTGGCCTTCTCCACCACCAGCGCACGCCTGCAGCACCGTCGCCGTGGCCTGGCGCGCACAGAGCGCGTTCTCTGCCGCCGACGTGCCGCACGGCCGTTCCGTTGAAGGCAGACCGTAATCGCCCCTCCCTTGCTGAGTTGGACACGTGAATGGAACCAGTACATCTCCTAGTCGATGCTCAAGCCCCTAAACCCACCGTACAGCCACTGCGTCGCCGTAATCGCTCGGCGGACTTATCCCGTTCACGGCAACCGCCTCAGGCCGGCTATATAAAGCGCCCCCGAGCTTGCTCTCGAGCCCGCACACCTCCACCATCTCTCTAGACCACGCCGAGCCTCTGGAAGAGCCTCGAGGGGCCCTTCTTCCTCAACTCCGGCCAACTCCGTCCGCCTCGGGCTCCAGCAATGTTCTCTCCGGTGAGAACTCCTCCGCCGCCCTAGGCTCGAGCGTAACCCCCTGGCACCTACATGAGTCTAACCCCCACTCCAATTTGACCCCAGGAGCCCTCTCTGACGAGGCCCACGACCACCCGAGTCGCCGTCCGCCGGAGACAGGGTCGCCGTCGACGCGGGGCTCACCGACGCTCAACTCCACCACCCACCGACGCGGAAGAACACTAGGAAGCTATACGTACCACTCCCTTCCCCTACCTCGCCATGGATCGGCGCCGGCGACCGCCGCAGCTTCTGGCGCCGGCGCGACTCTGTTTCAGCGTTTAAACCCGACGAGTGGGACCCCCTCGTCAGCCTCTCGTTTCCCTCCGAAACGTTTTTCTGGAAAGCGCCTTCGGGCAAAGTACGTCTTCGTCTTCAGTTGGCGTACTGCCTACCGGTTCGCTTTTCTGTTTTCTTTTCTAGCCCCTGGAAACTTTCTGTTTCATTACAGATGAGTCCCTGGACAGAAACTCTAATATATTTTTGACTAAAGCTGATTTTGAGTTGATTTTTTTTCTATCCTCTTCAGTTTTATGTCTAGTTTTTTGTCATATTTTTGTGAAAATATTTGGAGCAGCTCTCTTTGCATGCGCGGTATTTATGTTAATATCCGTTTGTTTGAATACGTAGATACCGAAGGACGTGACGGAGCCGCGAACCTCACCGAGTTAGACTCCGACTACTCCGAACCAGGCAAGCATGTTTGAACCTTTGATATGATGGATGTGTTGCATGTTTGCTCGAGTAGTTCTTTTCATAGCATGGTCATATAAGCATTTTATATGGTTATATTTCTTGCAAGCAAGCTTCGGGTGAGCCCCGTATGATAATGGTTGAACGACCTCGATCATGTGGTGACATGATGGGTGGTGTATTGGTAGAGTTGGAGCATTCCAGTAGAGGGTTAACTTAGTCTCAGTATGGATCAAGTCATGATCCCGCTCATCTCCTTTTTGGTACTATCATATGTCGTCTGTTATGATTATGGCTAGTTAGTTGCAAACCACTTTCCGAGTACACACCAAGTAGAGGGGCCGGGATGAGGGTTCCATGGCCCTGGATTAAAGCCCGTCATCCGGTCAGGGGGCATGGGTGTTTTCGGTTGGGACCGAGAGGGGGGCACCCCTTAGAGCGCGCATATATAAATTTGATCCCATGCTATTCGAGGTTGTAGCCTCCCCGTCTTAAAGTTTTTTGTGAATGTTGTCACGGGTGATTCCGGACAGCGGGATGTGAAATGGGTGTGTACGGGTCAGTTGGGTTTCTGCTAAAACATCGTAGACGGAACTAGTCCATGTGGCTTGTAGAATCCGTTGGCTATGATTTTATAGTAAAAGCTTTGCAGAGTCAAATCTCCCGAGTAGCCATGGTTATGGCCTAGGGTCAACCTTCGTGTCAACACCGGTGACCATATCTAGTAAATTCTTGATGGTAACAATAGTGGTGATTTTATCAGATTCATTTTTGGGTAGATGAACTAATCGGTTATCTCTGTATTGATTTACTACATGGAATAATTCACCATTATATTGTTATTTATAAGCCCTTTATGTGATGTCGCTCAGAAGTCCGACTGTGGCATTCTTGTTATTTTTTTATCAGCCCTTTATGTGATGTCGCTCAGACGTTCGACTGTGGCATTCTTGTTATTTATTTTCATTATAAGCCCTTTCTATGATGTCGCTCAGACGTCCGACTGTGGCATTCTTGTTATCTATAAGCCCTTTATGTGATGTCGCTCAGACGTCCGACTATGGCATCTTGTTATTTATAAGCCCTTTATGTGATGTCGCTCAGACGTCCGACTGTGGCATTCTTGTCATTTATCTTGTTTATAAGCCCTTTATGTGGTGTCGCTCAGACGCCCGACTACGACATGTTTCCATTTATTTATTCCTCACGAGGCGTCACTCAGACACTCGTTTGGTTTCCTTTTTTTTACCTCATGGATTTCGGGAGGATTACCGTCGGACTTCTATTCTTGCTTACAGTACAGAAATTATATTATCCGGTTGCATTTTGCTAGAATACTCATATGCATCATGTTTGCATTTATTATATCTTAAGTCCGAGCTGTCTTGCGAGTACATTCAAAGTACTCACCTGGCTTGTTGATTTGGCCAGATGTGGACCAAGGCGATCTCATGGATGAAGAGTTCGATAGCGAGTCCGACGTCTAGTGGAGTCCCAGTCAGTCTCTTGCGATCCTGGAGTTGATCACTGTTATATAACCGCTTCCGCCAATCACCAAATAAATTCATCGGGTCTCACTCCAACACTCGATGAACTGTATGATAGTGGAGTCACGCCACCCGCTACACTGTGACATATCCACCACCTTTTTATTACGAGTTAGTAGTATGCCACCCCACCATTGTGTCATATCCGCCTTTATGTACTATATTGGCATACTTGTAATAAAATTATTAAGCGACCTCAGCTCAACTTTGTATAATATTCAGTATTCTGGAATTCTGTATCAAGGAATTGTCTATCGGCAGGAAGTATTCTTCCTTGCTGGTTTAATAAAAAGGTCGGTCTTTCGGTAATTATTTTACTGAAAAATCGGTCCTGACATTTATGAACAAATTGTAATTGAGGAAATCGTTAGTGTGCATGCATTCAACTTTTTCTGTAGTTCTATTTAGCTACTTGAGCATTCAAATGAAGTTAACCATGAACTCGAATCGAGGGCATGTACTCTACCCAGAGCATGTACCATCCGCCATATCTAGAAATTCCTGGATAACAGATACAACTATGCCCTTAACTAGTAAACTTCCTTCAACGACCCATGCTTATGATCTAAGAACACTCTATTTGTAAACTGATGTACATTGGATGACCGGCTTTTAATTTTGAGTGTGTGTAATGTGATGTCTGGCATTCACTTGAAGTGGCACTCCTATATTTGCTTATAATATAAATACTTCATTATGGATACAATGCAAATATTTTGTTTATGCATACCAGAACTCCTAGCTAGCACTTGACAACTTATTCTCTGGTTTCCTACTAATTAAATGGTACATGCAATGAAGATATCTAGTTTCCTGCCTCTTTGATTTGTTCGAGTATTATGTACACATTAGTTCTTTCATTGACTAGTGTGTATTTTCTGCTCATCTATGTTTGACAACTACTAGTTCCCTGCTCTGTTATGCTCCTGCTAGGTTCTCACAGAGGAGGCCAAGGCGTGGTAAGACAAGGTCGTCTTCAAGGTGCTCGATCTGGTACGATCTTTTAACCTCGAAAGGTTGACCCTCTCACCGATGACGGCCGTCATCGGTGAGCTGTTGGTTGCCTTGGCCTCTCGGGGCATCTCCGACCGCCCCTACTCTCCTGACGAGCACATGCTGCAGCTCCTAGCGAGGTACGCATCTCCGTCCTTCCCCTTCCCCTACTGCTGCTGCCCAGATTCCCCGGTCTTACTCATCATGTCTCTGGTGTAGGGTGCACGAATGCCACTTCTTCCACCAGTGACCTTCCCCTCTGCGTCCAGCCTGTGGAACACTTCGATGCCATCTTTGGAGCTGCCAATGCCTTCCTGCAGGTAGCACCCCCTGTCCCTCTCCATCTTCCATTCCCCTGCAGTTTTTTTCTTGAAGTCATCCTACATAGACCTGCATAATTAGGCACAGATGCTAAAGTGAAACTAGTGCTATATTGCATCACTGATCTGCAGTGTATGGGGCGTCTCATTCCTAGTATTGCTATGTTCAACCACATTGCTAGTGTTCAAAAATGACACCCACTCACTATGCAAATGCATGCAACATAATCTGAAATTCATTATGTTACACTGTGCATAAACACTATAGTGTACAAATATCAATTTGTTTCACTATTCAGTTTGTCACCCATTCATCTTACTTACTGAGGCATCTTTCTTGTGAGAGTTTACTTGATGGTACAATATGTTATCATCTTTGTCACCCATTGCTATTTGTAATTGGGTAAAGAGCTAAAATCTGTACATGTAATGCTGAAGCTATATTGGTTGCCTGTGTCTTAATTTTTTCTTCTGTAATGATGATCTAAAATGTCACTCAGGTCATTATTGGTGCTGCTGCTATTGCTATGGTTACTGGAGGTGTTGCTGTTGCATCTGGCGGAGCTGCTGTTGGGGCCCCGAAAGGTAACATTCATCAGCCACAACCCCACAACAATGGCTCATGGTTCTGTGCCCCATCACCACTCTTTATAAATTACTGAAATGAACGGAGGTAGTAGTAAGGTTAAAATAGAACAACAAGGGATGTTTCTAATTTTGTTATGCTAGAGTAATACATCAACTCGTGATATTCTTGTATGTTACTTTAGGTGTCAAAATGATAGTAAAACCTAGGCTCTTGCATGGTTCTCGAATTAATTTTTCTATTTTTCTATACTTCTTTGATGTTGCATAATATTGGTGCCAAAGGGGTTCATTTAAACGAGATATGATCTACTGGAACATTTTTTTGCTGTTCAAATGTTTAAATTATGGTTCTTTGTTTCAAACATCGAAATGATGTTTACTTTGTCCTTCTATGCTTAAATGATAAAAATGTCGCATTTATAGGATTGTAAACCTGATGTGATTGGAGTAGTATTTACTTGTTGCTGATAGTTACTACTTGTATCCACTGATTTCTATGCCTCATTTTGCTTGTTTTACTTTACTTATGCACACAGACTGCCTACAAGTTAATGTGCTTTTTAGATTTGCCTTTATTTTGCTCCTAACCATATGGTTTGATAACTTGCAGATGATGTACTTCATTCGTGTTTCGTCGTGGGCTCCAAGAAGTGAAGAAGCATTGAGTTCTAGCTCATTGGAGCTAGTTATACTTTGATAGATAGTTATATTTTGATATTTAGTTGTGTTCTTGGTGGCTGTAAACCTGATGTGAAGTATTTTCGATTATAAACGTGGTGTGAACTATGTTTGACTATAATGTGCCAAATTTGGTTTTTTGATCTGTAGAAGTATTACTTGTGTTTTCAGTTAGTTTCGATTCAAATATTTGTATTTATTTACTGGAATATCAAAATTTGAAGAACATGACTCTGACCATTGGGACCCATCTGTAAACTGGAGCTGGGAAAAAAAGCTGGAAATAAAAAATAAATTGACTGCAAAATGTTGTGCGCTAGAAAATAAAAAGGCCAAATTGTAGGCCAGGCCCATGTAGCTAACCGAAATTAACATAAAATACATATATTAAAAGGGCTTGCCTAAAAAATAATACATGGGCCGAATTACTGGGTCAGACCCATGTAGCTAATAAAAGCACAGGGAAAAATACATTAAAAAGGCTGAATTTTTGGGCTAGGCCCATGTAGAAAATCGAATTGGACCGGGCTGATTCTTGTGCCACATCAGATTGCCACGTCGGATGCCTACGTGGCCCGGGCAGGCTGCTAGTGACCAAAACAAAACAATAGGCATATTTTGGTCGTAAACGTCTACGACCTTCTCACAGAGAAGGTCGTTAATTTCAGTGTACGACCCTCAGCTTTTGACCATCTGTGTTTGGTCAAAAAAAGGTCACAAATGAAAAACAATGACCTTTCAGTGACCAATAGTCAAGGTCACAAGTTGACATATTTCTTGTAGTGCTTTCTCATAATAATCGCTCCATGCTCGATACTTCTTGTTCTGGATCTTATATGATGAAGACTATTGACTTCAAAAGTGATTTATTGGAAAGAATTAAACACAACTCTGAAGAAACGCAACTCTGAAGATTGGGATCTCGACGAAGGTAAGGAGTCAGGTATGACCCCTAAGTTTGATTGTGTTAAAGCTTTTATGGATACCGATGTTTTCCATGAGTTTAGCACTAAATATGGACTTGACTCTGAGATAGTAGCTTCTTTTTGTGAATCTTTTGCTACCCATGTTGATCTCCCCAAGGAGAAGTTGTTTAAATACCATCCCCCTATTGAAGTAAAAGTAGTTGAACCTATTAAAGTTGAAGAAAAGACTATCACTTATAATGTTGATCCTGTTATACCTACCGCTTATATTGAGAAACCACCTTTCCTGTTAGGATAAAGGGTCATGCTCAAGCTTCAACTGTAGTTCGTAAGAGTTATACTAGAACACCTACACCCTCTGAGCAAATTAAAGTTGAACCTAGTGTTCTATGGTTAAAGATCTCTTGGTAGAAGATTTAGATGGACATGTTATTTACCTACAAGAAGAGTCTGCTAGAATAGCCAAACCCAATGCTAGGAACGAACATAAACCTGTTGTAGGCTTGCCTGTCATCTCTGTCAAGATAGGAGATCATTTCTATCATGGTTTATGTGACGTAGGTGCTAGGGCGAGTATTATCCCTTTTGATTTGTATAACGAAATTATGCATGATATTGCACTTGTCGAGTTAGAAGGGATTGATGTTACTATTAAGCTTGCCAATAGAGATACTATTTCACCAGTTGGGATTGTTAGAGATGTTGAAGTCTTGTGTGGGAAGGTTAAATACCCTGCTGGTTTTCTTATTCTCAGTTCCCCACAAGATGAATTCTGTCACATTATATTTGGTAGACCCTTCTTGAATATTGTTAATGCCAAGATAGACTGTGTGATAGATGTTGTTACTGTTGGGTTAGGGGATACCTCTCATGATTTTAACTTTGCTAAATTTCGTAGACAACCCCTTGAAAAGGCACCACCCAGTAAGGATGAACTTATTGGTCTTGCTTCTATTGTCGTGCCACTCTGAAGAAGCATCGTGCTGCTATTGGATATACTCTGGATGATCTTAAGGGCATTAGTCCCACTATATGCCAACACAAGATAAAATTGGAAGAAAATGCTAAACCAGTTATTGATCATCAGCGATGGTTAAATCCTAAGATGAAAGAAGTGGTAAGGAAGGAAATACTAAAGCTTCTAGAGGCAGGTATTATCTATCCAGTTGCTGATAGCCAGTGGGTAAGTCATGTCCATTGTGTCCCTAAGAAAGGAGGTATGACTGTTGTCCCTAGTGATAAAGATGAATTGATCCCGCAAAGAATAGTTACAGGTTATAGGATGGTAATTTATTTTCGTAAGTTAAATAAAGCTACTAAGAAAGATCATTGCCCCTTGCCATTTATTGATCAAATGTTAGAAAGGTTATCCAAACATACTCATTTCTTCTTTGTAGATGGTTATTCTGGTTTTTCTCAAATACCTATGTCAAAAGGGGATCAAGAAAAGACCACCTTTACTTGTCCTTTCGGCACCTTTGCTTATAGATGTATGCCTTTTGGTTTGTGTAATGCACCTGCTACCTTTCAAAGATGCATGATGGATATATTCTCTGATTTTTGTGAAAAGATTGTTGAGGTTTTCATGGATGATTTCTCCGTTTACGGAACTTCTTTTGATGATTGGTTAAGCAACCTTGATCGAGTTTTGCAGAGATGTGAAGACACTAACCTTGTCTTGAATTGGGAGAAGTACCACTTTATGGTTAATGAAGGCATTGTATAGGGACATAAAATTTCTGAAAGAGGTATTGAAGTTGACAAAGCTAAAGTTGATGCTATTGAAAAGATGGCATGCCTTAAGGACATCAAAGGTATACGAAGTTTCCTTGGTCATGCCGGGTTTTATAGGAGGTTCATTAAGGACTTCTCCAAAATCTCCAAGCCTCTGACTAATCTTTTACAAAAAGTCATTCCTTTTGTCTTTGATGATGATTGTCTAGAAGCATTTGAAATACTTAAGAAAGCATTGATCTCTGCACCAATTGCCCAGCCTCCTGGCTGGAATTTACCCTTTGAGAATATGTGCGATGCTAGTGATTATTCTATAGGAGCTGTTTTAGGGCAAAGAGTTGATAAGAAATTGAATGTTATCTAGTATGCTAGCAAAACTCTAGATAGTGCCCAAAGAAATTATGCTACTACTGAGAAAGAATTTTTAGCAGTTGTATTTGCTTGTGATAAGTTTAGACCCTACATTGTTGATTCTAAGGTAACCATTCACAATGATCATGCTACCATCAAATACCTTATGGAAAAGAAAGATGCTAAGCCTAGACTTATTAGATGGGTTCTCTTGCTGCAAGAATTTGACTTGCATATTATTGATAGAAAAGGAGCTGAGAACCCTGTAGCAGATAACTTGTCTAGGTTACAAAATATACTTGACGACCCACAACCTATTGATGATAGCTTTCCTGATGAATAGCTAGCTGTCATAAGTACTTCTCGTACTGCTCCATGGTATGCTGATTATTCTAATTATATTGTTGCTAAGTTTATACCTCCTAACTTCACATACCAGCAAAAGAAAAAGTTCTTCTATGACTTGAGACATTACTTCTGGGATGACCCACATCTTAATAAAGAAGGAGTAGATGGTATTATTAGATGTTGTGTACCTGAGCATGAACAGGAACAGATCCTACGCAAGTGCCACTCCGAAGCTTATGGAAGACACCATGCGGGAGATAGAACTGCAGACAAGGTATTGTAATCCGGTTTTTATTGGCCTACTCCCTTCAAGGATGCCCGTAAGTTTGTCTTATCTTGTGATGAATGTCAAAGAATAGGTAATATTAGTAGACGTCAAGAAATGCCTATGAATTATTCACTTTTTATTGAACCATTTGATGTTTGGGGCTTTGATTATATGGGACCTTTTCCTGCCTCTAATGGGTACACACATATTTTAGTTGTTGTTGATTACGTTACTAAGTGGGTAGAAGCTATTCCAACTAGTAGCGCGGATCATGACACCTCTATTAAGATGCTTAAAGAAGTTATTTTTCCGAGGTTTGGAGTCCCTAGATATCTAATGACTGATGGTGGTTCACACTTTATTCATGGTGCTTTCCGTAAGATGCTTGCTAAGTATGATGTCAACCATAGAATTGCATCACCTTATCACCCACATAATAGTGGTCAAGTTGAATTAAGTAATAGGGAGTTGAAATTAATCTTGCAAAAGACAGTTAATAGGTGTAGGAAGAATTGGTCCAAGAAACTAGATGATGCATCATGGGCCTATAGAACTGCATACAAAAATCCTATGGGTATGTCTTCGTATAAGATGGTATATGGAAAAGCTTGTCACTTACCTCCTGAGCTAGAACATAAGGCATATTGGGCTATTAAAGAGCTCAATTATGATTTCAAACTTTCCGGTGAGAAGAGGTTATTTGACATTAGCTGTCTTGATGAGTGGAGAACCCAGGCGTATGAGAATGCCAAACTGTTTAAAGAAAAAGTTAAAAGATGGCATGACAAAAGGATACAAAAACGTGAATTCAACTTAGGGGATTATGTCTTGCTATTCAACTCTCGTTTAAGATTTTTTGCAGGAAAACTTCTCTCGAAGTGGGAAGGACCTTACGTTATCGAGGAGGTCTATCGTTCGGGTGCCATAAAAATCAACAACTTCAAAGGCACAAATCCGAAGGTGGTGAATGGTCAAAGAATCAAACATTATATCTCAGGTAATCCTATAAATGTTGAAACCAATATTATTGAAACCATAACCCCGGAGGAATACATAAGGGACACTTTCCAGAACGATTCAGCCTCCGAAAAGGAAGAGGTACGTGATACGGTAAGTAAACAGACTCCAAAACAGTTCTAAAGGCACTTTTTCTCCGTTTTGGAATATTTAGAAAAATAAAAAAATAAACCGCAGTCCGAAAGAGACACGAGGCGTCCATGAGGGTGGAGGGTGCGCCCCCCTTCCCAGGGCGCGCCCCCTACCTCGTGGGCACCCCGTGTTTCCCCTGGACTCTGTTTTCTTGTGGGTTACTCCTTTTGGTCGGTAAAAATTCATTATATATATACTCCCGAAGGGTTCGACCTCTGTATCACGCAAAAATCCTCTGTTTTCGTTTCTAGCTACTGTTTTTGACAGATCTAGATCATCATGGTGTTCTCCAACATCCCCAAGGGCAAGTTCTTCGAGAAGGTCATCAACCCCTACCTTGTGGAGGTGCTGTACCACCCCAAAATCATGGAGTTGCATGAGGGGGTGCTGCACATCCGTGATATTGAGGGGCCAAGGAGGACCGGAAGCGTGGAGACAAGGCTCGTAGCAATGGAGCAGCAAGTTTTCAAGTGCCAAGGTATGGTGGAACGAGGACTCGACGCCAACCACATGATGATCTTGGAGCTCGCCAACAACCTCAAGTTGGATGCAAGGATCTTTGGGGAAGCTCTCTCCAATCTTCAAGAGAAGATCGAACACCTCCAAGCCCAGATCTATGACTTGCAAAATCAAAACTGTGAGTATGAATATAGATTCAAGAAGATGAGTTTGGCTGCAGATTTGACTATCCCGGAGACTCGATCATCCTTCTACGATGGTGTACCCATGCCTTGGAAGGTGGACAACAAGCCTACATCATCAACAACTCCATCATCACCACCCCCGAAGGAGACATAATCACTTGGGTATGGGCACTCCCCTTGGCAACTGCCAAGCTTGGGGGAGTGACCCCGGTATCGTATTACCATCACTCCTATCTTTACCGTTTTACTTAGTTCGATCCTTTTGGTAGTATCTTGATCTATTAGAATATAGTTAGCATGATCTAGTTGTGAGCTTTATCCCTTGTAATCGAGCCCGTGAGCAATATAATAAAGATTAGTGTTGAGTCAAGGGCTTGATTTCCTCACTTGATTCATGATAAAACGAAAACATAAAGACTATCAAAGAGATCATATCGATCTTATGGGAAGTAATGACTTCACATACAAGAGTATGATAAATAAAAGTTGTTGGGAGGTGACAAACATAGTTTTGGTCATCATTACAATTAATAGGAAGTAATAAAAGAAGAGAAGCTTCACATACAAATACACTATCTTGGACATCTTTTATGATTGTGAGCACTCATTAAAGTATGATATGCTAAAGAGTTGATGTTGGACAAGGAAGACAACATAATGAGTTATGTCTTCTTATATCCGAAATAAAGTATATTGTCATGGATCATCCAACATGTTGAGCTTGCCTTTCCCCCTCATGCTAGCCAAAACTCCTCTCACTAAGTAGAGATACTACTTGTGCTTCCATATATCCTTAAACCCAATTTTGCCATGAGAGTCCACCATACCTACCTAGCGATTGAGAAAGATCCTTCCAAGAAAGTTGTCATGTTGCAAATTTGCTAAAATATGTATGATTTATTAGTGTGGGAGAAATTAGCTTTATATGATCTTGTGATATTGAAGTAATAAAAGCGACGGACTGCATAATAAAGGTCCTTATCACAAGTGGCAATATAAAGTGAAGTTCTTCTATGCTAAGACTTTGTGCATCCAACCATAAAAACACATGACAACCTGTGCTTCCCTCTGCGAAGGGCCTATCTATTATTCATGTCTTATAAGAGTCAAAAGTGAAATCCACCTTTCCTTTTTACATTTTATCCTTTGGCAAGCACATTGTGTTGGAAAGATCCTGACATATATACCCACTTGGATGTAAGTTTTCATGATCTATTAGTGTTGACATTACCCTTGAGGTAAAAGGTTGGGAGGCAACACTATAAGCCCCTATCTTTCTCTGTGTCCGATTAAAACTCCTTAAACATAAGTATTTTGTGAGTGTGAGCAATTGTGAAAGACTATATGATAGTTGAGTATGCAGGCTTGCTGAAAAGCTCTTATATTGACTCTTTCCGATGTTACGATAAATTGCAATTGCTTCAATGACCGAGATTAAAGTTTGCTAGTTTCCAATGAAGTTTATGATTCATACTTGATATTGTGGATGGATTGTTACTTTAGCATAAGAATCATATGACTATATTTATATAAGTTGCTGTTATGAGAATGATCATGATGCCCTCATGTCCGTATTTTGTTTTTATCGACACCTCTATCTCTAAACATGTGGACATATTTTTCGTTATCGTCTTTCGCTTGAGGACAAGCGAGGTCTAAGCTTGGGGGAGTTGATACGTCCATTTTGCATCATGCTTATATGTTGATATTTATTGCATTATGGGATGTTCTTATATGTTTTGTCACAACACTTATGCCTTTTCTCTCTTATTTTACAAGGTTTACATGAAGAGGGAGAATGCTGGCAGCTGGAATTCTTGGCTGGAAATGGAGCAAACTCTAGAAACCTATTCTGTACAACTCCAAAAGCCCTGAAACTCAACAGAACATCGTTTCGGAAAATATAAAAAATATCTGGCAGAAGAAACCCACTAGGGGGGCCACCAGCTATCCTCGAGGGCGGGGGGGCGCCCCCTGCCTCGTGGGCCAGCCGGCAGGCCCCCGATGCCCATCTTCTCCTATATGAGGTGTTTTGACCTGGGAAAAAAATCATAAGGAGGCTTTCGGTACCAGACGCCGCCGTATCGAGGCGGAAACCAATCTAGGGCTCTAGCAGGGCTGTTCTGCTAGGGATACTTCCCTCCGGGAGGGGGAAATCATCACAGCCGTCATCACCAACAACTCTCCCATCTTGGGGAGGGCTATCTTCATCAACATCTTCACCAGCACCATCTCCTCTCAAACCCTAGTTCATCTCTTGTATCCAATCTTTGTACCCAAACCTCAGATCGATACCTGTGGGTCTATTTGTTTCCTCTAGTGGTGTCATGTGAACGTCGACTACATGACACTTCACCATTATTTGGGCCTAGAGGAAGGCACTGGGAAGTAATAAGTAGATGATGGGTTGCTAGAGTGACAGAAGCTTAAACCCTAGTTTATGCGTTGCTTCGTAAGGGGCTGATTTGGATCCATATGTTTCAGGCTATGGTTAGGTTTACCTTAATACTTCTTTTGTAGTTGCGGATGCTTGCATTAGAGGTTAATCATAAGTGGGAGGTTTGTCCAAGTAATGGCAGCACCCAAGCACCGGTCCACCCACATACCAAATTATGAAAGTACCGAACGCGAATCAGATGATCGTGATGAAAACTAGCTTGACGATAATTCCCATGTGTCCTCGGGAGCACTTTACCTTATATAAGAGTTTGTCCAGGCTTGTCCTTTGCTACAAAAAGGATTGGGCCACCTTGCAGCACCTTATTCACTTTTACCTTTTGTCACTTGCTACCAATTATCTTATCACAAAACTATCTGTTACCTATAATTTCAGTGCTTGCAGAAAATACCTTACCGAAAACTGCCTATCATTTCCTTCCGCTCCTCGTTGGGTTCAACACTCTTACTTATCGAAAGGACTACGATAGATCCACTACACTCGTGGGTCATCACCTACCACGCCGGAGCTTGGTCAGAGAGAACGGCGTGTACTGCAGATCGGGACATGCTGCCTCGGCGCCATCGAACGGAGAAACGATGCATGTCCTCCTTTTCTGCCGGCGGATGGGATGCGGCCGGATCAGTGACCAATGCTGAGAGAGAGAGAGAGAGAGAGAGAGAGAGAGAGAGAG
>LR738709.1:71161797-71298764 GCA_902687465.1 Secale cereale
TAATTAACTATAGAGGTACAACGGCTTGTATATGTGTGGAGGAGGAGAGAGGCCTACCTCATGTATGAAGGAAGACGATCTACCTCTTGTATTAAGGGAGATCGATCGACATCCATGCATATGTGTAGGAGAGGAATAAGGTTGGGAGAGAGATAGAGCTACAATGTTGGAAGGGGTGGTAGTGGAGTTGCTTTTAACAAATGGTGGGATAGGCTTGCTAGACAACCGGAGGGCACGCCTGCAATATCAATAAGAGAGGGGATGGCTGCCTGTCTATGCACGTGCGTGTGAGAGACGGGTCAGGAGGCATGCACGAATGATGAGTGGGGGGCGATATGGCTGTGGTAAGCAGACATAACTACATAGGAACATCACACGTCCTTTGTCAGAGAAAGGACATACATAACTTGTGAGGTACGTCGATCGATGGGGGGGGGAATAGTTAAAGTCTACCTAGGTATATGTTGGGAGTTCGATCGATATACATGCATGTGTGTGTTAGAAGCAAATGAGGCATGGGGAGAAGGATAGAGAGAGAGGGATGCATCTAGGAGGTGGTGCGAGAGTTATACTATATCGAGCGGGGAGGAGTGTGCGAGTACGAGATCGATGAAGAGAGTGTGGGAGTGAGGAATGGACGGTGATAAGAGAAGAGGGAAGCTTGTGTTTTGTGCTAGGCACACCTAGCTAGAGAGGCATATCGATCAGTGTGTGCTGTAAAGAAGGAGCTGGGGGGCCTACACAGACCGTGTGTGAACGATCTAAAGTGAAAAGACGAATTTGTGAGATGGAGCTAGAGAATGTCGAGGGAGGGTGAGAGGGATGCGAGCGTCTGCATGCACGAGAGAAAGTTAGCTCTAGCTAGCTACAAAGATAAGAGGATTATGTGGGTGTAAAAGACAAATAGAGATCATACTTCATTATAAAAAACGAATTCAGATATTTGAAGAATTTATCATAGTGTTTTAAACCGACGCATGTGTGAATATATATAACGGTGATACACATGGTGTGGTTATGAACATGTTATACTACATATAATATATTTTATCTCTACTCTTATAAAAAACGGAGTTGTTGATGATGGTGCCATCCTGCAATATAGGCCGTCCGATTTATATCTGACGGATAGAAAGGAAACTATGGCAATTTTAAAAAAAGATACCCACACCCGTCTCCATATTTGTGAATTAGGCCTCCCCTATCATGTTGATGTTCTGTGGAACGCATGGGCATCTTGCTAGTACTATGTATAACATATATAACATTGATCATAATTTGGGCTAATGTGTGGCTTTTGCAGCTCAGATCTAAATACTTGTCATAATGTAGGGGGCGGGGCACTATACTATGTGTGATAAATACGGTGTACATGATTTAGATTATGAATATATAGTTAGTACATCAAATGTACTATTATTTGGAATCAACATCAAGTGTATTCAAAAAATAGAATTGCAGTTCATGTAGTACACATAGTTCATATCTATCTCTATAGTAATCATGTGGTGTGTTATTAAGGTAACTAGATGACCTGGTTGCGCCAATGGCGCAAGAAGCCAATTAGTAGCGATGTTATTAGTGAATATGTAGGGGATGTAGCAACAAACATAATGGAATGTGAATTTATCACATGTAGTAGAGTGAGGTAGATCGTTTTACAGAAACACATACATATGTAGTTGTAGAGCTTATTTAGTCATCTTCTTAGTCTAACTGGTTTTCAGAAGGTGTGAAAGTACGAATAAGCAGTGTCGTTGTCGCACAATGCTTGGATGGTATACTTCCATAGGTACTTGAAGGCTATGTGGCAAATGTAACAATTGATGTGTGATTTTTTCCTAGCGATGAGACGCTTCAATTTTCTGACTTGATCTTTGTAAAGCTTCACTTTGTTACCCCATGTGCAATGATCATCAAAGATTCCAGCCAGGTTCCCCTATGCATGATTTTTAAAATGGCTGGTGTAAGCATAGGTATGTACTGGTATTAGAAGATCAAATGAAAACATTATTTGCAAATACAGATTATGGGCTTAATTGCATGTGCTAATGTTTATAATTAGTATGAGGTTTTTGAAAGATTAGCATCTATAAGAAGACAAATTAAATAAGGCATAATGGTATATGTTTAATCATGGAAGGTGGGATCAAATTAAGGAACATATATCTTCACAAATTACTTTGTATGGCTAAGGCCTACGGTGAGCACTTGTCTAATTACTACAGAATAGTCCAAGCACATTATTTTCACTATAGAATAGTCCAAGCATTACTTGCCTAAGAACAGAAAGAAGATGGGAAATCACATTATTTTCAGTACAGAATAGTCCAAGCACTTGTCTAATTACTCTAAGCAATAAACTTCCTTGTATATAAGGGAAGTCATGAAAGGATCTGACTTGTGCTTGGAACTTGTTTGGCAAGTAACACAGCCCACAATAAAGCTCCCGAGAAACCTACAACTAAAGATAAAATACAGGCACACCACAAATTTAGTTCTATAAACCAGCATCATAATTTGCACAGACAATTTGCAGGGCTCTAAAGTTACAATTCTACTGGACTACCTTGTTCAATAAAGAAGACCGTGTCAACAATGCAGATGTATCAAACATATCACCCCAAATTTTAAGCATCAACAAATTATGTTTTCCACTGCTCCCCATAGGCTATACGATCTGAATACTGACAAAGGTACATACACAGTATGAAATGTAGAAACAGGAAAGCGATTTGTAGTCTCTATACCTCTCTCGCCTGATGTCATCACTGACGCTTTCTTCATCCCTGAGACCCTCCATTGGCTTTCTGCTTGCTTCAAGCTCTCAAAACAACATGCACCTCACACGACAGAGGAAACACCAGATGGAGCGGTCAGCAGTCCATCCATGTACGCATCAAATCCGATCCGATCGGCGCAACCAAAGATGCACTTGCTTGTCAAAATTCAAAAAAAATAGTGCATCACACAAAACTTTTAGACCTAGTGATTATTAAAGAATATGACTAAGAGTTGACTAAACTCTAATACAGGAGATTTCAAATTACTGAAATAACACTTGTTGGTCACTTGAAATACTTGAGCATGGATGACAATCTCTCCACGCACATCATACTCACATTTGAAACTCTGCAACAGTCATAAGATAATTAGTGAAGTGGCTTTGTATTAGAAAATGAATATAGTTGATCAAGTGATGGTCAAGAATCAATCGGCGACCTGAATAAATATGATACAAAATGCCAGTAAATTTTTGGAAGTGTTGTAAATCTATTAATGCCTTAGAATCAAGCTATCACACAACAAATCCTTGGCTTTTGATCTGAGGAAAAAGAAAAGCAAGTATCAGACTAAACTTACACACTTACTGACATACAGGCTGGCATATTTAACACTAAAATGAGTGTTATTCATCAAAAATATGTGCATCTACGCAGGCTCCTTGTATTGTTTTGCTTTTGCATCCAAACTATTTTGTAAAACTTGCATACTTATGGTTCCAGATAGCAGCTCAGAACTTGTTCAATCTTCCCTTTTCATTTCATGCACAGTTGACTCATAGCTGCACAACAAATAGCAGATTTATGTCCTTATCTACTTACTGTCCAATTACTTTCTAACTCTGTAGCAATTAAACAACTGGTGTCTTGTTTAAAGTTAGGGAATTAGGGAAACCCCATCTGCACCTGTTTATAACATTGAGGCATTACTGGATCCTTTTATTGTCTATAATATGTAAGCTTTCCATGGAGATATTTACAATATATGTGCTCTATGTTACGATTTGTCTTTTACGGGACCTGATCTTATGATTTTTTTTCAACAAACAAGTTATTAAATATTAAAACTTAGTACCAGTAACCTTACCTATGCCCAATCATATTGTTGACCCAAGGCAGCTATGATGTTAAATAAACCTATCGGATTATTCTAGTGTTGTGATGATTAAAAAAATCACATTTAGTTGATTATATTTGCTGGGACGATGATGATCCTATTTGATCCCATGATTTCCTACTTGCACCTTTCTCTGTTATTTCCTTGCTATCTGCACGTCATAATCCTAGTTGATTATATACACATTCCTCTGCATCGGTCTAACTAAGAACAAGAAATGCACAAAGCAAGAGCTAGGCCAAAACAGCCAAAACAAGGCAGACAACATTGCAAAGTAATGAACCTTGAGGCATCCATCTCTCCCCGACAGAATCACGACGCTTCTTGCTACTGAAGGCGGTATTGATCCCGATCACCACAAAAGCCTTTTTCCTTTCCTGCCTTGCCATCCGCACTCTCAAGCAGCTCATGCTTGCTGCGCCGCGCTGCCAGCTCCATCTGCAGCGTGGCAATCGACTTGTCTAAATATGTAGACACGATTATGATATATTCCAATTTCCAAGTAGTCTCTCAATAGATATATAATGCAAAAATGCAAACAAATTCAGATCATTTTTCAATATTCAAGCCGACGTACTGTATGGCCTCATGAGTCTCTTTGCCACTTCCTCATCACGTCCCTGTCGTCAGATGGTTTCTGAAATCAAGAAAGGATGTTCATAGAATTACAAACCAAAGAAGAAACTGAAGAACATCAGGATTATCTTCTTATTAAAATATCCATTTTCACTCTGTAACTCGCTCTTGTAAAAAATCACATGATTTTATATTATCTTCAAAAACCTTGTTTGTTCTTTTTCTAAAATAAACCAGGAGCCAAAAAACGGATGCTGTCTATCGAAGTATCAGGGGGTGTTTACAGTCGTTTCTACATTGATAAAAATAATGATGTCAAAGTTTACAAACATGTAATAATTTTTTTAAATGCAACAAAAAATAAGTAGAAGAGCGGTAGGCTAATAAGGTTGATTGATTAGTGAGCCGCCCTTGCGTACCTTCTTGGCAACAAAATCTTCAGAAACGATCTGCAACTCCTCTTCCTGTCACTGCAGCTGCGCCACCACCTGGCTCTTTAAATCGGGCATCGCTCTGAACCTGACCAAACCATCGCCATAGAGCACGTATCAACTACAGGCCTACAGCGAGCAGAGCACTCCATCGGCGAGCATTCAAACGATCCAAGAAAAAGAAAGCGGGCAGAGCAAGGACTCCGCCAGGAAGAGGGCCGGGTCAAGTGAAAATGAATCTAGGGGGAGAGGAGAGGGCTCACCGGTCAGTGAAGAGCACGCCAAGGACGAAGCTGCAGACGCAGAGGAGCGGCGTCGTCCTCGACAGCACCGACCTCCTCTCCCCGGCGGTGGCACCGCTCTTGGCCTTCATCTTCCTCAGAGTCGCCTCCATCCAAGCTCTCTCCGGTGAGTTGCCTGACTGTGCATCTGAGCAGAGTCTTTATAGGAGAGTCCCAGCAAGAGAATAACCAACAGATCGTACAATGTAGGAAACTCACGAACATAAGACCACATCTAGTCTTGCTACTTGCTCTCATTATGAAAGCTAGAACATGGAAATGTATATCTTTTTCAGTACAAAAATAAAGGCAAAGGCTCAGTATATAAGTAACCACTTTTATTTTCGAGAAAGGATGCATAAGGAAAAATCTAAATTCAGTGAATTATAATATATAAAGCACAAATCTTGGTAGTCGAAACAGCAATGCGTAGCGATGACAAGAGAGTGCCACAGCAACATGACCTTCAATACAAAAGAAAATAACAAAGCAAGAATGACTCGGGCATGGAAAATACACATCCAAGCAGAAACATAAATTCAGAAATAGAAGAACTCTTATGCATTTGCTCAGTTTAGGCAAAAAATGGCGGAGTTAGAATAGATTAACCTTAATGAATGTGTTGACCCCCAAGCATAGAACAAAAATCAACCGATGGAACAGGAGAGTAGCAATCGATTTTAGCAACGTATATACTACATCATTTGTTGTCTAGCTATCGTTTTCCCTAATGTTTTGCTTCTCACTCTCTATCCCCCTCTTAATTCCGTTCCCACTTTCACCAGCGTACGTACATATGTTGTTTGTCACAAACAGAGTAGGCAATCGCGCCCATATGTAGATAGAGAACACAGAGAAGGATACCTATGGCGGCACCGTGTCACAAACACGAGGTTGCAGCCAATCCCACCCGAGCAAAAAGCAAGACGGTGGCCTAGAAAAACAAAGGGATGGTCAGCCAAGGCAAGGAAATTGGAGCTGCAGATCTAGCGCGGTGCCGTAGAGCCGTGTAGGATCCATGTGCAGGATCTGAGCCCAGTAGATTGATGGGCTAGATATATGATGTAGATAATCACAGGTTGATAGCCATGCTGAATAAGCAACATTGAGCATCCAAGCATCCCCACACATTAAGAATTCTATGATAACAGACTAATAGTGGGAACGTGGAGGCTAAAAGAATTGTAAAAATAGCAGGACAACATTCTTCCTTGCAAGCAAGGAACAAAACAAATTCAGAATTTGACGACTTCAAATGCACTGGCTCAGGCTAGACCATACATGCTAACCAGTCAAAGCACATCGAGCTAGAGGTTTAGCACACGATGCACCAGATAGAACAGATAAACTGTACATAGTCACCCAAAACACATAACTGAAACGGACAAACTTAAGAGCAGTCGGTCATTATACATCCCAGGAGTAAAAGAAAATAGAACCGGAAGAGGAAGTACAAACCTTTGCAGTGAGATAGCAGTGCGTGAGCCAACAAGACGGTGCAAGAGCGACAAGATCTGCAGCACAAACGGAAAGACTTTAGAAAGAAGTACATATAGATGAACTGAAATGCATTGGGTCAGCCCAAAACACATAGAAATAGAACGTAACCAATGAAAGCACATAAAAGTATAAATGCAGGAAAAGAGGCCCAAGGTACAATAGACAAACTCTAATGCATGTGCTAAATAAATGGGCTCATCCTAGACCAAACATCAAATAACCACCACAGGACATCCAAGTAGAAATTCAGGGAATGTCGAAGGCATAATAAACAAATTCTAACCGATCTAGCAAGTCCAGGCATGACACAGGAATCAGCCGCTGCAATCAAACGTATATGCAAGATTTAGAAACAAATGATTTCATTACTTATGGCTCACACTAAACCAAGCCAGGCACCCAAACACCAACGAATCAACTCATTTCACTTTCAGTAGACAAAAAGTCAGCAGGGAGGCTGTCCAACCTTGATGGCTCACGACATGGAGGACCCAAGAGCCAACGGAGAAGGTAGACCCGCCTACAACAAGAAGGAAAAGAGAGAACGAACAGCATACCAGCTCACAGAAGATTCATCAAACAGGTTAGGAGCATCATAACTGAAGAACACCTCACCTTGGTATGATAACAATTAGTAGCAACAGAATGGAAGGAACAACACCAAATCAAACAAATTAGAGCAGGCCTGGTGATCCAAAAGAAAGAGAAGAAAAGGAAAGTGAGGAATCAAATCGCACATGTAGGGAAAACAGAAAAGCGAGTCTGTTTCGTGAAAGAGAAGGACCTGCGTTGGAAGGCAGGGGGAGGCGACCAACTGCGTTCCATGGCCGGCGGAGCCGCCTCACCAGGTACGGCCTGCTCCTTCACCCTGTCTCTAGACTCCTTCCTCTTTCCTGTAGCTCGAGCCAACAGGTCGGCTGGTTCTTGCCCTCATTGCTTGCCTGCCTCCTTGCTTTTTCACCCCACAAACGACCTCGTCTAGCTGCTGCCGATCTAGAACCAGATGAGACGGCGGCGACCTCAGGCAAGATTTGGAGAGCATGGAGGAAGAAGGCGTTGCAGAGGGGACAGACGAGGGGTAGCCGGTGGTGAGGCGGCGACGGACGGGCGCCACCTCGCCGATGGCTCGCTCCTCCCTCGATCTCTCACCTCCTCGATTTGTCCTCTGCCATGGCTGCTCGCTCCCTCCTCAATCTCTCATCCTCACCGTCGTCGATCCGCTCCTCCCCTACCGCTGAACTCCGGCGCGGGGCAGGACTGGGGCTCCTTGGGGGGGCGGGAAGGACTCCGGGCGGGGCGGCTTTGCCGATATGGGGAGAGCGGGGGGCAGGCGGCGGCTGCGCGGGGAAGCAGGGGGAGTGAGGAGCAGGGAAGGAGGGACGCGGGGCTCGAGGAGCGTGGACGATTGGTTGATAGGGTTTCTAGGTTCGATCCACCCCACCTCGCCCACGACCGCCGTGGTCAAATTTTTTTTCACCGAAGACAGACTCCACGCACATACGAGCGCACGCTACAAGCTGGGTCCGGGGGCAAAGGAGCCCCACCTGCCATCGACTGGAGCACGAAAGAATCATGTCAAGATAAACGAATGGTTGGATTTTTGACAGCACCGTAAGAAAGTGCCAGCGAGGTAGATCGCTCGATGGAGAATGAGCGCGCGAAGCAGTTGCTCTAGAATGGCGGGTAACACAACCAGATTTATATGTTCAATACACAAATGATGGTTGAAGTTGGCAACAATCATGATTGTAGATTGTTATTGAAACAGAGAAACGAATTCAAATTCAGTTTGAATTGCAGCGGTAGTATAGACATTTGGAATGCATTAAAATGTTGGTATGAGTAGTTTACATGCATTATACATCAAGCGAAAAAATTTAATTGGACATAACATGGATTCATACTACCGAATAGCATTTAATCTTTCCCTAATCTTTACCTACTAATAAAGCAGCTAATGCTTCTGGTCGTACGTCGCCGGCAATTTTATGAAAACGTCCCTGTGTTATTTAGTAATTAGACCCGCAGTCCGTCTTTAAGTGTATGTGAAAAAACGTTTCGTTTGTTACACAAAACACCCTGTGCTTGTAAGAATTCAACCCGCGATTCCTTCCTCTGGTTCATCTTATCCACGCAGTCCCCCTTCCTTTCCAGCCGCGGCAGAGTAGGAGAAGTTGATGGGCGGAGCAGGAGCGGGGAGGGCAGGAAGGAGAGCAGCAGCAAGTGCGGGAGCAGGCGCTCGGAGACGCAGAGCGAGTGGATGAGCGAGGAGAGCAGCAGGTCAAGCGGGAAGCAGAGGCGGTGGCGTTGGAGGAAGGGGAGCAACGCGAAGGCGAGCGGCAGGGGCGCGTCGCTGGCGGTGAGGCCCGGGAGCATGGCGTGCCAATCGTGCGAGGTGCGACGGCACGACGGAGTAGGACGCGGCGATGCTGCGCTCGGGGGCTGCCACAGAGGGTGGAGGGGACGACGAGGTGAGCGAGGCGACGGAGGAGGGGTCGGAGAGGTAGGGGAACAACGACTTGAAGTCGTAGCGGCTGGCAGGGCCGGCGGTGGAGACGGAGATTGAGGAGGTGGTGGAGATGGGTATGGGGTGGCGGAGGCGCTGGCGCTGGTGGCTGTCCGCCGCCGCCAGTTCTCTCCGGCCTCCTCCGTCGTATCCTTCTCAATCTCCGACGTTTTTCTCCCGTGTCGTGATTTGGATGGACAATTGGAGGCCATGTCCTTGTCCAACATCAAGCAATGGAGTGCCCGATCCGCATTTCAGTTGCATCCTTGTACCATAAGCTCCATCAAAGCCCGTCCAAATTGCAATTTTCGACGAAACATCCAACGTCACCGCCAAGTTCGATGGAGGAAAAAGCACCGAGTTCGATGGAGGAACAAGGAAATCCGTCCAGCTGTCCAATGTCGCCTGCCTCGGCTACACCAGAGGTATTTATTCCCTTGATATTCACTGGATGGAATCCCATGTTTTACATAGAATTATGTCCCTTAGCTCTGTATGCGATTCTGTTCTTTCTTCAGTTATGAAATAGCTTTGTAGTTTTATGTGGTGAAAGTTTTACAGGCCGTTGATATAGCTTTCCAAACGTACTAAGTTTCTGCGATTCAGCATAATGATTATGAAGATATTTCCAAATAACAGTTATGTTGTTCCAGAATTTTCAGTCCAAGCAGATTTATGTTTTGCAAGAATTAATGGCGAATTTAGTTTAGCCTGACTGAAATAAGGGACAATACTTAATTTTGTACTGTAGTACATATGTACTTTGCTGTTTTCTCAAGGAATTATATTATGTCAATATCAATAAGCCGACATTGTTCAGGCCTTATTTTTTAGCTATCCCCTTGCCCCATGTTTCAGTTATTTTTCTGTCCCCTGTCTTGCTGGGGAGCCATTGCGCGGCTACTGTTGTTGCTCACGCGCCCGTACACGTCCCTGATCCTACCTAATTATTCATCACCAAGGATGAGCCGATTTTAGTTGCCGTGGATCGTATTGAGAGGCCCTGTGCATCTTGATCTCGATTGAATCTGATTGCATGAGCATGAATTTTCGGTTCTGCAAAAGAACCTTGCTAAACTTATAATTAGTTCTCTTGTACTCCCTCCGTCCGGAAATACTTGTCATCAAAACGAATAAAAGGAGATGTATCTAGATGTATTTTGGTTCTAGATACATTCCTTTTTGTCCATTTTGATGACAAGTATTTTGGTACGGAGGGAGTACCAGATAACACTATGGAGTAGAGGCATATGTTGCTGGTGACTGAAATTTCAGTCGTAATTGGCTGATTGCTTCAGTTTATCAGTAGCTAAGAGTTTGTTTTCTCCGAATGGTTTAGCATGGCTGAGTGATATGTGTTTACTTCACTAATTCATAAGAATTATTTTCTCTTGCCAGCTTCAGCTGTAGCAACATCTTGCCTGCATCATATATTTTGTATTATGTTGTTGTGGGCATGCTGATTCTGAATTTCTCCATACTGTCGACTTCGTCGGAATTACGTCTGCCTGTGTAGCCAAGGTACGTGGTTCAAACTACTCAATCAATGTTGATTTGGAGTTGTTTTGGTCAAGCGTCTAAACTAAACCATGCTACTGCACAGTAGCCAAAATTCAGTCTAAACTGAATCATGCTGCGACACAGCAGCCAAAATTCAGTCAGTTTGATTTCCTGTGATCTGAAGCGGATAAACTGAACCATGATACTACACAATAGCCCAAAGTTTGACCAATGGATATGAGTATCATCATATAATTTGATATTTCAAGAATATGTAAATAGGTAACCAATAATGTTGTTTGCAGTTTGACAGATGTGGCTGATTAGTTCCAGTACCACTTCCTGTGATGCAGTATTGTTTGCTTTTTAAAGTTTTTAATATTCTTTACTAATGCCGAGCTTGCTTCTCGTATACTTGTATGTGAACAGTTCCTACATCACCAGAACCAAAATTCAGCAGAGTGAATGAGACGTAGTAAAGCTAATAGTGTGTGCATTATTTCCTACATCCAGAAAAGGGAAATATCCTTAGAAGACAACAGTTGAAATGGCGTTGAATAGCTTTCATTGTAGTTCTAAAAGTGTGCTGCAAAATGCTATTTTGTTAATTCGCCCTATCGAATCTAAACCTGAAAATTCCTATTTATGATTAATAAATCTTGTTGTTGCTACTTTGTTAATAAATCATGCGCTTCTTAATTATTTGTGTACGGCTTGCTGTCGAAACACTAAACATAAGTTTTTTTGATTAATTCAGTCAAGCCATCCTTATAGTTCTGTAATGTGCGGAACTCATTACTTTTTTTGATGCATTCTTCAGGTTGAAAACTGATGATGGATGACGTAACAGCTGTTAAAGAGGAGATTAAAGGATGCAAGATGGCAGCAGAGGAGGAGGCTGAAGTAGCTGGTAGATCAATTGAGCAAGAGTTTCTCACTCATGTGCATTTATAATTAGCATTTCCAAATTAATAGATAGTTTCTGTCAAAATTAAGACATGTTGTTTGATTCACTGTTTGATTGAAGTCCATACTGATTACACCTTCACACAATTTGCAATGTTGTTTCAACAAACTAATAGTGTGAGGTTTAACCTTTTTTTATTGCAGAAAATGGATGACAACACTTAATCGATCATTGTTGAGGATTTTGAAACCTGACCTTCATAAAAAAAGCAAAATGTTCTGAATCGGGTGTTTTGAAATGGAGGCTTAACTTTATTTGTAAGACCCGCTCGGTACGTCCACCCTCAGGCATTGCCATCTACATGGTGGAAGAGGTTCGTCACTGTGGACAACATCAGCGGCAACGTTGTTTCCAATACGCAACAAGTGCGCAACTTCGGTGAGGGTGCGTAAGGTTTCTTCATGTCCCTCAAGTTCCTGCCCCCGTACCGTCGCTCTCGCCAGCCACAGCCGGAAGCTTGGAACCACGGCCTGCTCTGATCGAGTCTCCATCTGATGTATGGTCCTTTGCCAAGGTAAATTTAGTTATTTTCATACATCTTCAGAATTGAGCACAGTTATTTTTGTTATTTACTCAGTCAATACACAACTAATATAATTATTATTCCTGTTACAATATTGGTACAGAGTCAACTATATACCATTTACAATGTTTAGTTATATTTTGAGTTTGGTATATGCAAAATTGTTTACAATCTATTAACATGTAAGTGATAATTGATAAACGTTGTTATTTGGTTCATCCATCTATTGTAACATGCAAGCATGCATGACTAGATTATTTTTTGAAATTTCCAAAAATCTGGACATTTGTATCTCGGATGTGATGTATCCCAAGTTTCATATATTCCTAATTCCTGAAAACACTAAACACTAAACACTAGAGTATATTACTAAAGCACTGACCATGATTAGAGTCTGTCACGACAAAAGGAGACCCAAATTTCATGAATGACACTTATTCTCCCGTTGCAACGCACGGGCCTTTTTGCTAGTAATAATAAAATGATTATCGCTTCTGCCCGTCCGCTCACCGTCGTCGCGCTTTTCTTAAAACCCCCTATATATTTTAGTAATACAACCCGCAGTCCTACATGTGTAAAAACGGTTCGCTTTTTACAAACAAACCCCTGTCTTATCCAGATGCTCCCTCTTCCTTTCTTGCCGCGGGGGAGCAGGAGAAGGTGAGGTGCCGCGATGGAGCAGGAGAAGGTGAGGTGCGGGCGGAGGAGGAGAAGGTCAGGGGCGGCGCGGCAGAACAGGAGAGATTGAGGGGCGGCGCGGCGGAGCAGGAGAGATTGTGGGGCGGCGCGGCGGAGCAGTTGAGATTGAGGGGCGGGCACAACTCGTACACCACGGCGAGCGCCTCGCCGCGCGCCTCGTCGAGGCACGACGACCGCGGGAATCAGAACGCCATGCTGGCCGGACCCAACTCCGGCGGGTGCGCCAGGGCCAGCCGGTCCGCCAGGCCCTGCACGAGCACGACGCGACGCGCTGGAACGCCGTGCTGTGCCCGGGCGCGCCGACCTGCAGCTCACGCAGCAGCGCAGCGGCCTGGGCGCGGTCGCGGCACACCATCGCTATGCCCGCCCGTGCACCTGCACCCCGACCGCCTTTCACATCGCCGTTCCGCCACCAAGCTAGCCGCAGAGCCGCAGCCAGAACCGGACAGCCGGCATAAGCCAACCCGCCGTGGGCTGAGAGGGGGAGCAGGAGAAGGGGAAGCTGAGGTGCGATGGGTTGCAGAAGACTCCGCGGAGGCGACGGCCGCGGCCGGCTAGCTCTCGGACTTCCAGCAGCGGCAGACTGTCCCCAAACCGACGAGATCCACATCAACGGTGCTGAGCCCTCAATTGCAACATCGAACAACAACGGTGATCCACCAGTCGAGATCCACCAGGGGGTGGGCGCCTGCATGCCAGAGCTGATCATCGGCCGTCAAGAAATACACGCAGGCGAGGCTTAGTGTTTTACGGTTTGATATTTTGCTTTTGGTGTTTCGGGTGGATTTGTTGGTTGGTTAGATAAAAAGGATATCCGACAAATCGATGTGCCATGTGAGTGTAGGTCAGTTTGGTTGCCAACCATACTAGGATTCATAATCTGCCCATACCCGATCTTGGAGTGCAAGACCGCTGTTCTCTTTTGACTATGACTGGTATCTTGATAGTAGTTGAAGTATCTGCACTATTTAACTGGGCAAAGCAGATAAAAATTCTGCAGGATCAGTCCAATTTTTTCGCCTATATGAACTGCTGAGGAGGAGTTCCACCACAGCAGGTCACACCCATCGCTGGTCAGTACATGGTGCTTTCTACTGAAGGAGCTGATCCGAGAAATGCTTTAATCGCGCGCACATGGTGCTTTGTGGCTTCTTGCTTTCGTCATACATCTATTAAGCTCATTCAATCAGTAAATTTGGATTAACAATTACTGTACTTACTAGACTGGAGGCAGCATTGTTTTTTCCCCTCATGGCTTATCCCAACTCAGAGTCATATTCTCTCTAAATTCTTAGTCTAAATCCAAGCCGAGAATAGGTCTGAATAGGTCAGTAAAATCATGTATTGCTGCCCTCATAGCTTATATATATGTATGTGTGTGATATGCACTGCTGTCTTTTAAATCATGTTGCCTTGTCCTGAAGCCTTCAGATATATTTGGGAGGAGATGAGTAAGTTTATCAGGATTTATGTTGGCTAGACCTACCTATATGTGAATCCATACTACTCCTAGCTTCTTGCGAATGTGCTGATATTTATCCTTGGCTTCTTTCCTTTTTGTGCTCTTCTTTTTATTACTCAAATAAATCTGTAATTTAGACAGGCTAAAATAAATATCTCAAGCTTTTTGTGTGTTCAGAGATTTGTCTAGAGATGGTAAAATAAAGATCTTGATATGTCGACTGTTTGTGGTCTTGGGGCTGTTCTGTTACAGTTCAGGATACTCAATTTCCTCATGCTGGTATCATCGTCTCCCTGTAATGTGATGTAGCACAGTACTATGCACTTCAGCACTAAGCCCAGAACCTAGCTAGCTTACTTGAGGGTCAGCTCCAGATTTTGTCGATCTTGTTTGTGTATAATTTGTGAGGGGCTGTAGAGAGTCAATTAACCAGTCAATTAATATGAACCTGTTTTTCTCTACAGTCCTCTGAACATACTCGCTATAAGAACACCAATTACAAGAATATGAGGATGCTAGGTGTTTAAGATATTTGAATTTCCCTTCAGAGTGGACCTGGGATAGTTCTGACAGAGTATGGACTAGAAGGCGGAGGAAACAAAAATTAGGCTGTCGAATTGGTTGTATCTACCATGTACGTCTGGTGAGATTTTTTCGCATCGGATGTTACTCATGGTAATCACAGATGCACTTGCTTTGAGGATGTGAGATGTTATAATGGCGTCCTTTATGGCACAAGCCCGGGGCTTAGTCAGGGATGATAATTAATGGTTCAAGATTTTCGAAGTAGCTATTGTATGGGCTACTCCTTTTCAGTTACGGCATCTCTTTATGACAATTTTGTTGCACTATGAAATTACAAGGTATTGGCCCAGCAAGGCAGAATATATATCTTCCTCATTTTACAACACATATCTTCCCTAATATAATTGTAATTAGTTGGGATTCTTACAGTGGTAATCTTCCTCATTTTGCAACATAGGTCTTTTTACCTCTTCTATTCTGTATCACATTCTATTAAATAATTGGAATTATTATTTGTTGCAAGAGAACCTATTGTAGACGAAGTGCAGATGTTCAAAGTTTCAGTACAGCAGCTTCATTTCGGTTGCAAAGTTTGCTTAAGTAACTTTTGGTTAGAACGGTCCAATAGTTCATCGTCTCTCAGCGCTGCGTAAAAAATTCAGGTTATGGATTTTGGTGGCTCTCTTTCTTATTCTCGTGGCTGTTTGCTTAATTTCTTTGGATGGTCTCTTTACACGACTTTCAGATTGAGCCCATTTGCACCTGTCAATCTTATAGACATATACGTATGTGGCTGGCTACACCTATCCATCTACTACCACAGTTACCATCTTACTATCTGTATTAGCCAAGTTGTTCCTGGTCTTTCTAACACTTTCATGGATATCTTCTATGAACCAGAGCACACTATTCTACGCTCCGAGCAAGCGCCACTGATGCTACAATAGATCAAAGGTACTGGTTTTTCAGATCTTTGGCTACATATATTGGCTAACCATGGATCTAGTTTATCTGTTTACTTTATTTTGTTATGAGCTTACAAACATGATAGCCACGGATCTCCTTTCCTTTTGCATTTTCTTGCATCTTTCTTTATACACCTCTTCTTTTTCCAAGCCATCAACTGCAAATAGTTGACTGATAAGGATGTTGAACATCTTTCATTTTCTTTATTTTCCACGCAGTTCTGAAATTGTGATCATTCATGTACAGTCTTTGGATCAAATAACAAAGGCAGAACACATAATTACAAGGTAATAGAAAGTTCTTGGCCTTTTCTTTCTCTGTTCCTTTCTTTGTTGTGACAATATCATCCATGTCATGATCCTAACTTGACCAAACTATACTGTATTGTACTAATGAACATATAGGCCTAAAAGCACTATACATATACTTCGACAAATTTTCTCATACATATCCTATGAGTGCTTTCCGTCCATTTTAGAGTCCTATAAAATATTTCTGTTGTTGACCAGAGATACCAATTTATATTCTCTTGAATAATTTTTCTTCATGTATCTTTTCATACATATTATGCAGTCTGCCTTATGTACATTGTAGCCCTTTTCTTCTTTTGTTTATATAATTTGAAAACTGTCAGCAATCATGTAAACTATTTGGACCAAGTAGCAGCAGTGACTGAAACAAGAGTGAGACAACAATAAAATGTCTATGCTATTGTCAACTATTTGTCTAGCCCTTTCTCACATTATTGTCTATGCCATACTTTTCATCTCTGCTGATTATCCTGCTCTGATGTACACACTTATGACATATTGTGCAGTTTGCATTAGTTGTTCTCCTAAATACTCCTACATTCGCTATATTGTTGATTATTCCAAGGAGTATTTTTTGTTCTCTGCATGGATATTATTCCATACGACAGTATCCTTTTTCTTAAACAAATCATCTGCTTTACACTACCTGTCAATCATACTTGTTTGCTGTGAAATTCCCCAGGACCATAATGCAACCCAATAATGACTTCCACAAGAATGTATTCATGGGCCACGCACATCAACATACAAGACTACAACGTGGCATTATCCATTTATCATTGAGCCACTTTCTCTAATCTTCAGGCAAGCACCCGTAGCAATTATTGCCGCCATAAACGGGAGATGCGACACACATGCAGATCCACACGTACACAGAATGAGTGACCGAAGAAAAGGTGGTTTTCTCTCTATTCCCCACCATTTTATTTATCTTATTTTTATTTGCTTCTATTTCCAAGTTCCTAAAACTGTAATGCAAGTCCTTGAGTTTTTGTCATGTACATGAATTGATCATGTTTACGTTATCAGTGTGAACATACAATACTACCGACATCAAGTCAGAATCGAAAGCGAGGAAATGGCTAGCCCTCACCGTCCACCTCTACAGCCCACAGATTTACTGCTTTCAACATTTTAACCATTTTGCTATTATCGTTGCTGCTGATTGGGTTGGTGAAGAACCGGATGGGAACGAGTAGGTAGATGTGGGTCGAGGGTGGCGGCTCGGAAGGGTTTCCTCACTGTTGACCTCTCCTGCTGCTCGGTGGTGAAATGTAATCGTCCATAGTGGTCCGACGTACAAGGAGGACTCGGAATGTGGTGTTTACTCAATCGTGAATCACAAGACATTTCCTTAAGGGATGCATGAGGGTGGTCCAATGAAACAAGTATGCAACATTAAGACAAAAGCGAGAGGATGGAATGAGGGGCGGTGTATATATGGACCAGGTGCGGGGCGTAGCTCATGGAGGTTGGCCCTCATGTCTAGCTCAATGAGATTATAGTTTTAAAGATTTAAATATTCCATTGCGTTGGTGTGATTCAACGACATGTGTGTCGGAGGGGCGGTGTATATATGGACCAGGTGTAGGGCGTAGCTCACGGAGGTTGGCCCTCATGTCTAGCTCAATGAGATTATAGTTTTAAAGATTTAATATTCCATTGCGTTGGTGTGATTCAACGACATGTGTGTCGTGCGGTGTCTGAACTTGTATGGACAATCTCCCGTTGCAACGCACGGGCATATGTGCTAGTTGCACTAAATTGTTGGTATGAGTAGCTTTAAATAGCATTTTTATAGTAAAACGGGGCAAGAATCTCTCTTTGTGTGTGTGAATAGTTTTTTTCGTTTTCTTTTTGGTTGAGGGAAGTGCGAATTGATTTGGTACGTACAAGTACAATATTACACGTTAGGCTTGTCCCTAAAATTCAACCGGTGCCCCAAAAATTCAGATATCGTGCTCCCAAAACCGGCGCCTTCACAACCCGTGCCTTGCTATCCCGAAATTACAACGCTCGCGAAAACTCCCTCCAGCTGCCAAATCCCGACACGCGAAATCCCCCTTCTAACCGTGAGCCGAAAGGTCCGCTAGTTCAAATCGGTGGGGGATACTTTTGTAATACACCCTACATTTTGGACAAGCGCGTCTCCATTGCCTCCTTTTTGCCATTCGAAATCCCAGGCCGCCATAACCTCTCTGCTCCAGCCGCGAAACCCCACCCTCCTCCGTCCGCCACCTCACCGCTGCCTAGCCGGAGCCTCTTCCCCGACGACGTCGTCCACCGTAACAGCTCGACGTCTCTCGTCCACCTCCCCGGATGTTGATCCGTCGTCCATCTCATCGTTCCGCCGGTTCAGCCGCCCCATCCTCCACCTCCAAGGAGCTGCTTCGACGATCGCCTTGTCAATCACGGCTGCTCCATCCCCACAACACCGCCTTAACCTGCTCCACTGGAACCGCAGCATCCTCACCGACTCCTCGGATGAAGCCGAGGCCTACTCGGCGCCACCAAAGAGGTTGTACACTCATCGCATCGCATATTTTCCATAGCTTGACCTCCCGGCGCCGACGGTGCTGCATGCCGCACCCCCATGGAGCGGCTACCTTGAAGCCAGTGCCGCGGGCGACATCTCCACAGCGGTGCTACCCCAGTGCGAGGCCCCTTCGGCAGCGGCGTCCATACCAACCGGATATGTTGCTGCTGCTCTGGCTCTCGCTCGCTCGCTCGCGCTGCTGCTACTGCTCTGGCTCTCGCTCGATCGCTCGCTCGCCCAGCTGTTGCTGCTCCGGCTCTCGCTCGCTCGCTCGCGTTGCTGCTGCTGATCCGGCTCGCCCAGCTACACTTCAGTCGACTGAATTGACTTTTGGGTCAGTCGATTTTCAGGGGGTGGGGGGGCTCGCCGGAGTTAAGGAAGAATCACCCGCAGCGGGGACGGGGGCTTGCCGGAGAGGTAGCCCACTATCTATCTTAGGGTTCAGGGTGGGGGTGGGGGGCGGGGGGCCTATAGGGCTGGCCGGGGCGGCGGCGCACCGACGGTGGGGAGTTATTTCGGGGCAGCGAGGCGGCGCTGGGGCTGGCGGTTTGGCCAGTGGTGGCTGGCGGCTAAGGGGGGTGTAGGTTGAAGATGAACTGCAGGCCCTCCCTAAACTACATGTCAAGTGCCTCACTGCTACCATTGCGTTCAGTTTCGACAGTAACATTCTGATTCCATAGTAAATTTGAGTTTCGATAGTTAAGTTCAGAGTCAACAGTTTTTACCTCATCTGTTGTAGTCAGGTGGTTTTTGGTGTTGTAAATTTTACATCTATTTTACATCATCTATTGGAGATGCTATTAGAATCCCACTTGAGATTGCCAATGTCTATCATGTGGTGCTTCAGGCTTGACGTCTTACGGCTCACCGGGGCTGCTCCAACGATAGAATGATCCATCACAACATAGCAGTGCCCTGGACGCCGTCTACAGATTCCTCAGATCTTCCTCCACACCTCTGACAACCACCTCTGCCTCAACTGCTTCACCAACCAACCCAATGATGCTGAGGTCGACACGGCTACGGCAAAGAGGTTGTACACTTGTTGCATCACTTATTACTATACATTCATGTCGATCCATTAGGCCTATTTTGGTTTGACGGAAAAACATAGCAATCCAATGGCACTCTACTATTCAATTATTCATGCATTTTATTGATTTCAATTAAGCAAAACATCCACCTGGACCTACTATTCAAAATCCTATGCATGAAAACAAGACCAAGTGCATTAGTGACAGAATAACATTCTAACTATACACGCTTTCATATGGTTTCACTTTATTTTGGCCATGTTTCTTTGCATTCCTCTGCTCTTCCAATTCCTGTAAACCAAACACCCAGGTTGACAGAAATCATGTGTTTACAAATGCTCTGTTTACCATCTACATTCCTATCCTATTCCAGTATTTTTCCTATCCCTGCGTTTTTAAAATCATGCAAGCCAAATGAGCCTTTACAGAATTACTTCAGTTACAAGTAGGTGTCGAAGGGAACTTTGTTTGGTTTGTCCTACTCCTGCCGCGACGTAGTCCACCTCATCTGAGGTGCTCCATCGACAGAAACATCCACCAAACCAGACATCACGACTCCTGCCCGTCTTTCGCCGCCTCAGATCTCCTTCCCTGCCGCCGGCACCCACCGCAGCGGCGTCACCATCATCGACTCAGCAGATGAACCTGAGGAGTACACAGATCCATAAGAGAGGTCGCAGTCTTTTGATTCTGCTTATGTTATGCATTGCTTAAAATTACCTGCTACTTTATCGTCCTGTTCACCTCTTGGACTCCTAGTCAGGTCCAAATTAATGTTCAAACTTGAGTTCTAAATTAGTTGTGGGGCACATATCGAGGAAGCAATGAATATTATCTCTCTCTAATATCTGGTTGACCTAGGGTATGCCTATGTTGTTCATCTTGAGTGGGAAACAAATAGTAAAGCAATCATCATCTGTCTTTTTATTAAATTAAAGCAATCATCAGCATGCTATCATTATTTTTGGATCCATCCACTGGTTGTTACCATCACTCTAAATTTATGCATGCTCTCCTTACACAATCTCACCATATTTTTTTCGTATGCATGTCAGTTATTGTACACAGTAATGCCGAACATGTAGAGAAAAAGAGAAGAGTTTTGCGCGGCAATACAATGTCATGCAGACATCGCTCCATGGTGGGTTCAATGGAAAACCCTCCCCACCCCTCTCCAGATTGTAATCTAGAGGAAGATATCTGTTCTAAGGCGGATTCAGACGCCGCTGACCACTCCTATTTACCCCCCAAGGTGTTTGCTCTACCTTGGCATGATGATGTTAGTCGTATCATGCATATGTTGCCTTGCAGTGCCAACTTTTGACATCATATATGTCATCTGCTTAGTTCAGACATGTTCTGTCGCCACCTATTTAGTTTCTATATCATATATGGGAATTATGCAGTCTCATGTCTTTTAGCCAGCCATAATATATGTGAAATGTGCAATGCCATCCTGTTTAACCAGGCATCATATATTTGAATGATATCTTGCCCATCCTTTTCTTCATTACATTTCCATTTGTCGACAATGTTTGTACATTAAACTACTCTTCCTGTGAATCAGCCATTTGGGTGGGAGATTGAAAAATCTGGAGTGAAAACAATGCCTTTAGAGCAGACAGTGCTACCTGTCGAAACAGATCTCTTGTTGGGTCCCGATAGCTCCTCAGAGATGGATTCAGGGACAGATGACCAGTCCTATTCCCCCACCGAGGTGTATGCTCTAACTTGGCACGGTGTTTTAGTTATTCATCATATCTTTGAATTATGTTATGCTATGCTATCCAGTTTAGATAGACATCGTATATGTGAAATTATGTCATGTTATCCGTTTTAGTTAAACAATATACATGTCAACTATTTCATGTCCTCTTTTTTCCACACTATCTATTGCATCTGTCTCTCATACAATGTCTGTACATTTAACTATGTTTCCTGTTTATCATCCATTTGAATTGGAGCGGGTGATGCCAGCATCTAGCGGACTAAAAACACGGTCTTCAAATAAAACAGTGCTACCTCTTGGTGGAGATGGCACCCCAGTTGTACATGCACAAGAACCATCCCTACCACACATTACCCAAACTCTCGCACATTGTACCCCTACTGCGATGGACAGAGAACCAGCTTCACCCAATCTAACCCCAACCCCAACAGATAGTAACCCAGTTCATGTTGACACAGCACCATCTCCACCACAGAGCTCCCAAACAAGAGCAGTTAGTAAGGCAGCTCCAGTGCCCAAAGGTCCAGTACTACCACGGTGAACCCCAGCTCCACTAGTTAGTACGCCTATTCCTGTGGTGGAAGCACAACCAGCTAGTCGTACTTTAGCATCTATCACATTTGATGTTGTTAAATCGTATATGCGTATATTCCCATCTTGGAAATATTAAGCTGAAGATGAAGGAAAATGCAAGTTGCAGGTGTTTGTCCAGGAGTTATGTGTAAGTAATGTTCCCATACATCCTACCTCCATGATGGGTATAATACAGCAAATTTTCCCATTTTTCTCTATAGAGAAGGACCGATTTGGAAACTCAGGATGAGGTAACCTGTGCTAATACCTCTGCTATCTTCAAGAATGCTTGGTGGTAGTATCGAAATTACCTAAATAAAACGTACTTCACCGGCAAAGAAACTCATCAAATTCCCTTACGTTCTCTCGAGACACATTTACTAGACGATGAATGGGAATGCCTTGTTATGTACTGGTCCCGAGCCAAGAATGTGGTAAGGTCTATGAGCTCATTTTCTATTTTTAGGTACTATATTCTTGCGTCTTATTGTACTCTGTTCATGTAGGACAAGTACCTAAACCTGAAGAACAACTGTTCTAATTTAAGATTCCATTGCTATCATAGTTCCAAAAAGCGCTAGGCGTTAATTGTGCGTTTTGCCACCGCCTTGCGCTTTACTGACTAAAGCGCATGCTTATGCGCATTTATGCACAGATTAAGCGTAGTTATGCGCAATGCGTTTCACCAATGCCTAGAGCCTAGGCGCGCCTTTCTTAACTATGATTTCTATCGTGCATACTGCTTTGCTCTTGTATCACTGTATTTACTCATACAAACTTATTTCTAAATTGAAGGATCCAATCAAAACTCCAATGGAATAGTAGGTGTGTTCACGCATGTTTCTTTAACGGGCTTGCTCTTATCAGTAGGTCTGTTGATTTCAATTTCAATTGTGTATACAGTTGACTTCTCATATCATGCACATTACTAGCAACACAACAAAGCAAATTTTGTTGTTGTACATGTAGACCCGTGGTACCCATCTAAAATCTTGTTGTGCCGTGTAGTTTCCCACGCTTTCTATTCTTTCACTCCTGCTTTGTCTTGAACTGATATGATTTGAACCGTGTCTCTATTTTGATTTGGCAAGACAATGCAGTGACCATAGGACATAGATATATGTTTGTTTGATGCTTTTATTATGTACTAGTACTTGGCAATAGAAGACTTGGTAATTTAATCCCGTCCACCTTACTAATGAACTAGTTCACCCAAATGAGTTTCATATACTAATACATGCTAAATTGTTATGTGTCTGCTTGTTTCTTCGTTTAGAATGCTGACAAAATATTGGGGAAGAGTGCCTTATTAAGCAATGGTAAAGGAAGTAATGCAGATAAGGTTCAGGATAGTGACATATCCTTGTTGGTCTCCAACAAAGCTGATAAAACAACTAAGTAAGACTATCTCGAAGACAGTGAAACAACACCAAAGTCCTGTCTTGGTTTAGTGTTCGAGTTACTGGCCACTACCGCTTGCACAAGCTATTCAAACTCACTGTCTGAATCGGTTCGGTTTCTTGAGTCTCAACTACAAGCTGAAAGACATCGATCAGTTGTGCTGCGACAAGAAGCGGAAGGACTGCGGATGTCCCTGGAGCATTCAGATGCATACTTTCTGGTGCAACAGCAAGCATTGGAGGATTTTAGCGCCAAACAGTACAAAGCTAATAAGCTTGCTAAGATTATTGCCAGCATGGTGGATACCACGTTTCTTGAGCTCTTCTGAAGTTGTTTCAGTTATGCTCATGTTTTGCTACCGCGTTTATTTGCACTGGTGGCCAATTTTGACGGCCAGTGTATGTAATATGCTGCTTTGTTCCCTATATTTGCACTGGTGGCGAACTTTGATGCCCACTGGATGTAATATGTGTAATAGCGGTAATAGGCTAGCGTTAATTGCTTGCTTATTTATTTCCTTATTGTCTTGTTTAGTTGTTTGCTGGTAGTCACTGTAGTTCTTTTTCTGTGTTTTTCTAGTGGCCACAATAACCTATTTTTTAAAACTAGGCCACATTAACAATGGGCTACTTATTTAATGTAGTTAACATGGGCCTCCTACGGGCCGTAGAAACAATGGGCCTTCTATGGGCCGTAGAAACAATGGACCTTCTATGGGGCATACACACGATGGGACTTCTACGGGCCGTATCATCAATGGGCCTTCTACGGGCCGTATGATTGGTTGGCCAAACATGGGCAAATAACAGACCACATTATGGCCGTAACTGGGCTAAAGTTGAAATCGTCCGCTCATGGGCCGACCATAACGAGCCGTTGTTAATAGGCCGTATTTGATGACGCTATGAAAACGGCCCAACTTATTAACGGGCCACAAACGGGCCGATTGTAACCATGGGCTGTATTTGGCCCACAAGCAGAAAATGACAGTAACGGGCCGAAAGTAAACGAATGCTGGAAATGAGCCCAATAATAAATGGGCCATATTTGATGACGCTATGAAAACGGCCCAACGTATTAACATGCCACAAACGGGCCACTGTAACCATGGGCTTTATTTGGCTCACGAGAAGAAAATGATAGTGATGGGCCGAAAGTAAATGAATGCTGGATTTGAGCCCAAGAATAAATGGGCCCTGAGAAGGCCGAAAGATAACATGGGCTGGAAACGGTCCAACAGAATAATGGGACGTTAATGGGTATAAAGTGATACGTTGTTCATTACGGGCCAGTTTTACCACGGCCTTTAATGGGCCGTGGGTTACTAAGGGCCTCATATGGGCCAAAATACGTCATGGGCCATACATGGGCCGGAAGTTAAAACGGGCTGGAATTTTATTGGATGACCCAGATGACGCTACTGGGCCTAATTCGGATAGGCCGTAAACGGGCCTAGGGTTAGTGTGCTGTAACTGGGCTATATGCGAACATGTCGTTAACAGGCTTGCCGGGGGCCGGCCCGCCACCTTTTGACAAAGTCAAACGGGCCGGCCTTTTCACAGGAATGGGCCTCTGTTGGGCCATGCCACATGTCGACGTATCACTGGTGCTTTTGGTCCAATGAGTGGATGACACCTGTCCCAACGATGAGCCGACACGTGTTTCCTCCAGCCAATGATGATTTTACACGTGGAAAATCCCCATTGGTCGGGGCTGTTAACGGGTTATCGGATCCAAAACTGGACCCGATAGCTTAACGGCGTTCCGTTACGGTGGATGCCACGTGTCAGTCACCCTTGACGAAAGCACTTCTGTGACGCGCGATTTATCGTCATGAAAGTGGACACTTCCGTGATGATCCTTTTGGTAATGTCATGGAACACTTCTACGACAGCACAGGTATGACTATCTTGATTCTGTCATAAATTTGTCATGGATGTACATGCATGACAGAAAACGTGACCTACTATGACAAACACGTATCATCACGGAAGTGTATTTTTTTTGTAGTGTTGGCTTTCGATGGTAGTGTGGCGGCAACGGCGGCCGACAATAGCTGCCGACGGGCAGCGGTGGCGGAGCGTGTGGTGGGTCTTCCGTGCACACCCAATAGGGACGCCACACGCACTACACCACGCCGGGGACTGTGCCGCCGCCGTGGTGTACGTAGCCTCCCAGGCGGAACTGTCCTCTGATGACGGCGGAGTGGCTGAGCGAAGACGATGGACCGGTGCCATTGGCGATTGTGGGAGAAGCAGACGAGATAAGCTACTGGAGGGAGAGGAAAATGCGACACAGGAATCACCGGCCGTGAGGGTTTTTATAGCAGGCCGGTAAGCATTGGGATTTTGGGAGATTTCACCGACTCGAGCGGGAAGCTTGCGCGGGAACCTATGAGGTTGCGTGGGAACGGGCTCACCGACGATTCAGTGGCGCTACCGTTTGGCCAAAAGAACGCCCCCGCGCACCACGGAAGCTTGTGCTGTAAGCCGTCTACGGCAGCGGGGTGACAAGACGTGCGAGAGGAGGAAGAGAGGACACGTACATATATAGTTAATAAAAGAATGTTTGCGATTTAATTACCTACTATACCCCCGTCCCAGTTTATAAGTAGGATTTAACTAATAAAATACGAATGCATGTCGCCATATATTATATCGTTGAAGTCGTATTTGAACATAGTTTCTAGCTGTACAATTTTTTTTAACATGCATTAACACTTTTTTAGTTAAATTTAAGGCTATACACCAGCAAGCGTTTGCCCGCAACACACACGGCTTATTCCATCACAGACGGCTCTGATGGATCCACTGTCTGCCACGTATGGCACACGCAACTCTATTCTGATTCATGCTTGATGTCTCCGACATCGCTGGCATAGTTCGTCTTATTTTCCACGTATCACTGTGCTGTCCTCTGCTCGTGTCCCTCGGCAAGCTCTGCTCGCCGTTGATACATCTCCAGTGTATCTACAAATTTTTTATTGTTCGATGCTATTATTTATGATGTTTTGGATGTTTAATGGGCTATGTTATACACTTTTATATTATTTTTGGGACTAACCTATTAACCCAAAGGCCCAGTCCAGATTGCTATATTTTGCCTATTTCAGGGTTGTGCAGAAAAGGAATATCAAACGGAGTCCAAACGGAATGAAACCTTCGGGAGAAATATTTTTGGAGCAAAATACGCACGGGAGACTTGAGAACCATGGAGTAGGGCTGACGTGGCGTCCACGAGGGTGGGAGGTGCGCCCCAACCCCTATAGGGCGTGGCCCCTACCTCGTGGGCCCCAAGTCTGGCACCCGGTGCCCTCCTTCTTCCTATATATATCTACGTACCCCAAAACCATCAGAACAACAGAGAAAACCCTAGTTCCACCGCCGCAACCTTCTGTTCCCGTGAGATCCCATCTTGGGGCCTATTCCGGAGCTCCGCCGGAGGGGCGATCCTCCACGGAGTGCTTCCACATCATCATCATCGCCTCACCATGAGTTGTGAGTAGTTTACCACATACCTTCGGGTCCATAGCTAGTATCTAGATGGCTTCTTCTCTCTCTCTGGATCTCAATACCAAGTTCTCCTCGGTCTTCGAGGAGATCTATTCGATGTAATCTCTTTTTGCGGTGTGTTTGTTGAGATCCGATGAATTGTGGGTTTATGATCAAGATTATCTATGAGAAATATTTGGTTCTTTTCTGAACTCTTTATGTATGAATATAATATCCTTGCAAACCTCTTCGAATTATCGGTTTGGTTTGGCCGACTAGATCTAGAGTTCTTGCAATGGGAGAAGTGCTTGGCTTTGGGTTCAATCTTGCGGTGTCTTTTCCCAGTGACAGTAGGGGCAGCAAGGCACGTATTGTATTTGAAAGATCGTGGATGTCGCCTAGAGGGGGGGTGAATAGGCGCTTTAAAATAATTACGGTTTAGGATTGAACAAATGCGTAATAAACCTAGCGGTTAATTTGTCAAGCACAAAACCTACAACAATTAGGCTCACCTATGTGCACCAACAACTTATGCTAAGCAAGATAAACAACTAGGTGATAGCAAGATATATGACAAGAAACAATATATCTATCACAAAGTATAGTGCATAAGTAAAGGGCTCGGGTAAGAGATAACCGAGGCACGCGGAGACGACGATGTATCCCGAAGTTCACACCCTTGCAGATGCTAATCTCCGTTTGGAGCGGTGTGGAGGCACAATGCTCCCCAAGAAGCCACTAGGGCCACCGTAATCTCCTCACGCCCTCGCACAATGCAAGATGCCGTGATTCCACTAAGGGACCCTTGAGGGCGGTCACCGAACCCATACAAATGGCGACCCTTGGGGGCGGTCACCGAACCCGTACACTCTGGCAACCCTTGGGGGCGGTCACCGGTACCCGTCAAATTTTTTGGGGCGATATCCACAACCTAATTGGAGACCCCGACGCTTGCCCGGAGCTTTACACCACAATGATTGAGCTCCGAACACCACCAACCGTCTAGGGAGCCCAAGCACCCAAGAGGAACAAGCTCAAGGGTACCAAGCATCCAAGAGTAATAAGCTTCTCAAACTTCACTTCCACGTATCACCGTGGAGAACTCAAACCGATGCACCAAATGCAATGGCAAGGGCACACGGAGTGCCCAAGTCCTTCTCACCCAAATCCCACCAAAGCAACTAATGCTAGGGAGGGAAATGAGAGGAAGAACAAGAAGGAGAACACCAAGAACTCCAAGATCAAGATCCAAGGGGTTCCCCTCACTTAGAGGAGAAAGTGATTGGTGGAAATGTGGATCTAGATCTCCTCTCCCTTTTCCCCAAAAAACTAGCAAGAATCCATGGAGGGATTGAGAGATAGCAAGCTCGAAGAAGGTCAACAATTGGAGAAGAACACGAGCTCAAAGGATAAGGTTCATTGGGGAAGAAGAGCCCCTTTTATAGGTGGGGAAAAATCCAACCGTTATGCTCACAGCCCGCACAGAGCGGTACTACCGCTCCAGGAGCGGTACTACCGCTAGGGCATCAGTACCCCTTAGAAAAAAAACAGCGAGGAGGCAAAAAGGCCAGAAGAACCATCGGAGCGGTAGTACCGCTTGACCTCACGGTACTACCGCTAGGGGTAGCGGTACTACTGCTAAGGGTAGCGGTACTACTGCTTGCGAGCGGTACTAAAAAATTACATCCGTGCCTACCACCGCTGGACTTGTGACGAGTTTTTGGTCCCGAGCGGAATTAGCCACGGAAGTAGCCGCGGTAGTACTGCTCCAAGCGGTAGTACCGCTCCCGAAAGCGGTAGTACCGCTCCCGAAAGCGGTAGTAAAAAATTACTTCCGCTCCAACCCGCGGTAGTACCGCTGCAGCCTTTTCAGTACACCAAAACTACCACAACTTTTGCATACGGACTCCGAATTCGATGAAACCAAGTTTGTTGGAAAGCTAGCGACAAGGGCTAACACAATCTTGAAATAAATAACAATAAGAAGCAAATTAGAAAAGGCCCATAAGAAAATGGTGAGACCCTTCCTCGGATAAGACCGGTAAAACACCCAACACCGAAAACATCATAGAAGACGCATGTGAACTCCGTTTTCGATGAACTCAAGCTTGTCATCAAGATGACCATAAGCTCTAAGGCTCACAAAGAGAACCAAACAAGAACCAAGAAACATGATGCAAGGATGCAATGGTTTGAGCTCTCTACTAACGATACGATCAAGCTACCAACTTGAGAGCCCCCCTTGATAGTACGGCAAACGATCCTATAACCCGGTCTCCCAACTACCACCACGAGACCGGTAAAATAGAAAACCTATCAAGGGAAAACCTTTGCTTTGCACAAAGTCCACTTGAGCTAGATGTAGACGATCTTGACTTCCTCAAATTGGACCACCTTTCTTGATTGCGTTGTCTCGGTGAAGACTAGTAGATTGCTCCCCCATACTCCACTATGGGTGAGCCACTCTTCGGCATATCTTCACAAGTCCATTGTCACCACAATGGACGGCAAGCTTCAAGCACTTGATCTCTTCATGATGCTCTACTTGAACTTGCACACCGCAACCTAACCCCACCAAGAACTCTCACGAAGACCATGGGTTAGTACACAAAGCGTGATTGACAATGCTTACCATACCATAGGATTGCTTGAACCCTCTCGGTACATATTCTACACTTTGTGTGTTGATCAACTTGATTCATTCTTTGACTTAGTTTTGATCAACCTTGAATCTTTCTAACTCTCTTCATTTGGATGATGTCTTGAAGGTAAACATGAATGATCACAAACTATTCTTCTTCAAGACATGCTTGCAATAAGCTCAACACCCACAAGACCAATCTTTGGATAATTCCTTAATAGCACCTTGGTCATCACAAACTCTCCTTGAAACCAACAAATGAACTCTAAGAAAAGCCTATGGACAAATCCTTCAAATATAACTCAAGGCAACCATTAGTCCATAGAGATTGTCATCAATTACCAAAACCAAACATGGGGGCACCGCATGTTCTTTCAATCTCCCCCATTTTGGTAATTGATGACAATCACTTTCAAGAGAGTTTTTATAAGGAATTATGCATCACCATACCATGCAACAATAATGTATGCGCATGAGATGCAAAAGCTTAGGAACAAAACCAAATCAAGAAGAGAGAAGAGACAACTCTCTAAACTTCTTCACAAAACTAAACTCTCTGAAACTTCTCCCCCATTGGCATCGATTGCCAAAATGGGTGAAAAGATTAGAAGGCTAATATAAATTGTGTTCCTCCATAAATTGCGTATTCCTCAAAATAGAGAGTGGAATGCAATACATATATCCAACTGTATATACTTGGAGGAAGACAAACTATATTGAGGCCCAAAGATTGCAAAAGAAAGATATGCCACAAAGGCATTCAAAGGGAGAAAAACACGCAATCAAGCAATCAAAAGATACCAATTGAATGAAGCTATCAAAAGATACCAATTGACCCAACTAGACCAATGATCCTACATGCCACAAGAATAAAAGATATTATGATATGAGCAACGGAGTGTCCTAGAGAGACTAGAGAAGCTCCTCATGTTTTGTGCATAATTTAGTTTTGTATTTGGATACAACGAGCACAAAATAGGATCCTCACTCCCCCACAATCAATAGAAACTTACATTAAGTGCAAGTGAGCATGAAGGGAACAAAGCCTAGCACTTGCAATAAACACATGGTTGAGCAACATATAAAAGAGACAACTTAAGAGTAGGCTCAACCAAAAAGATGTGTGTGAGTCATGGCAAAGCACTTGAGAAGATTAATGTATGGATGAACATTAAGCATCAATATACTCTTGAATGAATGAGATACACAGTGCAAGGCCTATCATTCCCACACACAACAGCAAATGGGTTCACAAGCTCACTACTAATCATATAAATAACCTATGCTTGTGACAACCTGTGGTGAAGATATAAAAAGGATAGCTTTGTCATGAGGAGGGATACCAATAGAAATGGCAAAAGCCTCGTCAAGACAAGCAAGAGAAAAAAAATCTTCAACACAAAAGAGTGCATCAAGATGCAACGATATAAGATCCGCACTCGAGACACACACCTTCACGGAGCCACCAAAGAAATAAAACATGAACGAAAAGGTGGACGTGAAAGAAGGGGATATCAAATAGATATGCAACTTCTCTCAAGTGTATAAGATTCTAGGTAGATGAAGATCATGATGATATCAATCCACAAAGAAGGATGCACGCACGAAATAGTTACAAAAAGGAAGTAATAAGATATCCACAAGGAAGTCATAATTATACCAATAAGATATTTTGCTTGAACGCATAGCACATGGCTAGATAAGGTCTTTATTGTATATATATATGAATTCCAACCAAGCGAACATCAAAGACATCACAACTAGCAACAAGACATCATTGTTGGAATGCCTTGAGAAAGAAAACAAATATCACAAGAAGGAATGACTAACATGCCATGATATAACCTACACAAGGTTGGTGCAAGAAAAGTGTGCATGAAGTAGGTGATGATACTTATTACCGAGATACCATTGGAAGGATGTAGAAGATACCAATTGAAGGTAGATATTAGTTAATTGATCATCCTAGCTTGACTCCAATAAGCACATGATGACACCACTTTCCTTTTGAATGAGCCGAGCATCTAATGCATCTCCAATTGTTCCTAGAACAACCACACAAACAAAATGGTACCCAAACTCATTGGGACCAAAGAGTTAGAAACACCAATACATAGGACAAACTCCACAAACACATGTGCATTTATATATGAAAATGAATTTCATGCACATCTCATCCAAATTGAGACTAGGTGGAGTTTCCCCTATATTTTGGGTTAAAGAAAGAAAGCATGCCAAAGAAAATACATGTAGTAAATATGCATGCTCAAGACTTTCAAGAAACGAAATGAAATGAAAAAGAAATACCAAGTGAAAATAGGATACCAAATGGAGAAATCATCACTTGGAAGATATCTATTAGAAGATACATCAAGGAATGAGATATCCATTGATACACGCAAAAGGAAAGATATTGGACTCCCAAAAGAGAGGATGGTTCCAAACAAACCAACCTATCTACAAAGTTTCATGATGGCACAAGTACCAAAAAGAAACGGCTTGCCTTCCATCAACACACACTTGATATGGATCACAAGATGAGTGTTCTATCTAAAATAGGATAGCTCCCCCACGAATTGTGCATTTAGAGAGAATTTGCATTCGAGTACAAAATGCACAAGCTGGGATCACCACTTTCACTATATCTAGAAAACACTCGACAAAAACAATAAAACACGAGATCCACAAGTGGCATGGAAGGAAATGGGAGTTGACACAAACTTGGCAAGAGATAAGACAAATAAAACCAAAAGACAATGTAAAGATGATCAATAATTTCCACCACATAAATGATTACCAATTGTCAAAGACAAGAGGTATTTGGAAATAATTTCCGGTGATAGATAGCAATGATATCCAACATCATCTTCACACCAAACACAAGCAAAATGCAACTTGCAGAGCTAACATGCCACCTAGGAACAACACAATTTATACTATCAACTCTAGGTGACAATATCTCAAATTTACACATTTTCTAGGCTTGTAATATGCACATAGAATATTACTCCCCCATAATGTGATACCAATTAAAAACTTACCAAGATGCAAAAGAGAACCAACAGGAGATAATTAATGGAACATTTAGAATTTGACTTTCTCATGAGAAGACATACCACATAGAGACTAGATAATCTTGTAATATCAATACTAGATGGTATTCCTCATGTACACACATTTATAGGATTGTGAGGTGCACAAAGCACATCACTCCCCCAAAATGGGATGTTCCATTAATCTCTCACACGAGCCAACTAAGATAAAAGCAAGATGCATAAAGGCTCAACGCACGACACACACATATATGATGTGCAAACCAATATACACATACTTGATTTCTCAAGATACGCAAATTGGACGCACAACATATACAAACACATGCAAGGAACAAAACAAAAACATGCAAAGGGGCAAGTAACTTTAAATGTAAACAATTTAAGCACGAGTTACCGCGAGGAGGAACATTGGATATAAGATAGAAACTTGATAATCCAAATGACTTGGCTTGAGACAATATGAATGATGAAGACCCCTTAATTCTTCATAATGTAGCCAAGTCTCCAATGCCCTCCAAAACACCTATTGATCAAGTTTGAGATAGTTGGTCCCCAACCAAGTTGGGTCCTAAGAGGTTAGTCACAATAGGCTTGGCTACCCAAATGGTTCTTTTCTTGACACCACTTTGAGTCCCAAGAAACTTGGAAAACACATTGCCAACCTTATCCTTCCCAAGAGAATATACATCATCAATAATAATTGGGTTGGATAAGTTACCACTAGTGCAAGAAGAAGCAAGGTGACCCTTCTCACGGCATAAGTAGCAACATCTACTCTTCACTTTCTTCTCATTTGATTCCTCAAAATGAGAAGCATTACCATGAGTCTTCTTGGGAAGCAGCCTTTCTCCAACTTGCGGTTGAGCACGAGATTGAACTTGTGGCCTCTTCCCTTGTTGCTTCTCACTAATGGCCTTCTTCTTCAATGGGCAAGATCTAACATGATGCCCTTCAATTTTGCACTTGAAGCAAATAATCCTGGCCGAATTCTTGAGTTGTTCTTGGCCCTTTTTCTTGTTGCTCTTGGACTTCTTCTTCTTGTTGGAGTTGAATCCAAGTCCACCTTTATCATTGGGGGATTTTTGCACACTCAAGATATTGTTGAGTGTGGACTTCCCTTCATGACACTTTTCCAAGTCTTTCTTCAAGGAAGAGACTTGGGCCTTGAGCTCTTTAATTTCCTCTACATGGTTAGTATCAACACAAGTACTAGAGGAAGTATATGCTTCATTGTTAGAGCAACAAGGCAAGGAAAGCAATTCATCACAAGAGGTACCAATGTTATGCATAGATGAATTTCGAGGACTAGCACAATGCAATATAGCATTTTGACTAGAAGTAGTGCTAGCGACCACATGAGACTCGCTAGATGTTACCTTGATAATCATAGCCTCATGAGCTATCTTTAGCACATTATGGGATACTAGAAGATCATCATGAGATCTTGTGAGCTTTACATGACTTTCTTCCAATCTCCCATAATTTCTAGATAGCAACTCAAGTTGAGCCCTTAGCTCAACATTCTCCTTCAAAATGGATGCTTCACTAGAAATAGAGTTAGTAGCAAAAGAATCATCAATAATAGCAAGAGGAGAAGGCAACTTGGCAAGCTCTTTAGAATATGAAGCTTTAAGTTGAGCATGAGACTCGGTGAGTTTGATGAGCTCACTCTTAATGACCCTTGAGCCATTTTCGAGGTGCTCAAAATCCTCAAGGAGTTTAGCATGTGCAACTTCAAGCTTCTCATTTTTAGTTTCAAAATCATTAGCCACCTTGAGAGCTCTATCACGGGATTCCTTTATTCTAGATAGTTCTAGAGCAAAAGTCTCCTCAAGAGATTCCTTGGTGGTTTGTTCAAGTTCAAGAGCTTGCGAGAGGTCGGCGATCTCATTAGCGTAATCACGCTCATGACCTTCCATTTTCTCAATGGTGACCTCATGCTCCTCTATATGAGATTCCAACTCATCAATATATTTCTTGCCCTCAATGGCAATAGACATGATTTCCATAAAGTTGGAACGAGCTAATTTATTCTTAAGAAGAGCTTTAAAAATCATTCCCCCTTAATTTTTAAGGAGGCAACATTATCATTCTCTTCATCATTTTCTAATCATCATCATTGTCATCATCACTATCATCACAAGATATATTGGGGTTCAAAGTGGGAGATACCTTTGAAGCCTTAGCCATAAGGCAAAACGCAATAGACGATGATGTAGGATCCCTTGAAGCACCATTCAAGACTACATCTTGTTCCATGGGTTGTTGGGTTTCCTCTACATTGTTAGCACAACAATTCGAGGAAATAGATGCATTTTTATCATGGCAACAAGACATAGCAAGCATATCATCATGAGTTTTAGTCAAACAATTTCTACATGATATGCAAGGACTATCGACACAAGCATGTGAAACATGTTGGGTACTCGAAGTGTTAAAGTCCAAAGAAGATGCATTGCAATAAGATAGTGATGAAGGATCATCCACATGTAGGTGAAGTAGAGGAAGTTGAGAAGACAACATGGCCGGAGGTGGATGGAGAACAATCATTCCCACAATTCTTGGACACACCATATTTATCTTGAAGCTTTGTCCACAACTCATGAGCATCACGGAATGGCATGAGTTGAAATATAACTACATTGCTCAAAGCATCGAAAAGCACATTAGAAGCTTGAGCATTGAGATAAGAGTTTTTCTCATCCTCTAAAGATAATCTTTGGGGATCCTTTGGAGGAGAAAAACCCATATCTACAATTCGCTCTAAATTTGGGTCCATGACTCTAAAGAGATTAAGCATGCGAATTATCCAAACATCAAAATTTGTGCCATTGAAACTAAGAGTGACAGAGAATCCTAAGCCCCTAGTCGACATCCTTACTCTCTAGGCGGTTAAGCCCTATAAAGAGAGACGAGGCTCTAATACCAATTGAAAGATCGTGGATGTCGCCTAGAGGGGGGGGGTGAATAGGCGCTTTAAAATAATTACGGTTTAGGATTGAACAAATGCGGAATAAACCTAGCGGTTAATTTGTCAAGCACAAAACCGACAACAACTAGGCTCACCTATGTGCACCAACAACTTATGCTAAGCAAGATAAACAACTAGGTGATAGCAAGATATATGACAAGAAACAATATATCTATCACAAAGTATAGTGCATAAGTAAAGGGCTTGGGTAAGAGATAACCGAGGCACGCGGAGACGACGATGTATCCCGAAGTTCACACCCTTGCGGATGCTAATCTCCGTTTGGAGCGGTGTGGAGGCACAATGCTCCCCAAGAAGCCACTAGGGCCACCGTAATCTCCTCACGCCCTTGCACAATGCAAGATGCCGTGATTCCACTAAGGGACCCTTGAGGGCGGTCACCGAACCCGTACAAATGGCGACCCTTGGGGGCGGTCACCGAACCCGTACACTCTGGCAACCCTTGGGGGCGGTCACCGGTACCCGTCAAATTGCTCGGGGCGATCTCCACAACCTAATTGGAGACCCCGACGCTTGCCCGGAGCTTTACACCACAATGATTGAGCTCCGAACACCACCAACCGTCTAGGGAGCCCAAGCACCCAAGAGGAACAAGCTCAAGGGTACCAAGCACCCAAGAGTAATAAGCTTCTCAAACTTCACTTCCACGTATCACCGTGGAGAACTCAAACAGATGCACCAAATGCAGTGGCAAGGGCACACGGAGTGCCCAAGTCCTTCTCACCCAAATCCCACCAAAGCAACTAATGCTAGGGAGGGAAATGAGAGGAAGAACAAGAAGGAGAACACCAAGAACTCCAAGATCAAGATCCAAGGGGTTCCCCTCACTGAGAGGAGAAAGTGATTGGTGGAAATGTGGATCTAGATCTCCTCTCTCTTTTCCCCCCAAAACTAGCAAGAATCCATGGAGGGATTGAGAGATAGCAAGCTCGAAGAAGGTCAACAATGGGGGAAGAACACGAGCTCAAAGGATAAGGTTCATTGGGGAAGAAGAGCCCCTTTTATAGGTGGGGAAAAATCCAACCGTTATGCTCACAGCCCGCACAGAGCGGTACTACCGCTCCAGGAGCGGTACTACCGCTAGGGCATTAGTACCCCTTAGAAAAACAACATCGAGGAGGCAAAAAGGCCAGAAGAACCGTCAGAGCAGTAGTACCTCTTGACCTCACGGTACTACCACTAGGGGTAGCGGTACTACTGCTAAGGGTAGCGGTACTACTGTATGCGAGCGGTACTAAAAAATTACATCCGTGCCTACCACCGCTGGACTTGTGACGAGTTTTTGGTCCCGAGCGGAATTAGCCACGGAAGTAGCCGCGGTAGTACTGCTCCAAGCGGTAGTACCGCTCCCGAAAGCGGTAGTAAAAAATTACTTCCGCTCCAACCCGCGGTAGTACCGCTGCAGCCTTTTCAGTACACCAAAACGACCACAACTTTTGCATACGGACTCCGAATTCGATGAAACCAAGTTTGTTGGAAAGCTAGCTACAAGGGCTAACACAATCTTGAAAGAAATAACAATAAGAAGCAAATTAGAAAAGGCCCATAAGAAAATGGTGAGACCCTTCCTCGGATAAGACCGGTAAAACACCCAACACCGAAAACATCATAGAAGACGCATGTGAACTCCGTTTTCGATGAACTCAAGCTTGTCATCAAGATGACCATAAGCTCTAAGGCTCACAAAGAGAACCAAACAAGAACCAAGAAACATGATGCAATGATGCAATGGTTTGAGCTCTCTACTAACGATACGATCAAGCTACCAACTTGAGAGCCCCCCTTGATAGTATGGCAAACGATCCTATAACCCGGTCTCCCAACTACCACCACGAGACCGGTAAAATAGAAAACCTATCAAGGGAAAACCTTTGCTTTGCACAAAGTCCACTTGAGCTAGATGTAGACGATCTTGACTTCCTCAAGTTGGACCACCTTTCTTGATTGCGTTGTCTCGGTGAAGACTAGTAGATTGCTCCCCCATACTCCACTATGGGTGAGCCACTCTTCGGCATATCTTCACAAGTCCATTGTCACCACAATGGACGGCAAGCTTCAAGCACTTGATCTCTTCATGATGCTCTACTTGAACTTGCACACCGCAACCTAACCCCACCAAGAACTCTCACGAAGACCTTGGGTTAGTACACAAAGCGTGATTGACAATGCTTACCATACCATAGGATTGCTTGAACCCTCTCGGTACATCTTCTACACTTTGTGTGTTGATCAACTTGATTCATTCTTTGACTTAGTTTTGATCAACCTTGAATCTTTCCAACTCTCTTCATTTGGATGATGTCTTGAAGGTAAACATGAATGATCACAAACTCTTCTTCTTCAAGACATGCTTGCAATAAGCTCAACACCCACAAGACCAATCTTTGGATAATTCCTTAATAGCACCTTGGTCATCACAAACTCTCGTTGAAACCAACAAATGAACTCTAAGAAAAGCCTATGGACAAACCCTTCAAATATAACTCAAGGCAACCATTAGTCCATAGAGATTGTCATCAATTACCAAAACCAAACATGGGGGCACCGCATGTTCTTTCAGTATTGTTGCCATCGAGGATAAAAAGATGGGGTTTATATCACTATGTTTGAGTTTATCCCTCTACATCATGTCATCTTGCTTAAGGCATTACTCTGTTCTTATAAACTTAATACTCTAGATGCATGCTGGATAGCGGTCGATGTGTCAAGTAATAGTAGTAGATGCAGAATCGTTTCGTTCTACTTGTCTCGGACGTGATGCCTATATATAATGACCATGCCTAGATAGTCTCATAATTATTCGCTTTTCTATCAATTGCTCGACAGAAATTTGTTTACCCGCCGTAGAATACTGCTATCATGAGAGAAGCCACTAGAGAAAACTATGGCCCCCGGGTCTATTCTCAACATATCAATCTACAATCTACTTTACTTTTCCGCTTTTACTTTCTGTTCTTATATCCAAAAATACCAAAAATATAAAACTATCATCTCTATCAGATCTCACTTTCGTAAGTGACCGTAAAGGGATTGACAACCCCTTATCGCGTTGGCTACAAAGTTCTTATTTATTTGTGCAGGTGCGAGGGACTCGCGCGTGGTCTCCTACTGGATTGATACCTTGGTTCTCAAAAACTGAGGGAAATACTTACGCTACTATGCTGCATCACCCTTTCCTCTTTGAGGGAATACAACGCAAGCTCGAGAACTAGCAAGAAGAATTTCTAGCGCCGTTGCCGGGGAGGCTTACGCAATAGTCACCTACCAAGTACCTATCACAAACCCTTATCCTTCACATTACATTTTTTGCCTCTCGTTTTCCTCTCCCCCACATCACCCTCGCAGTTTTATTTGCGCTTCTTTTGCCATGTGTTTACCGTTTGCTTGCTTCTTGTTTGCTTGTGTGTTGGATTGCTTCCTTGTCATCATGTCTAGCACACCTATCATTATCAATACTCCCGAGAGTGAGGTTCTTAATTTTAAACAAAGGGAGGAGGAAAACTTAAAAGATGCCTGGTATATAATTTGCAATCCTCAAAATAGATCTACTAGGAAGCTTTCCACTTCCGTGCTTCTTCGCAATTTTTATGTGGGCATAACTCCTTGGAATATATACATTTTAGATACCATTACCGGAGGGAATTTCTTGGGTAGCCATACTTTTGATTCCTATAATGCTATGACTGAATTATTTGCTTCCCCACCTCTTATGGTTAATGGGACCGTTTTAACTTTGGAGCATCTTATGCAAAGGCTAGAAATCATTGAAAACAAAGTTGCTACAGTAGAGTTGGTAGAGAACTTGGATAGAAAGATCCACAATGAAATTACCCAATATGGATCCAAGGTAGGAGTTGTTTAGAAAAACATTAAGGAAAAGGAACCCATAGTTAAAGAAAAATTAGATCAAGATTTTACTAGGATCAATAATCTTGAGGATATTATTACTAATGTGGGTTCTGCTCTTTCTGCTATAAAAACTACTTCAAATCCTTCTACCATTAAATTATATAAGTTCATGTATGTTCCTAAGAACAAGGGTGAAACATCTAGTAAAGGAATCGCGGATCTTAAATCCATAAGTGTTCATCCTAATTTTCTTACTTTTGCCAGAGAACCTTTTGACACAATTGAATTTCTTGATTTCTTGCCAAAAAAGTTTGATTATCAATAGGGATAAAGAAGTTACTAAGAATCACAAGTGCTTACTTAAAGAATTGCCTTCCGAAGATGGCAATACCTAGATCTATCCATGTATCGTGCCTAGCTGGGGGCGTAAAATGATAGCGCTTGTTGGGAGGCAACCCAATTTTATATTTTTTTGTTTCTGCTTCTGTTTAGGAATAAATATTTCATATAGCTTCTGTTTAGATGTGGTTTTGTGTTTTAATTAGTGTTTGTGCCAAGTAGAACCTTTGGGAAGACTTGTGTGAAGTTTATATGATCGTGCTGTGAAAAACAGAATCGTTAGGGATCGCTAGAATGGTCACCAGATTTTACTGGACCGTGCTATTTAGTTGATTCTTTTTGCATATTATTAATAGGCAAATTTATCATGTTTACCAATTCATTTTAATTTTTTTGGAGTTACAGAAATATGCGAAAGTTACAGATTACTACAGACTATTCTGTTTTTGACAGATTCTGTTTTTCGTTTGTTGTTTGCTTATTTTGATAAATCTATGAGTTGTATTGGGAAGTATGAATCATAGAGAAGTTGGACTACAGTAGGTTTAACACCAATATAAACAAAGAATGAGTTCATTGCAGTACCTTTGAGTAGTGGTTTGTTTTCTTATACTAACGGAGCTCACGAGATTTTTGTCTAAGTTTTGTGTTGTGAAGTTTTCAAGTTTTGAGTATTGCTTTGATGGACTATGGAACAAAGAGTGGCAAGAGCCTAAGCTTGGGGGTGCCCAAGGCACCCAAAGGTAAAATTCAAGGACAACCAAAAGCCTAAGCTTTGGGATGCCCCGGGAAGGCATCCCCTCTTTCGTCTTCATCCATCGGTAACTATACTCGGAGCTATATTTTTATTCGCCACATGATATGTGTTTTACTTGGAGCGTCGTGTATTATTTGTGTCTTTGCTTGTTAGTTTGCCACAATTATCATTGCTGGACACACCTATTTGAGAGAGTTAAATATGGCCTAGGAATTGTTAGAACACTCTATGTGTTTCACTTATATCTTTTGAGTTGAATAGTTTTTGCTCTAGTGCTTCACTTATATCTTTTAGAGCATGGTGGTGATTATATTTTGTAGAAATTATTGATATCTCATGATTCACTTATATCCTTTTGAGAGTCTATTAAAACAGCATGGTAATCTGCTTTGGCTATAAAACTAGCCTTCACATGATAGGCATCCAAGACGAATGTAGTAAAAACTTTCATACTAAGTGCATTGAATATGATGAGAAGTTGGATGCTTGATAATTGTTTTGAGATATGAGGATAGTGATATTAGAGTCATGCTAGTGGAGTTATTATGAAATTGAAAAATACTCGTGTTAAGGTTAGTGATTGTCGTAGCTTGCACGTATGGTGAACCGCTATGTGACGATGTTAGAGCATGTGGTATTTGTAGAGTGTCCTCCTTTGTGTGGATGTCGGGGGCGCGCGATGGTTAACTCCTACCAACCTCCCCCCTAGGAGCATCCGCTGATTGCTTTGTTTTGATGACTCGTAAATTTTTGCAATAAGTATATGAGTTCTTACGACTAATGTTGAGTCCATGGATTATAGGCACTCTCAACCTTCCACCATTGCTAGACACTCTTGTACCGCGCAACTTTCGCCGATACCATACACCCACTATATATCCTTCCTCAAAACATCCACCATATATCTTCCTCAAAACAGCCACCATACCTACCTATCTTGGCATTTCCATAGCCATTCCGAGATATATTGCCATGCAACTTTCCACCGTTCTATTTATATGACACACTTCATATTGTCATATTGCCATGCATCATCATGTAGTTGACATCGTATTTGTGGAAAAGCCATCATCAATAATTTTTCATACATGTCACTCTTGATTCATTGCACATCTGGTACACCGCCGGAGGCATTCATATAGAGTCATACCTTGTTCTAGTATCGAGTTGTAAATCAATATAAGTGTGATGATCATCATTATTAGAGCATTGTCCCATGTGAGGAAAGGCTAAATAAAGAAAGCCCCTCCGAAAAAATGGGAAAGGCCAAAAAAAGGCCCAAAAAAAAGAAAAAAGGGACAATTGCTACTATCTTTTTACACACTTGTGCTTCAAAGTAGCATCATGTTCTTCATGATAGAGAGTCTCATGTTTAGTCACTTTCATATACTAGTGGGAATTTTCATTATAGAACTTGGCTTGTATATTCCAACGATGGCCTTCTGCTACCTCTTGAGCTTGCGTTGTATTCCCTCGAAGAGGAAAGGGAGATGGAGCATAGTAGCATAAGTATTTCCCTCAGTTTTTGAGAACGAAGGTATCAATCCAGTAGGAGACCACGCGCCAGTCCCTCGCACGAGCACAAACAAATAAGAACTTCGCAGCCAACGCGATAAGGGGTTTTCAATCCCTTTACGGTCACTTACAAGAGTCAGATCTGATAGAGATGACAATTATATTTTTGGTATTTTTGGTTTAATGAAACAACAAATAAAAGCAAGAAAAGTAAAGTAGATGTAGATTGATATGTTGAGAATAGACCCGGGGGCCATAGTTTTCTCTAGTGGCTTCTCTCATGATAGCGATATTCTACGGCGGGTAAACAAATTACCGTCGAGCAATTGATAGAAAAGTGATAATTATGAGACTATCTAGGCACGATCATTGTATATAGGCATCTCGTCCGAGACAAGTAGACCGAAATGATTCTGCATCTACTACTATTACTCCACACATCGACCGCTATCCAGCCTGCATCTAGTGTATTGAGTTCATACGAACAGAGTAACGCCTTAAGCAAGATGACATGATGTAGAGGGATAAACTCAAGTAATATGATGAAAACCCCATCTTTTTATCCTCGATGGCAACAATACAATACGTGCCTTGCTGCCCCTACTGTCACTGGGAAAGGACACTGCAAGATTGAACCCAAAGCCAAGCACTTCTCCCATTGCAAGAACTATAGATCTAGTAGGCCAAACCAAACCAATAATTCGAAGAGACTTGCAAGGATATCATGAGCACACATAAAAAGTTCAGAGAAGAAACAAATATCTTTTATAGATAACCTTGATCATAAAATCACAATTCATCGGATCTCGACAAACACACCGCAAAAAGAGATTACATCGAATAGATCTCCTCGAAGACCGAGGAGAACTTTGTATTGAGATCTAGAGAGAGAGAAGAAGCCATCTAGATACTAGCTATGGACCCGAAGGTCTGTGATAAACTAATCACAACTCATGGTGAGGGCGATGATGATGATGATGAAGGCCTCCGTAATGGATCCCCCTCCCGAAACAGGCTCCAAGATGGGATCTCCATGGGAACATAAGCTACGGTGGTGGAATTAGGCTTTTCTCTCTGCGTATGGAGTTTCTGGGGTACGTAGGTATATAAAGGAAGAAGGAGGCCACCGGGGGCCGTGTGGGCCAGTCTCGAGGCAGGGGGCTCGCCCTGGGAAGGGGGGCACGCCCCCCACCCTCAAGGGCTGGCCTTCCATCCTCTGACTTGGTCCTGACATTTCCCGAGCGTGATTTCCTCCAAAAATATCTCTCGCGAAGGTTTCATTTCGTTTGGACTCCGTTTGATATTCCTTTTCACTACAGGAATTTGGTAATTTGTCGTCTTTGATTTACAGATGGCAAAGGCTGAAAACATGACGGCAAATATTTTGCCGTCAGCTCAAGGCAAAGTATGTCGACAAAGTATGTCGGCAAAGAGAAAGTCGGCAAACACCTACTTTGCCGTCAGCTTTTCATCGGGCTGACGGCAAAGGATTTGCCATCAAGTTTTTTCCTGCCACAGACGGCAAAGTAAGGTTTATGGTTTTCTGTTAGTAGGTGGGCCCCAAATCAATTTGCCGTCTTCCTCATTGTCTACAGACGGCAAAGAAATTCTAGTTAATTAAAAAAATGGTTGCGACGTCCTTGGTCATTCTGGTTCCAGCATGTCGGTCCTGAGCATGTCTGGTGGCTGCGGTTGTTCTGGCTTGGAGAGCATCCGGCGGTGAGCACGCGGAGAGGCTGCTGGCCGTAGTGGATAGGCGGGCAAGGGTGTTGGCCGCGACACTGGAGCTTCACGCGGGGAGGTGGCGGCAGATGGGTGCGGCGCTGGATGTCGCTGGAGCTTCATGGGGCGAGGGGGCATGCCGAAGTGGACGGGCGGGTGAGTGTGTTGGCCGTGGCGAGGTGGCGGGCGCTCGGCACGACGAGGTGGCAAGCACGGGGCGTGGCGCCGGAGGTCGCCGGAGTTTCATGCAGCGAAGTGGCGTGCCGTGGTGGACGGGCGGGCGAGGGCCCTGGCCGCGCGGGGCGCGACGTTGGAGCTTCGCGCGGCGAGGTGGCGGCCGCAGTGGGCGCGGTGAGGTGTAGGGCACTGGGCGCGGCGCCGGAGGTCGCCGGAGGTCGCCGGAGCTTCACACTGGAGGTGGATGGAGCTTCACGCCGGAGGTTGCGGGCGTTGAGGGGCGCTGCAAACGTATGCGCTCGATGTGGGGGTTGGGGTGGGTGTCTGCGTCGTGGCTCTTGCGACCGCCCAATCCGTGCAATTATGGAGAGGATAAGGCCGGTTGGGGTGGCCAAGTCATCCACGTCACCGATCCAGGTGAGTGTGTGGCCAGCCAATGGGAAGCCCCCATTCTTTTGTGTTTCTTTGTTATTTTGTTTTGATAGATTACAGTGTTTATTTTTATGAAATCTTTCCAAACTTTTTGCACGCCCTCTCGGATTCGTAAACCAATAGCATGACAAATTTCATGTTTTTTAGAATTTGTTTGCATTTTCTAAAATAAAATAACTACAGTTGTTCTGAAAACAGTCTTTGCCATCTCTTTTTAATTGGATGAAGGCAAAGAGCATACTTTGCCATCTGTAATATAAAAGGCAGACGGCAAAAAAATTTGTCGTCTATCATTTATATTATAGACGGCAAAGTATCTTCTTTGCCGACTGTAATATGAAAAGCTGACGGCAAAGATTTTTGCCGTCTGTAATTTTTTCGGTAGACGGCAAAATGAGTTATTTGCCGTCAATATTTTTTTTGCCGTCTGCTGATGACGGTAAACCCTTTCTTTGCCGTCTTCCCGATGAAAAGCTGATGGCAAAGACACCCATAGACGGCAAATTGACTGATTCCTGTAGTGTTTCCACAAAACCCTGAAATAGGCAAAAAAAATAGCAATCTGGACTGGGCCTTTGGGTTAGTAGGTTAGTCCCAAAAATGATATAAAAGTGAATGATAAAGCCCATTAAACATCCAAGACTTCATAAATAATAGCAAAGGAATAATCAAAAAATATAGATACGTTGGAGACGTATCAAGCATCCCCAAGCTTAATTCCTGCTCGTCCTCGAGTAGGTAAATGATAAAGAAAGAATTATTGACGTGGAATGCTAACCAATATAGTTTTTCAATGTAATTCTCTTAATTGTGGCATGAATGTTCATATCTGAAAGATTCAAGACAAAAGTCTATATCGACATAAGAAATAACAATACTTCAAGCAATACTAACAAAGCAATCATGTCTTCTCAAAATACTATGGCTAAAGAAAGTTATCCCTACAAAATCATATAGTGTTGGCTATGGTCCCTTATAATCACACAATAATATTCATATAATGCACAACCCCGATTTCAGCCAAGCATTTGTTTTCATGCTCTATCTTTTAAAAAAAATTCAACTTTCACGCAATACATGAGCGTGAGCCATGGACATAGCACTATGGGTGGAATAGAGGTGGTTGTGGAGAAGACAAAAAGAGGGAGATAGTCTCACATTGACTAGGCGTATCAACGGTCTATGGAGATGCCCATCAATAGATATCAATGTGAGTGAGTAGGGATTGCCATGCAACGGATGCACTAGAGCTAAATATGAACGAAAGCTCAACAAAAGAAACTAGTGGATGTGCATCCAACTTGCTTGCTCACGAAGACCTAGGGCATTTGAGGAAGCCCATCGTTAGAATATAGAAGCCAGGTTCTATAACGAAAATTCCTACTAGTATAAGAAAGTGACTAAGCATGAGACTCTCTACAATGAAGAACATGGTGCTACTTTGAAGCACAAGTGTGGAAAAAGATAGTAGCAATTGCCCCTTTTTTTGGGCCTTTCTTTTTTTCTTTGGCCTTTCTCTTTTTTTTTTTCCTTTTTTCCTTTTTTTTGTGGAGGGGCTTTATAAATTTAGCCTTTCCTCCCATGGGACAATGCTCTAATAATGATGTTCATCACACTTTCATTACAACTCGATATCTCAACTCGATACTACAACAACAAAGTATGACTCTATATGAATGCCTCGGGCGGTGTACCTGTATGTGCAATGAAACAAGAGTGACATGTATGAAAGGATTATGCATGGTGGCCTTGCCACAAATACGATGTCAACTACATGATCATGCATGGCAATATGACAATACGATGCGTGTCATATAAACAGAATGGTGGAAAGTTGCATGGCAATATATCTCGGAATGGCTATGGAAATGCCATGATAGGTAGGTATGGTTGCTTTTTTTAGGAACAATATGTTGGCTGTTTTGAGGAAGGATATATAGTGGGTTTATGGCACCGGCGAAAGTTGCGCATTACAAGAGAGGCTAGCAATGGTGGAAGGGTGAGAGTGCGTATAATCCATGGACTCAACATTAGTCATAAGAACTCATATACTTATTGCAAAAATCTACGAGTCATCAAAACAAAGCAATCAACGCATGCCCCTAGGGGGGAGGTTGGTAGGAGTTAACTATCGCGCGCCCCCGACCTCCACACAATGGTTGACACTCTACAAATACCTCATGCTTTAACTTAGTCACACAACGGTTCACCATACGTGCATGCTACGGGAATCACTAACCTTAACACAAGTATTTCTCAATTTCATAATAACTCCACTAGCATGACTCTAATATCACTATCCTGCTGTCTAAAAACAATTATCAAGCATCCATCATCTCTTTCTATTCAATGCTCTTGATGTGATTTTCTTACTACATTGACATTGGATGTTTATCATGTGAAGACTAGTTTCTTTAGCCTAAACACTTTACCATGCTGTTTTAATAGACTCTCAAATAGATATAAGTGAAGCATGAGAGTTCAACAATTTCTACAAAATATTACCACCACCATGCTCCAAAAGATATAAGTGAAGCACTAGAGCAAAAACTATTCAACTCAAAAGATATAAGTGAAGCACATAGAGTGTTCTAATAATTTCTAGGCTACATTTAACTCTCTAAAATAGGTGTGTCCAGCAAGGATGATTGTGTCAAACTAACAAGCAAAGACTCAAATTATACACTACGCTCCAAGCAAAACACATAACATGTTGCGAATAAAAATATAGCTCCAAGTATAGTTACCGATGGATGAAGACGAAAGAGGGGATGCCTTCCCGGGGCATCCCCAAGCTTAGGCTTTTTATTATCTTGAATTTACTTGGGGTGACATGGGAATCCCCAAGCTTAGGCCTTTGCTACTCCTTGTTCCATAGTCCATCAAAGCAATACTCAAAACTTGAAAACTTCACAACACAAAACTTAGAAAAAAATTCTCGTGAGCTCCGTTAGTAAGAGAAAGCAAACCACCACTCAAAGGTACAGCAAGGAATTCATTCTTTGTTTATATTGGTGTTAAACCTACTGTACTCTTAGTTCTCTATGGTTCATATCCTCCAATATTACTCATAGATCCATCGGAATAAGCAAACAACACACGAAAAACAGAATATGTCGGAAACAGAACAGTCTGTAGCAATTTGCTGGGTTCGCCTACTTCCGGAACTCCAAAAAATTCAAACTAAACTGTTAAATTTGCGAAATTTGGCTACAAATCAGCAGCAAAAAGAATCAACTAAAAATCACGCTCTAGTAAAATCTGAAGTCTAGTTTAGCGAGCGCTAATGATTCTGTTTTTCACAGCAAGATCAAATAAACTTCACACAAGTCTTACCAAAGGTTCTACTTGGCACAAACACTAAACAAAACATGAAAACACATCTATTAAGAGGCTAGATGCAATATTTATTCCCTAACAGCAACGAAAAAAAACTTAAAATTGGGTTGCCTCCCAACAAGCGCTATCGTTTTACGCCCCTAGCTAGGCACGATAATTCAATGATGCTCACAAAAAGGATAAGAATTGAAGCACAACGAGAGCATCAAATAGCATGTGAAAATCACATCTAAGTCTAACATACTTCCTATGCATAGGTATTTTATTGGCAAACAAATTAGCAAGACAAGCAAGATCTACCATATGCAAGGAAGAAGAAGGAAACAATAGCAATCTCAACATAACGAGGGGTAATTTAGTAACATGAAGATTCCTACAACCATATTTTCCTGTCTCATAATAATTGCAGGTAAGATCATAATCAAATTCAACAATATAGCTATCACATAACATATTCTCAACACGATCCATATGCATGCAAAGTTGACACTCTTCCAAAATAGTGGGATCAACATTAACTAAAGTCATGATCTTTCCAAACCTACTTTTATCAAAAATTTCATAAGATTGAACATTCTCCAAGTATGTGGGATCTAAAGTTGACACTCTTCCGATCCCACTTTCAATATTAATGCAAACATTATTATCAATCTTATATTCATCATGGGGATTAAATAAATTTTCAAGATCATAAGAAGAATCACCCCAATCATGATCATTGTAACAAGTAGTAGACATAGCAAAACTAGCATCCCCAGGCTTAGGCTTTTGCATATTATTAGCACAATTAACATCAATAGAATTTATAGTAACATCATTGTAATCAGGCTTTTTATTTAACAAGATATCATGAATCACTTTTTCTTTTAACAATTCCTCACAATTTTCAGATTCATGAATTTCAAGCAAAACCCCATATAGATAATCTAGTGCACGCAGCTCACTAGCAATAGGTTCAACATAATTGGATCTCTTAAAGAGAGTAGCAAGTGGATGAGGATCCATACTTTAGCAAGCGAAGATGCAACCTAATTGAGTGCACATAGCAACACGAGCAAACAAGAGGCACGCGAATGGTAAACACACGACAGAAGAAGGGCAAATAAAATGGCCAGGGTGAAGTGGGGGAGAGGAAAACGAGAGGCAAATAAATGTAATGCGAAGGATAAGGGTTTGTGATAGGTACTTGGTATATGAATTTTGCGTAAGCCTACCCGGCAACGGCGCCAGAAATTCTTCTTGCTACCTCTTGAGCTTGCGTTGTATTCCCTCGAAGAGGAAAGGGAGATGCAGCACAGTAGCGTAAGTATTTCCCCCAGTTTTTGAGAACCAAGGTATCAATCCAGTAGGAGACCACGCGCCAGTCCCTCGCACCTGCACAAAAAAATAAGAACTTCGCAGCCAATGCGATAAGGGGTTGTCTATCCCTTTACGGTCACTTACGAGAGTGAGATCTGATAGAGATGATAATTATATTTTTGGTATTTTTAGTTTAATGAAACAGCAAATAAAAGCAAGAAAATTAAAGTAGATGTAGATTGATATGTTGAGAATAGACCCGGGGGCCATAGTTTTCTCTAGTGGCTTCTCTCATGATAGCGATATTCTACAGCGGGTAAACAAATTACTGTCGAGCAATTGATAGAAAAGCGAATAATTATGAGACTATCTAGGCATGATCATTGTATATAGGCATCACGTCTGAGACAAGTAGACCGAAACGATTCTGCATCAACTACTATTACTCCACACATCGACCGCTATCCAGCATGCATCTAGTGTATTGAGTTCATACGAACAGAGTAACGCCTTAAGCAATATGACATGATGTAGAGGGATAAACTCAAGCAATATGATGAAAACCCCATCTTTTTATCCATGATGGCAACAATACAATACGTGCCTTGCTGCCCCTACTGTCACTGGGAAAGGACACCGCAAGATTGAACCCAAAGCCAGGCACTTCTCCCGTTGCAAGAACTATAGATCTAGTAGGCCAAACCAAACCAATAATTCGAAGAGACTTGCAAGGATATTATGAGCACACATAAAAATTTCAGAGAAGAACCAAATATCTTTCATAGATAACCTTGATCATAAACTCGCAATTCATCGGATCTCGACAAACACACCGCAAAAATCGATTACATCGAATAGATCTCCTCGAAGACCGAGGAGAACTTTGTATTGAGATCCAGAGAGAGAGAGAAGAAGCCATCTAGATACTAGCTATGGACCCGAAGGTCTGTGTAAACTACTCACAACTCATGGTGAGGGCGATGATGATGATGATGAAGGTCTCCGTGATGGATCCACCTCCCGGAACAGGCTCCAAGATGGGATCTCCACGGGATTAGAAGCTACGGCGGTGGAATTAGGCTTTTCTCTCTGCGTATGGAGTTTCTGGGGTACGTAGGTATATATAGGAAGAAGAAGGGCACAGGGGGCCACAGGGGCTGCCCTCGAGGCAGGGGCGCGCCCTGGGAAGGGGGGCGTGCCCCCCACCCTCGAGGGTGGCCCCTCCATCCTCTAGCTTGGCCCCGAAGTCTTTCGTGCGTGATTTCCTCCAAAAATATCTCCTGCAAAGGTTTCATTCCGTCTGGACTCCGTTTGATATTCCTTTTCTGCAAAACCCTGAAATAGGCAAAAGACAGCCATCTAGACTGGGCCTTTGGGTTAGTAGGTTTGTCCCAAAAATGATATAAAAGTGAATGATAAAGCCCATTAAACATCCAAGACTTCATAAATAATAGCATGGAACAATAAAAAATTATAGATACATTGGAGACGTAACAGCTTCCTCAAATGCCCTAGGTCTTCGTGAGCAAGCAAGTTGGATGCACACCCACTTAGTTTCTTTTGTTGAGCTTTCATATGTTCTTAGCTCTAGTGCATCCGTTGCATGGCAATCTCTACTCACTCACATTGATATATATTGAGGGGCATCTCCATAGCCCGTCAATACGCCTAGTTGATGTGAGACTATCTCCCTCCTTTTTGTCTTCTCCACAACCACCACTCTATTCCACCCATAGTGCTATGTCCATGGCTCACGCTCATGTATTGCGTGAAAGTTGAACGGTTTGAAAAAATAGAGTATGAAAACAAGTGCTTAGCTGAAACTAGGGTTGTGCATGATATGAATATTTTGTGTGATGAAGAGGGAGCATAGCCAGACTATATGATTTTGTAGGGATAACTTTCTTTCGCCATAGTATTTTGAGAATACATGATTGCTTTATTAGTATGCTTGAAGTATTATTATTTCTTATGTCAATATAGACTCTTGTCTTGAATCTTTCAGATCTGAACATTCATGCCACAATTAAGAGAACTACATTGAAAATTATGTTGGTTAGCATTCCACATAAAAAATTCCGTTTTTATCATTTACCTACTCGAGGATGAGCAAGAATTAAGCTTGGGGATGCTTGATACGTCTCCAACGTATCTGTACTTTTTGATTGTTCCATGCTATTATTTATGATGTTTTGGATGTTTAATGGGCTCTGTTATACACTTTTATATTATTTTTGGGACTAACCTATTAACCCAAAGGCCCAGTCCAGATTCCTGTTTTTTTTTGCCTATTTTAGGGTTTTGCAGAAAAGGAATATCAAACGGAGTCCAAACGGAATGAAACCTTTGGGAGAGATATTTTTGGAGCAAAATACGCACGGGATACTTCAGAACTACGGAGTAGGGCTGACGTGGCGTCCACGAGGGCAGGGGCGTGCCCCTCCTATACGGCGCGCCCCTGCCTCGTGGGCCCCATGTCTCACCACCGGTGCCCTCCTTCGTCCTATATATATCTACGTACCGCGAAACCATCAAAACAACAGAGAAAACCCTAGTTCCACCACCCAACCTTCTGTTCCCGTGAGATCCCATCTTGGGGCCTGTTCCGGAGCTCCGCTGGTGGGGGGATCTTCCACGGAGTGCTTCTACATCATCATCATCGTGTCACCATGAGTTGTGAGTAGTTTACCACAGACCTTCGGGTCCATAGCTAGTATCTAGATGGCTTATTCTCTCTCATTGGATTGCAATACTAAGTTCTCCTCGGTCTTTGAGGAGATCTACTTGATGTAATCTCTTTTTGCGGTATGTTTGTCGAGATCCGATGAATTGTGGGTTTATGATCAAGATTATCTATGAGAAATATTTGGTTTTTTTCTGAACTCTTTATGTACGATTATAATATCCTTGCAAGTCTCTTCGAATTATCGGTTTGGTTTGGCCTACTAGATCTATAGTTCTTGCAATGTGAGAAGTGCTTGGCTTTGGATTCAATCTTGCGGTGTCCTTTCCTAGTGACAGTAGGGTCAGCGAGGCACGTATTGTAATGTTGCCATCGAGGAAAAACAGATGGGGTTTATATCATTATGTTTGAGTTTATCCCTCTACATCATGTCATCTTGCTTAAGGCATTACTCTGTTCTTATGAACTTAACACTCTAAAAGCATGCATGATAGCGGTCGATGTGTGGAGTAATAGTAGTAGATAAAGAATCATTTCGGTCTACTTGTCTCGGACGTGATGCCTATATATAATGATCATGCCTAGATAGACCCATAATTATTCGCTTTTCTATCAATTGCTCTACAGTAACTTGTTTACCCGCCGAAGAATACCGCTATCATGAGAGAAGCCACTAGAGAAAACTATGGCCCCCGGGTCTATTCTCAACATAACAATCTACAATCTAGTTTACTTTTCCGCTTTTACTTTCTGTTCTTATATCCAAAAATACCAAAAATATCAAACTATCATCGCTATTAGATCTCACTTTCGTAAGTGACCGTAAAGGGATTGACAACCCCTTATCGCGTTGGCTGCGAAGTTCTTATTTGTTTGTGCAGGTGCGAGGGACTCGCGCGTGGTCTTCTACTGGATTGATACCTTGGTTCTCAAAAACTAAGGGAAATACTTACGGTACTGTGCGGCATCACCCTTTCCTCTTCTAGGGAATACAACGCAAGCTCGAGAAAGTAGCAGCTGTTAGGCATCGTAGCGCACTGTGCTCGTCGTTACGCGCCGCAGCGCGCTCTGCTCACATCCGTCGGCGCGCTCGGCTTATGGACAACTTTTCCTTGTGGCGACCGCCGAGCGCTCTGCTCGCGTCCCTCCATGCGCGCTCTGCCAGCGGTTGGGCGTGCGCACGATCACCTCGGGGGGCCCATATGCATCCGGTTGTGCCGCGCGCGTTGCCACTCGATGTAGTTGCGTGCGGCTCGATGGAGTTACGCGCTGCAAATTAGAACTGCCATCAGGGCCTGTCGATATTCCTAGCCGTTCGGCTTCCCCTTTAATTTCCGTGGCCATTATAACCTTAGTCTCTTCAACCTTTCGATTGCGCCCCACAACACAACAAGCACACCCACGACACCACATAGAGAGGGGATGTCCATCGGCGCTCCAATGGAGTTTGGCGAGCATAGAGTGGAGACCCACGCGAGGGAGACACTTCTCTCGGTGGTGTACACCATCGACCCGGTCGTGGTGGACGACTACATCAACACCGTTGAGCAGTTGCTTGCTAGAGACATGTACAAGGTGGTCGGCATCAATCTCCAGTACAATGCTGGTCGTCCCAACATAGATCAGAAGGTTTCCACTAGTGCAGAACTGGGCAATAGCACCGGTTCGTAAGGCCCTTTAGTGCCGGTTCCATAACCGGCACTAAAGTGTGGGCACTAAAGCCCCCCCCCCCTTTAGTACCGGTTCAGCACGAACCGGTGCTAAAGGGCAACCACGTGGCACGAGCCAGCTCCGGGGGCCGGGAGCCCTTTAGTACCAGTTGGTAAAACCAACCTGTACTACAAGGTTTGGGGGTTTTTGGTTTTATGATTTCTTTTTCATTTAATTTTGTGTTTTCCATTTATTCTTTTTCATTTGCTGGTATTTTACGATACTACACATTGTACACGTTATGCATATATATAAATAGAATTACCACTGTTTAATCATCATAGTCATTACCGCTATCTAATCACCACCAACACTAGCTTAAAGAAAAATCATTCACTTGTACCGGAAGCAAGGATATCATCGAGTTCAACATGGTCATGATATTACAAGCGTTCATAACACCACAAAAGCAAATCATCCTTTGAGATTAAGTTCAGGACGAAGAACACGGACATGAGAGGACAAGTACTAAGAGCATGAACTAGCTAAATCACTCCCGCTGATCTCTCTCAGGTAAAATAGCAGAAAACATGTATAGCTCTCCTGATTCATCATACTGGAGCATGCAGATGAACCTGTCTCCTAATCGTTGGCTCCGTTTCTCATTGCTGCCCCCTAGTACTTCTCTGGGATCGTTAACAATTTTGCTCCAATCTTTCACTATTAAGCATTCATCGCTTTTAGAAATCATGAATGCACTCATGTGCAATGTAGGATATCTTGGCCGTAAGCTAACCATTGACATGTGACCTTTAGTCTCGATCCACTGAGGAACAACTGTCATCGGGAGTCCCTGTTGAAGAACATCGTATAGTAATTAATATACTTAGCAATGAAATTTAAGAAAAAATTAATGTATGCAAAAGATGCACTGAGGACAAATAGTAAAAATCTTACCATCACTCGTAAATAGATGTGACCGTAATTCAATACGATCACTATTGGTCGCACGTTTTGAGTACTAACATTTCTAAGTGCAGGAAGAAAATTTGTCTTCACAGTATGAAGATCCTCATGCCATGGAACATAATGACTTATCTCCTCGCAGTTTAGTTCAGCTCCGGGACAGCAGTAGGTCATGTCTACCAAGCGCCGGACATGTTTGCTTGAATGAAAATAAGCTGTCAATAGAAATTAGTTGTCAACTATTTTTGAATAAACAATATCAAAGACATATATATGGTTGAGAGACTCACATAATGGTAGAACTGGAGGCGTCTGCACATCGACCCAGATGTCTCTATTACCTTCAATATCATCTTCCGGACGAATATCAAAGGTGATAACCATATTAGGCTCAAATGCATAAGCCTTGCATAGTGCTTGCCAAGTTTTGCATTCAAAATAGGTGTACGTGTCTGCATTGTATAATTTAACGTTGAAAGTATAACCATGCTCGGTCTTCAGGTAAACTCTCTTTACCTCCATAGTTTCATAGCACTGAAACCTATCTTATCCAAGACAAAAATTCTTGCATGGCAGGGGATGCGCTAGTAGAATAGTGAAAATTTAAAATTATAAGTTGAAGCAAATGAAGCATATATAAGTCATGCTTAATTACAAAAAAAGACTTGTCGTTGTGACTTACTGTATCCACTTCGAAGGTCTCATCCAGCTTGATGCTTAAGCGCCTATCATCAACAAGGAAATTTCTGTCGCACAGGCCGCGCTGGTCTTCACAGTATTCACACTTAATGAAATCGTTTTCGTCATCAGACGATATTTCCTATTAATTAGAGAATCAAATCTCAGATATCTAATTTTTCTTACTAAGAATAAACTAGTTACATTAATTCAACTAATTCAACTAAGAATTTACTAAAAATAAACTAGTTCTATTAGTTTTCTTACTAAAATATATAAAGTAGCTATATATAGTAATATTTTAATTAGATCATCAAATCTCATATACCTAAAAATAAACTAGTTTTACTAATTCAACTAGTTCAACTCCGCATTTACTAAAAATAAACTAGTTATATTAATTCAACTAGTTCAAATAATCTCATATACCTAAATTTTCATACTAAAAATAGACTTGTTCTATTAATTTTCATACTAAAAATAAACTAGTTATATTAATTCAAGTAGTTCTATAACTAAAAAACAGAAAAAAATTATAACATTTCTGTATATATAACTAACATTTGTATAACATTTCTAATATTTCTAGAACTAAAAAAAGAAAAATTTCTAACTTTTTTATAACGATTTCTATAACTAAAAAACAGGAAAATTTCTAACAGTTCTAACTTTTTTATAACTATTTCTATAACTAAAAAACAGAAAAGATTCTAACAATTCTAACATTTCTATGACATTTCTAACAATGCTATATAACTAACTATTTCTATAACTAAAAAAAGAAAATTTTCTAACATTTTTATAACTATTTCTATAACTAAAAAATAAAAAAAATGTATGTGTGTGTGTGTGTGTGCGCTCACCGGTGAGGCGAGAGGCGACGGGGGGCGGCGACGGGGACGGCGACGGGTGCGGCGACGACGACGGGGACGGGGCGGCGACGGGGGCGGCGACGACGGGGCGGCGCCGGGCACGGCGACGGGGCGGCGACGACGGTGCGGTGACGGGCACGGCGACGACGGGGCGGCGACAACGGGAACGAGGCGGCGACGGGGACGGGGCGACGACGGGGACGGGGCGACGACGGGTGCAGAGGAGAAGAAGCAGATGAGAAACTGAAATTTTTGAAGTATTTTCTTATATAGGATGGACCTTCAGTACCGGTTGGAGCCACCAACCGGTACTAAAGGCCTGTTTTGGCCAGGCCAAGCGGCGGGAAGCGCACCCCATTTAGTACCGGTTGGTGGCTCCAACCGGTACTAAAGACACCCCTTTAGTACCGGTTGGAGCCACCAACCGGTACTAAAGGGGTGTGCTGGCGCAGGTGCGGTGCGACAAGTTTAGTCCCACCTCGCTAGCCGAGGGGCAGCCGCAGGTGCGGTGCGACAAGTTTAGTCCCACCTCGCTAGCCGAGGGGCAGCCGCACTGGTTTATAAACCCCGCCGCGGCTGCTCCTTCGAGCTCCTCTCTACTGAAGGCTTGTGGGCCTAACTTTGCCGCACTGCCCTGTGAGTCTGCTGGGCCTTTATGGGCCTGCAAATACAGGCCGAGGGCCTTGCAGGCTCACTTGGTAGCGCGCAAACAATTTTTTATATGGTATTTCCTTTTATATCTAACTAACATTTCTATATCTAAAATTTATCTATCTAACATTGCCGCAAATATATCTATTTTTGAGTTGTTTTTTTTTGTGTATTTAGAGTTTCTTTGTGAATATTTTTGCGTTAGGTACAAAAAATTACAAACTTTCTGTTAGTGCCCGTAGTTTTCAAATTTGAATAGTTTAAATTTTGAATTATTTGAAATTAGTGTGAATCACTAGTTTGTGAATAACTTAACTTTAATAATCAGTAAAGGCATGAAAGAATTTGTTTGCACATAAAATTTCTTCGCGTTTCAAATGCCAAAACACATAACTACCCTAACTATTACAGAGATTTCCTTCTGGGTGTGAAACACAGAAGAAAGTGATGATAGTGAAGCCGATCACATCCCAGATCTTTGGGTGTGAAACTTTTTCTTCGCGTGTGTCCCTTTGCGCCGTAACCATGGAAAATTTTCATCATTTAACGGGATGCTCGGGTCAATATTCACTGTGAATGGAGCAATTTTAGCAAACTTTTCATAATCTTCTGACTTTTCTGTCTTGTCATCCACTCCCACGATGTTTCTCTTCCCAGAAAGAACTATGTGTCGCTTTGCCTCATCGTACGATGCATTCGCTTCCTTATCTTTTCTTTTTCTTGGCTTGGTAGACATGTCCTTCACATAGAAAACCTGTGCCACATCATTGGCTAGGACGGATGGTTCGTTTGCATACGCAAGATTGCTGAGATCCACTATTGTCATTCCGTACTGCGGGTCTTCCGTTACCCCGCCTCGTCTCATATTGACCCATTTGCACCGAAAAAAAGGGACCTTCAAAACACGTCGATAGTCAAGTTCCCATATGTCCTGTATATAACCATAATATGTTTCCTTCCCCGTCTTGGTTTCTGCATCAAAGCGGACACCATTGTTTTGGTTGGTGCTCTTCTTATCTTGGGCGATAGTGTAAAATGTATTACCATTTATCTCGTACCCTTTGAAAGTCATTATATTCGAAGATGGTAACTGGGGCAGCAAGTACATGTCATCTTCAATAGAGGTGTCATGCATGGTACGTGTCTGCAACCAGCTGGCGAAACTCCTGGTTTGTTCACGTGTAATCCAGTCATCAGACCGCTCCGGGTGTTTCTAGCGTAGCAAATTCTTGTGTTCATCCATATACGGAGCCACCAAGGCGGAATTCTGTAGAACTGTGTAGTGTGCATCAGTGAGAGAATGTGCGTCCATACATATTATTTGTTCCCCTCCTAGCGTGCCTTTTCCATCCAGTTTGCCCTTATGCCGCGATTCAGCAACACCAATCGGCTTAAGGTCAGGAATAAAGTCAATACAAAACTCAATGACCTCCTCATTCTGATGGCCCTTGGAGATGCTTCCTTCTGTCCTAGCACGGTTATGAACATATTTCTTTAAGAGTCCCATGAACCTCTCAAAGGGGAACATATTGTGTAGATATACAGGACCCAAAACATTAATCTCTTCGCATAGGTGAACTAGGACGTGCGTCATGATGTTGAAGAAGGATGGTGGGAACACCAACTCGAAACTGACAAGACATTGCACCAAATCATTCTCTAACCTTGGTATGATTTCTGGATCGATTACCTTCTGAGAGATTGCATTGAGAAATGCACATAGCTTCACAATGGCAAATCGAACGTTTTCCGGTAGAGGCCCCCTCAATGCAACCGGAAGCAGTTGCGTCATAATCACGTGGCAGTCATGAGACTTTAGGTTCTGGAACTTTTTCTCTGCCATGTTTATTATTCCCTTTATATTCGACGAGAAGCCAAACGGTACCTTAATACTGAGTAGGCATTCAAAGAAGATTTCCTTCTCTTCTTTGGTAAGAGCGTAGCTTGCATGACCCTGATGTATGCCGTCTTTTCCGTGCACACGTTGCTGGTCCTCCCGTGCCTCAGGTGTATCTTTTGTCTTCCCATACCCGCCCAAGAAGCCAAGCAGGGTCACACAAAGATTCTTCGTAACGTGCATCACGTCGATTGCGGAGCGGATCTCTAGGTCTTTCCAATAGGACAGGTCCCAAAATATAGATTTCTTCTTCCACATGGGTGCGCGTCCGTCAGCGTCATTCGGAACAGGTTGTCCACCAGGACCCTTTCCAAAGACCACCTTCAAATCCTTGACCATATCATGTACATCAGCACCAGTAGGGTGGCGAGGCTTCGTCCGGTTATCCGCCTCACCTTTGAAATGCTTGCCTTTCTTTCTTACGGGATGCCTGCTCGGAAGAAATTGACGATGTTCCAGGTACACATTATTCTTACAATTAGCAAAATATATACTGTCGGTATCGTCCAAACAGTGCGTGCATGCGCGGTATCCCTTGTTTGTCTGTCCTGAAAGGTTACTGAGAGCAGGCCAATCATTGATGGTCACGAACAGCAACGCCTTTAGGTCAAATTCTTCCCCATGTGCTCATGTCACGCACGTACACCTGTTCCATTCCACAGTTGTAAGAGTTCTTCAACTAATGGCCTTAGGTACACATCAATGTCGTTGCCGGGTTGCTTAGGGCCTTGGATGAGCACTGGCATCATAATGAATTCCGCTTCATGCACAACCAAGGAGGAAGGTTATACAAACATAGAGTCACATGGCAGGTGCTATGGTTGCTGCTCTGCTCCCCAAAAGGATTAGTGCCATCTACGCTTAGACCAAACCATACGCTCCTTGCGTCATGTGCAAACTCCTTCCCGTACTTTCTTTCTATTTTTCTCCACTGCGACCCGTCAGCGGGTACTCTCAACTTTCCATCTTTCTTACGGTCTTCTCTGTGCCATCGCATCCCCTTGGCATGCTCTTTGTTTTGGAACAAACGTTTCAACCGTGGTATTATAGGAGCATACCACATCACCTTGGCAGGAATCTTCTTCCTGGGGTGCTCGCCCTCGACATCACCAGGGTCATCGCGGCTGATCTTATAGCGCAATGCACCGCATACCGGGCAAGTGTTCAAATCCTCGCACTCACCGCGGTAGAGGATGCAATCATTAGGGCATGCATGTATCTTCTGCACCTCTAACCCTAGAGGGCAGACAACCTTCTTTGCTTCGTACGTACTCTCGGGCAATTCGTTGTCCTTTGGAAGTATATCCTTTATCATTACCAGCAACTTACCAAATCCTTTGTCAGATACACCATTCTCTGCCTTCCATTGCAGCAATTCTAGTGTGGTGCCCAGCTTTTTCTTGTCACCTACGCAATTTGGGTACAACAATTTTTTGTGATCCTCTAACATGCGCTGCAACTTCTTCTTCTCCAAATCACTTGCGTAGTTTCTCTTTGCATCGGCAATGGCCCGACCTAGATCATCAACGGGCTCATTTGATGCCTCTTCTTCAACTTCTTCCCGCATTGCCGGCTCAGCTTCTTCCCGCATTACCGGCTCAGCTTCTTCCCCCATTGTTGTATCATCGTATTCAGGGAACCCATGGCCAGGATAGCTGTCGTCGTCCTCTTCTTCTTCATTGTCTTCCATCATAACCCCTCTTTCTCTGTGCTTGGTCCAAATATTATAGTGGGGCACGAAACCGGACTTAAACAGGTGGACGTGAATGGTTCTTGACTTAGAATAATTTAGACCATTCTTATAGACAGCACATGGACAAGGCATAAAACCATCCACCCGCTTGTTTGCCTCAGCCGCAAGCAGAAAAGTTTGCACGCCATTAATGAACTCGGGAGAGCATCGGTCATCGTACATCCATTGTCGGCTCATCTTCAATACATAGCACCAAAAACACCAACTTAATACAAGTTCATACATAAAGTTCATACAACACTTAAATGCAACAAACAAATAACTCTCTAGCTAAAGTATTTAAATGCAACAACAAATGCGATCAAGATCGCAACTAAGGTAAAAATTGATCCAACAGCATAATGATACCAAGCCTCACTATCGATGGCATATTTTCTAATCTTTCTAATCTTCAAGCGCATTTTCTCCATCTTGATCTTGTGATCATCGACGACATCGGCAACATGCAACTCCAATTCCATCTTCTCGTCCTCAATTCTTTTAAATTTTTCTTTCAAGTACTCGTTTACTCTTTCAATTAAATTTAACCTCTCCTACATATGCAAACAAAGTGTTATTTTGGATCTCAAATTGCATATAAATCAAATACTAGCACATATATTTCCTCCCAAATTACTAAACTCACATATTAATCACTATATAAAGCATTGCAAGAGCAAATCTAGCAATGAGAGATGAAAGGACAAAGTTGCTAACCTTTGTGATCATTTGAATGGATGGGGGCCTTCAAATCTTGACAAATTTTGGGCAAAATGTGTGATGAGCTCGAGAAGAAGAGGGGAATAACAGAGAGGAGAGGGGAAAGGGGAAGAACAGAGCGAGCTCGAGTGGACGAAAGGTTTATGTACGACCACCTTTAGCACCGGTTCGTGCCAAGAACCGGTACTAAAGGTGCTGGAGGGGCCCCAGGCTGACAACATACTGCCACCACTCTCATTAGTACCGGTTCGTGGCACGAACCGGTGCTAAAGGTTCGCCACGAACCGGTACTAATGTGAGCGGCCCGGCTAGCCGTTGGAACCGGCACTAATGTACACATTAGTGCCGGCTCGAATTCAAACCGACACTAATGTGCTTCACGTTTGACCCTTTTTCTACTAGTGTTCCACCGCCCAGTTGTGCATGCGACATCATGTCCTCATCTACCACTACTACATGGCCGAAGAGCCTTGCGACCGTTTCAACAGGTTTGTCAACAACACCGACTACAAGTTCGCTGTCGGGACCCCGATCCTAAGTCACACCGGTCTAGCTTGTAACATACCGTATCACTTTGCGGCCTCATGCACGGTATCCCCACGGGTGCCACCTTACCTGGCCCGGGACCATTTGCGCATTTTGGCTCACGTTTATGATAGTGTCACTAGCATCCATATGACAGAGAACCCAGGCGGACATGACTAGTTATAATCCCAAGGTGGCGCTAACTTACAGGGACATGCATACATGACCCAGCAACGAAAGTGTCGGTCATCAATGTATGAACCCAAGTCATAGCAAGCTACAAGGACTTAAAGGTACAACGCGTGACATTTCCCCAAAGGGACAGACACAGGAACGAAGAAGGACACATGCCGGCCAGCCTAAGTGTTTCGGAGCAGTAGCAAGCTACCAAGGCTCAGTGGAAGCACTAGGAGACATTTCCCCATAAGAGAGGCTACCAAGAGGAAACAACTAGTTTGTCGGATCCCACACATACCAAGCATTTCAATAACATACACACAATATGCTCGATATGTGCAAATACAACATGGCATCACAACAAGACTCTATGAAACATTGTATTTATTCATTAGGCTCCGAGGAGCCAGATATTACAATCATGGGTCTCATGACCCAACATTCAGAGCATACAAGCAAGAAGCGGAAGCATAACATGTATGAGTACAGACAACTACAAAAGAAAAAGGCTGAAGAGCCTGACTATCTACAACATTCGTCCAAGATCGTAGCTGAGGTAACAAGCTACTTGTCGAAGTCCAAGTAGAACTATTAGTGAGACAGAAGTCTCATATGCAAAACATAAATTAAGCAAACATGAGTACAAGGTACTCAGCAAGACTTACATCAGAACCTATCATACATGCAGTTGTATCAAGAAGGCAAAGTGGGGTTTAGTTGCAGCAAGCCAGCTTTGACTCAGTGGCTATCCTGTACTACGACTGCTGGTAACTCTTGAGGTGGCGCACACGAGTCCACTAATCACCACCAAATACACCACTATGGATTCATCCCCGTCTCCCTATGAGAAGGCCATCCATAGCACTCACACTTGTCTTGAGTATTTTAGAGTGTCCACTTTCAGTTGTCTATGTACCACGTAAGCATCCAAGAAGTCCATAACCGTGGACTTGGCTATTCGAATAGATCATGATAACCCTGCAGGGGTGTACTTCTTCACACACGCTCTCGCCACTTACCGCCATGTACACGTCATGTATCTCGGCAACCTTCAAGGGGAAGCCTGGCGAGGGTGTCGGCCACGACCTGACTAACCACACAAGACTCTAGTCTAGGTTTATCGCCTATTCGGGTTCCATCCGCAAGGGAGTTCGGCCAAGGTTTCCATCACGGCCCCAAACAATGTGTACAGGGTTCCCGAGCCCACCATCCGGGTGACACTCGGTACACTGGGCCACATGTGCCTAGTCTTTCCCAAGCCCACCCTGCCGGGTGCCACTTGGTAGAGAAATAACACTACCTACAAACACCAGAAACTAGTTGCGACTCCTGGACAGAGATCAAGTTGATTAATAAGTCGAGAGGGGCACTTAAGCATTCCAATGTGTGGTAGTAGCTAGTCATTGGACAGCATACACAGAAATCAGTGCTTAAGGATGGTTCAAGTGAGACAACCCACCATGTACTCCTACATGGCCTCTCACCGCTACCTTTACCAAATCGTGTTCACACACTTAACGCTCAGCATCAGAACATATCACTACACTCCAATTCATTCCCAATGAATCAGATCTGACACACTCTAAGCAATAGCAAGCAAGGCATGGTAAGAACACAACATGGCTTCAATCAACTCCTACACATGCTAGTGGGTTTCAACTATTTACTGTGGCAATGGCAGGTCATGCAGAGGAATGGGTTCAACTACCGCAACATAAAGTAGAAGTTGAATCGTTGTTATCCTAATGCAATAACAGAGAGCAGGAGCGAGAGAGTAGGATTGTATAGGGGTTTTGCTTGCCTGATAGATCAATAGGGGGGGCACTGCTCCTCGGACAGGTACTCTGGAATGGTCTCCGGAGCAGGACCTATCGAGAAGGACGGTGCCAACAATCAAACACAAGCATATGCAACAATATGATGCATGAATATGGCATGAAGATATGATGTTGTTTCAGTTAATGCAACTAGCACTTATTTGGTTGAAGTCCATTTCAACCAAGGGTTCAAATGCAACTCCAAATTAAATATTTATAAGTGCCATTTATGTGTTTTCATATAAAAAGTGGGTATAACTTCATTTGTCATGCATGAAAATGGTACAAATGGACAGATTGAATTTTTCTGATAATTTTTCATATATAAATTATTCCAATCTGAGCTACGGTTAAATTTATGTGATTTTTTGAAGTTTAAACCAATTTCTGAAATCAATAAATCATTTAAGATTTATTTAAATTCCAGAACTGGAATACTGCGTCAGCATGACCAAAGCATGACGTCAGCAGGTCAACCAGGCTGACCAGAGTCAAACCTGACAGTGGGGTCAACTGGTCAGTGACTCAGTTAATTAACTGAGTTAATTAACACTAAAACTAAACCTAACAAAAGTCAGCAGGGCTGGGCCCACGTGTCAGTGGCTCCACTAATTAACTAACTTAACTAATTAAAACTAATCTGGTCAACTAACTGGAGGGGTCCCACCTGTCATTGACCCAGGGGGTCAAATCCCTGGTCAACCTGCGGCTAACACGCCGGCGTTTAGCCGCCGGCGGCAGCAAACACGGCGGAGGGCATCGGGATTGGTCCCTTGGTGACCAAATGGCCGGCCGAGGCCATCTGCAGGCTGCGGAGGCTCGTCCGCATCCATCTACGCCAACGGGAGGTTGCGGGGGTGCCGGAGCTGGCCGGAACGAAGCTTGCGGCAGCGCTGGAGTTCGGGCCTCGTCGGAAACGGCGCTACGTGGCACGGGGAGGCCAGCCGAGGGGCTCTACGGCATCCTGGCAGTGTGGCAAACGCGGTGACGCGCTAGGTTGCAAGCCGCGGTGGCTCTGGCCACGGCCGAGAGGAATCACGGCGGCGCAACCGCTCGGGTCCGGTGGGTGGCGTGGCTACGGCGTGTGAACGATGAAACGGAGAGTGGGGTTCAAGGGAGAGGCTCACGGCGGTCGCAGCGGTGCAGGCGGAGAGCTCGGAGGAGGGCCAGAGCGGGTAGGGCGGCGGAGGGGATCTCTGGCGGCCGGCGATGAAGAAGATGGCGGTGGCAGCTCCTCAGGGCGTCTGCCGCCGCGTGGCTCAAAGGAGAGGATGGGGACGAGGTGGCGGAGCTCTCGGGCACGTTGGCTGGGCGTGGGGTAGCCTGTGGCCATGGCAGCGGCGACCGGCAGCGACGGTGGCGGTCGGTCCGAGCGAGAGAAGGAGACAGAGGAGGGGAGAGGCGACGAGAGAGAGCAAGAGAGGTCTGGGGAGGTGCGTGGCAACGACCGGAACAACCAGGCGGCGAGGGGGAGGGCAGGCAGGCAGGAGGCGTGGCGGCCATGCGCGAGAGCGGCGGGCGCGTGCCACTGCCTCCTGTCGTCGCTAGGAGGACGACGACTGGCAGCTGGGCCGGCCCAGTGCCAGGCCAGCAAGTGGCCCAGGTAAGCTCTAACCCTTTAAAACTTTTCTGTTTTCTATTTCTATAATTCTGTTTTGATTTAGTTTCTAAACTAAATCATTTATTTTCTTCTAACCCCTTTTTGCAGGTACCTAAGGAATTAATCCAAAGCCCCTCAAAATAAAAATCAGAATTTTGGACATATATAAAATATATATCCAAGGCAAGTAATTATTGCATTAATTCCAAATGCCCAAAATAAATATTTATGAGCTCCTGAAAATATTGGTTTGAATTTTACCTCTGTCCAATATTTTCAGAGAGAAACATGAACATTTTCTTTGACCCTTTTGGAACATTTTTTATTTGGGTCATTTTTCAAAAGGGTTTCTAAGGGTTTCACAAGTCCCCAATTCAAATTAATTTGAAAACTAAACATGATGCAAACACCAAGCTAGCCTAGTGCATACCAGAACATGGGTTGTGACAACTCGCCCCCACTCGAAAGAATCTCGTCCCGAGATTCAGGAGTCGGCGGAAAGAAGGTGGGGTACTCCAGTCGGAGACGATCTTCTCGCTCCCAAGTAGCTTCTCTCTCGGAATGATGGGACCACTAAACCTTGAGAAACTTGATGTTATGACGTCGAGTGACACGCCCTGCTTGATCCAGAATGCGAACGGGGTACTCTCGATATGTGAGGTTATCTTGGAGATCAAGCATTTCGTGGTCCACTCCGCGGATGGGATCCGAGAAGCAACGCCTTAGTTGAGAGACATGGAAGACATCATGTACTCGAGAGAGATGTGGGGGTAGTTCCAACTGGTAGGCAACCTCTCCTCGTTTAGCGAGAATGCGAAAAGGACCAATGTACCGAGGAGTCAACTTGCCCTTGATACCGAAACGATGGGTACCCTTCAAAGGGGTAACCCGAAGATAAGCTTTGTCGCCAACTTCATAAGCCACTTCCTTATGATGACGATCATACTGGCTCTTTTGACGAGATTGAGCTATTTTCAAATTCTCACGAATGATGCGAACTTGCTCTTCTGCTTCCTGGATCATATCCGGTCCAAAGAATTGTCTTTCACCGGTTTCTGACTAGTTCAAAGGTGTTCGACATCTTCGTCCATAGAGTATCTCAAAAGGAGCTTTATTGAGACTGGATTGATAGCTATTGTTATAAGCAAACTCGGCGAAAGGAAGACATTTCTCCCAATCCATACCGAAAGAGATAACGCAAGCTCTAAGCATGTCTTCGAGAATTTGGTTGACCCGTTCCACCTGACCACTTGACTGAGGGTGGAAAGCGGTACTGAAGGAAAGATGGGTGCCCATGGCAGTCTGGAAACTCTCCCAGAAATGAGAAGTGAAAAGACTACCACAGTCTGAATTGATCTCTAGTGGAACACCATGAAGTGACACTATTCGGGAGATATACAAGTTAGCGAGCTGACTAGCAGTGATACTCTCTCGAACAGGTAGGAAGTGAGCCACTTTGGACAGACGATCAATGACTACGAAGATAGCATTATTCCCTCTCTTGGTCCTGGGAAAACCAGTGATGAAGTCCATACCAACTTTATCCCATTTCCACTCAACAATAGCTAAGGGCTGAAGGGTGCCAGCAGGTCTTTGATGTTCTGCCTTAACGCGACGACAAACGTCACATTTAGCAATGAACTCAGCAATTTCTCTCTTCATCCTAGTCCACCAGAACCTCTGGCGTAGGTCCTGATACATCTTAGTACTACCGGGATGAATCATGAGAGGAGATTCATGAGCCTCCTTAAGGATCAGTTGTCGCAGATGTTGATTCTTGGGAACCACCAAGCGATTCTCAAAGAACACAACACCTCGATCATCCATAGAGAAACATCCACCAACTCCCTTCTTAATGTTTCTCTTGATGCGGGTAACACCCCTATCAAACTTCTGGTCAGCAATGATCTGATCCTCGAGGTTAGGTTTCGCCAGCAAGGTAGAAAGGAATCCGTGAGGAGCAATGTGAAGGTTAAGCTTACATAATTCCTCATGGAGAAGTGGTTGGCCCTGCTGCAACATGGGATTGTTGCAATATGACTTACGACTTAAAGCATCAGCCATGACATTAGCCTTGCCTGGGGTGTAAGTAATCCCCAAGTCGTAATCTGAGATCAACTCCAACCAACGCCTTTGCCTAAGGTTCAAATCTGGCTGGGTGAAGATATACTTGAGACTATGGTGATCGGTGTAGATCTCGCAACGATTACCAAGAAGGTAATGTCGCCACGTCTTAAGTGCATAGACTACAGCTGCAAGCTCCAGATCGTGTGTAGGATAATTTTCCTCATGTGGATGCAACTATCGAGATGCATAGGCAATCACATGACGATCCTGCATAAGAATGCAATCTAGTCCCTGTCGTGAGGCATCACAGTAGATAACAAAGTCCTTAGTGAAATCCGGTGGCACAAGTATGGGAGCAGAAGTCAGGCGTCTTTTCAGTTCCTGAAAACTGTGCTTAGACTGTGGGGACCACTCAAACTTTTTATCTTTCTTGAGAAGTTCCGTGAGAGGTTTGGCCACTTTAGAGAAGTTCTCAACAAAGCGGTGACAATAGCTGGCTAGACGAAGGAAACTCCTGACTTGTTTAACTATTTCAGGTGGAGTCCAATCAAGAACAGCCTGAACTCTCTCGGGATTGACAGCAATGCCCTTACCAGAGATTACGTGGCGAGATAGGTCACTTTTGGCAACCAAAATTCGCACTTGGAGAACTTGTCATAAAGGCGGTGCTCTCTGAGTTTTTCCAACACAAGTCTAAGGTGTTCGGCATGCTCTTCCTCGTTCTTCGAGTAGATCACAATATCATCGAGGTAAACCACGATGAAATTATCTAAGTACTCCATGAAGATCGAGTTCATCAAGCGGGAGAATGTGGCTGGAGCATTGGTTAGACCAAAAGACATGACGGTGTGCTCGTACTGACCATAACGAGTGACAAAAGCCGTCTTAGGAATGTCCCCGTTTCTAATCTTGATTTGATGGTAGCCTAACCTCAAATCCATCTTGGAGAAGACTGAGGATCTAGCGAGCTGATCATACAGGTCGTTGATCCTGGGGAGCGGATACTTGTTCTTTATCGTGACCAAATTAACGGGACGATAATCCACAACCATCCGTTCCGTGCCATCCTTCTTCTTGACAAAGAGGACGGGACAAGCCCATGGAGAAGAACTAGGACGGATGAAACCCTTTTTCAAGGACTCATCAAGTTGTTCCTTAAGCTCAGCTAATTCTAGGGGTGCCATCTTGTAAGGTCTCCTAGAAATTGGAACAGTTCCTGGGATAAGATCTATGACAAACTCTACATCCCTGTCAGGTGGAACACCTGGTAGTTCCTCTAGAAAGACATCCGGAAAGTCGCAGACTACCGGAATATCTTCAAGGTCTGGGAGGGGGCTGACATTAAGAGAATAGAGTTGACGCTTTGCAACTCTAGTGGAGACAGTGACTATGTTGCCAGATGGGTGTGTAAGCTGAACAGACCTAGTGTAACAATCAATCTTGGCATGATGAGCTGTCATCCAGTCCATACCCAAGATGATGTTAATATCTGAAGACTTGAGGGCTATAAGTGAGGCAAGGAATACAAGTCTGTCAACAAGGATTCCATTACCATGGATTATTCTGGTAGTTTGCCATCTAGACCCAGGGGTTTGGATTTCAAGCGGAGTTGGCATATCACAAAATAACATGTTGTGCAAACGGGCATAGCCTTCAGAGAAGAAGGAGTGAGATGCTCCGGCATCAAATAGAACTGAAGCTGGATGGCAATTGACAAGGAGTGTACCAAGAACGACATTTGGATCATCATGAGCGTCTTTAGCTGAGACGTGATGCACACGTCCATGTTGAGTGGGAACTGGATTGGCACTGATCATCTTGCGTGGTGGCTTACCACGAAGAACGGACTTCTCGGGTTGGTGTGGAGCAAGACTGGCCTGAGAGCAGTCACGTGCATAGTGTCCTGGCTTTCCGCATGTGAAGCAAGTCCCTGAGGTAGGTCGTGGACCCGCATTGACAAGCGGTCTATCAATAGGCATGGGTGGAGCATAAGACTGAGCTGGGTGAGGCACCTCATAAGATGGCCTTGGTGCAAATTTGGGTGGAAGAGCAGAGTTTGGAACCCAAATCCGACGCTTCTGGGAACTAGTGCCAGAACAAGATCCCAAATCACGGTTGTGCTTACGAGACTCCTCGTAAGTGAGCTTAGCGGTCTCTGCATTGATGGCCTGGTTCATAAGAGCCTGGAATGTATTACAATGATGCAAGTGAATATCACGACGCAGCTTGGGGTTGAGACCCTTCCGGAACCTAGCCTGCTTCTTGGCGTCCGTGGACACTTCTTCTGTAGCATAGTGGGCGAGGTTATCAAACTCTCTACTGTAAGCATCAACAACCATCTTAGCCTGGGTAAGACTACAGAACTCTTCTCTCTTGCGATCGATGAGAGCTTGAGGAATGTGATGCTCGCGAAAAGGCTCAGTGAAATCTCTCCAGGTAGGAATCTGGCCAGCTGGAATCATGGCCTCATAGTTCTGCCACCAAAGACTAGCAGGACCTTCCAGGTGATAAGTGGCATAGATGACCTTGTCCTCTTCAGCTACGTTCGCAGAACGCAGCTTGTGAGTGATACTACGGAGCGAGTCATCTACATCGAGTGGCTCAATGGGATGATGGAAGGTGGGTGGTTTCAGACGAATGAAGTCATGGATGGTTGCTGACTCTTTGCACAGATGTGTGGTGTTCTCCTCAATACGTGCCAACAAGCGGTTAGACTCTCGCTTATTCCTCTCCATCTCTAGCAAGACCTGTGCCAACGAAGGCTGGTCGGGAGGATCCTCCTCATCCCTACCACCTTCGTGGTTCTTTCTACGAGCAACTGAACCTCGGTTAACTGACGACATCCTGAGAATGAAACCAAGGACAGAATCAGCATCAACCAGGCTATAGAAGGTAGGACAAGAAATGACTCTCATCAAAAAATCCTATGGAACTACGGAATAGTAACTCATGACCCTGATAGACGGAAGAGAAGCCTAGTTCCTTAACCCCGTAGGAAAAGTAAGATGACTCAGATCAGAGGACATAAGGTATAAGGAGTAAAAAGGGCCTTACGTTCCCTTCCACAATCAATTCCCTTATATAACTAAAGAATTTCTAGACTCAACTTTGACCAGTTTGGCTTGGTAATCCTACAGGCAGTCAGGCTCTGATACCAAGGCTGTCGGGACCCCGATCCTAAGTCACACCGGTCTAGCATGTAACACACCGTATCACTTTGCGGCCTCACGCACGGTATCCCCACGGGTGCCACCTTACCTGGCCCGGGACCGTTTGCGCATTTTGGCTCACGAATATGATAGTGTCGCTAGCATCCATATGACAGAGAACCTGGGCCGACATGACTACTTATAATCCCAAGGTGGCGCTAATTACAGGGACAGGCATACATGACCCAGCAACGAACGTGTCGGTCATCAATGTATGATCCCAAGTCGTAGCAAGCTACAAGGACTTAAAGGAACAACGTGTGACATTTCCCCAAAGGGACAAACATAAGAACGAAGAAGGACACATGCCGGCCAGCCTAAGTGTTCCGGAGCAGTACCAAGCTACCAAGGCTCAGTGGAAGCACTAGGAGACATTTCCCCATAAGAGAGGCTACCAAGAGGAAACAACTAGGTTGTCCGATCCCACACATACCAAGCATTTCAATAACATACACACAATATGCTCAATATGTGGAAATACAACATGGCATCACAACAAGACTCTATGAAACAAAGTATTTATTCATTAGGCTCCGAGGAGCCAGATATTACAATCATGGGTCTCATGGCCCAACATTCAGAGCATACAAGAAACAAGCGGAAGCATAACATGTCTGAGTACAGACAACTACAAAAGAAGAAGGCTGAAGAGCCTGACTATCTACAACACTCGTCCAAGATCGTAACTCAGGTAACAAGCTACTTGTCGAAGTCCAAGCGGAACTATTAGTGAGACAGAAGTCTCATCTGCAAAACATAAATTAAGCAAACATGAGTACAAGGTACTCAGCAAGACTTACATCAGAACCTATGATACATGTAGTTGTATCAAGAAGGCAAAGTGGGGTTTAGTTGCAGCAAGCCAGCTTTGACTCAGTGGCTATCCTGTACTTCGACTGCTGGTAACTCTTGAGGTGGCGCACACGAGTCCACTAATCACCACCAAATACACCACTATGGATTCATCCCCGTCTCCCTACGAGAAGGCCATCCATAGCACTCACACTTGTCTTAAGAATTTTAGAGTATCCACTTTCAGTTGTCTATGTACCATGTAAGCATTCAAGAAGTCCATAACCGTGGACTCGGCTATTCGAATAGATCATGATAACCCTGCAGGGATGTACTTCTTCACACACGCTCTCGCCACTTACCGCCATGTACACATCGTGTATCTCGGCAACCTTCAAGCGGAAGCCTGGCGAGGGTGTCGGCCACGACCTGACTAACCACACAAGACTCTAGTCCAGGTTTATTGCCTATTCGGGTTCTATCCGCAAGGGAGTCCGGCCGAGGTTTCCATTAAGGCCCCAAACGATGTGTACAGGGTTCCCGAGCCCACCATCCGGGTGCCACTCGGTACACCGGGCCACGTGTGCCTAGTCTGTCCCAAGCCCACCTTGCCGGGTGCCACTTGGTAGAGAAATAACACTACCTACAAACACCAGAAACTAGTTGCGACTCCTGGACAGAGATCAAGTTGATTAATAAGTCGAGAGGGGCACTTAAGCATTCCAATGTGTGGTAGTAGCTAGTCATTGGACAACATACACATAACTCAGTGCTTAAGGATGGTTCCAGTGAGACAACCCACCATGTACTCCTACATGGCCTCTCACCGCTACCTTTACCAAATCGTGTTCACACACTTAACGCTCAGCATCAGAACATATCACTGCACTCCAATTCATTCCCAATGAATCAGACCAGACACATTCTAAGCAATAGCAAGCAAGGCATGTTAAGAACACAACATGGCTTCAATCAACTCCTACACATGCTAGTGGGTTTCAACTATTTACTGTGGCAATGACAGGTCGTGTAGAGGAATGGGTTCAACTACCGCAGCATAAAGTAGAAGTTGAATCGTTGTTATCCTAATGCAATAACAGAGAGCAGGAGCGAGAGAGTAGGATTGTATCAGAATGAACAAAGGGGTTTTGCTTGCCTGATAGATCAACAGGGGGGCACTGCTCCTCGGACAGGTACTCTGGAACAGTCTCCGGAGCAGGACCTATCGAGAAGGACGATGCCAACAATCAAACACAAGCATATGCAAAAATATGATGCATGAATATGGCATGAATATATGATGTTGTTTGAGTTAATGTAACTAGCACTTATTTGGTTGAAGTGCATTTGAACCAAGGGTTCAAATGCAACTCCAAATTAAATATTTATAAGTGCCATTTATGTGTTTTCATATAAACAGTGGGTATAACTTCATTTGTCATGCATGAAAATGGTACAGATGGACAGATTGAATTTTTCTGATAATTTTTCATATATAAATTATTTCAATCTGAGCTACGGTTGAATTTCTGTGATTTTTTGAAGTTTAAACCAATTTCTGAAATAAATAAATCATTTAAGATTTATTTAAATTCCAGAACTGGAATAATGCGTCAGCATGACCAAAGCACGACGTCATCAGGTCAACCATACTGACCAGAGTCAAACCTGACAGTGGGGTCCACTTGTCAGTGACTCAGTTAATTAACTGAGTTAATTAACACTAAAACTAATCCTAACAAAAGTAAGCAGGGCTGGGCCCACGTGTCAGTGGCTCCACTAATTAACTAACTTAACTAATTAAAACTAATCTGGTCAACTAACTGGAGGGGGGCCCACCTGTCATTGACCCAGGGGGTCAAATCCCTGGTCAACCCGCGGCTAACACGTCGGCGTTTAGCCGCCGGCGGCAGCAAATACGGCGGAGGGCGTCTGGATTTGGCCCCCGGAGTCCAAATGGACGGCCGAGGCCATCTGCATGCTGCGGAGGCTCGTCCGCATCCATCTACGCCAACGGGAGGTTGCGGGGGCGCCGGAGCTGGCCGGAACGAAGCTCGCGGCGGCGCCGGAGTTCGGGCCTCATCGGAAACGGTGCTACGGGGCACGGGGAGGCTAGCCGAGGGGCTCTATGGCCTCCTGGCGGTGTGGCAAACGCGGTGACGCGCTAGGTTGCAAGCCGCGGTGGCTCTGGCCACGGCGGAATGGAACCACGGCGGCGCAACCGCTCGTGTCCGGTGGGTGGCGTGGCTACGGCGTGTGAACGACGAAACAGAGAGCGGGGTTCGAGGGGGAGGCTCACGGCGGTCGCAGCGGTGCAGGCAGAGAGCTCGGAGGAGGGCCGGAGCGGGTAGGGCGGCGGAGGGGATCTCCGGCGGCCGGCGATGAAGAAGATGGCTGTGGCAGCTCCTCAGGGCGTCCGGCGACGCGTGGCTCGACGGAGAGGACGGGGACGAGGTGGCGGAGCTCTCGGGCACGTTGGTTGGGCGTGGGGTAGCCTGTGGCCATGGCAGCGGCGACCGGCAGCGACGGTGGCACTCGGTCCGAGCAAGAGAAGGAGACAGATGAGGGGGGAGGCGACGAGAGAGAGCAAGAGAGGTCTGGGGAGGTGCGTTGCAACGACCGGAACAACCAGGCGGCGAGGGGGAGGGCAGGCATGCAGGAGGCGTGGCGGCCATGCGCGAGAGCGGCGGGCGCGTGCCCCTGCCTCCTGTCGTCGCCAGGAGGACGATGACTGGCAGCTGGGCCGGCCCAGTGCCAGGCCAGCAAGTGGCCCAGGTAAGCTCTAACCCTGTAAAACTTTTCTGTTTTCTATTTCTATAATTCTGTTTTGATTTAGTTTCTAAACTAAATCATTTATTTTCTTCTGACCCCTTTTTGCAGGGACCTAAGGGATTAATCCAAAGCCCCTCAAAATAAAAATCAGAATTTTGGAAATATATAAAATATATAATAAATATATATCCAAGGCAAATAATTATTGTATTATTTCCAAATGCCCAAAATAAATATTTATGAGCTCCTGAAAATATTGGTTTGAATTTTACCTCTGTCCAATATTTTCAGAGAGAAACATGAACATTTTCTTGGACCCTTTTGGAACAATTTTTATTTGGGTCATTTTTCAAAAGGGTTTCTGAGGGTTTCACAAGTCCCCAATTCAAATTCATTTGAAAACTAAACATGATGCAAACACCAAGCTAGCCTAGTGCATACTAGAACTAGGGTTGTGACATTCCCCACGGTGGAAACCACCGACGATGTAAAAGCGCTCAGGGTACGGGCTTGGCCAACTACAACCTTGTCGAAATCTGTGAGCACTACACGGTCTAGGGCAACACGAAGAAGGACTCCCTGGTTGAACTTGCCTCGGCCATCATCGACCCCTACTACGAAAATATGAAGCAGGATGCCAAGAGAACAAGGTCCGTATCCTCGCACAGGGCCTGGATGTGGCAACTGGATGAACCTCACCTCAGTTTTGTGGCCAAGTGCATGTACACATGCTATGAGATGCAGAGGCGGATCGTTGACTTGAGGAAGTTCCTCGTTACCCAAATCGACGAGACCAGATCGAGTCACAAGCAGAGCATGCATCACATGAAGTAGATGATGATCAAGTGATCGTTTATGCTAGTTAATCATGCATGTAATATATAGTTTACTTTATTGGTGTGTGGAAATGTCATTTGTGTCATAGCCACCTATGTAATTATGCATGTAATAGTTTACTATGGTGTGTGCAAATGCCATGGTTGTAGTACCCTCCTATGTACGTGGATGTTTAATTTGGTTATGCAAGCATGTCCTTATAACTGTGTGTGTGTGTGTGTGTGTCTATATATATATATATATATTGTTGTTCTGTATGCAATCCCATCGCACAACACACACGTCTTATTAGCAACAACCGTCTATGTTATTATCGGTCTTCACACACATTTTTAATTACAGACCTGTTTGTCGCGTATCACACACATCTTGTTAAGTTGAACCATTTATGTTCTCATGCCTCAACGCAAATAGTTCATCCGAGGGAGCAACATGCCATATATCGCACACACCATGATCTGGCTGACTGTTTCTTTTGTGTTGCCTAATCACAAATAGTTCATCCGAGTGAACCGTATGTAGTGAATCGCACACGCCTTCATTTGGCTGCCCGTTTCTTTTGTTCCTCCTCATTGCAAACAGTTCATTGAACTAAACCGTATGCCCTTCATCGCACACACAAATAAAACCTGAACCATGTTTGATGCATCCGTCATCGCAAACATTCTATACATTTCCGATGGTTCTCATACAACACCGTTTGTGATTATTGCATCGCACACAGTTTCTCGAAGGGTCTCTGATCATAGTGTCGCGTTAGCAGCATCCTGATGTAGTGCTTCCTGAATCTGTCAGAGGGTGGAAGTCGACCTGGTTCTACTTCAAAGATGTTCCGAATCTGGGACAGTCGACTGGTCTCCCCCCATTCACCTTCGATCGGGTCAGCCAACCCTCCTCGTTAATTGTGACTCCGGCAGAGAAAGTAGAGGTGGACATGTTAGTCGACCTAGTTGTCCAATTAGTCCGCGATGGTGTGACTGGCATGGATTTGCTGGAGGTGTTTCTCAGTCGGCGCATCCAGCCTCTCCAAGCCCGTGATCATCCAATGTGGATGTAGTCGGGCACCAATGACATTGCTCGGGTCCACCCGGAGGAGGTCACCGAGAAGATGGTGGAAAAGTGGTTGCGGAGCATCACCGGAAACAAGTACAACCCTAGGGGGACCAGGAGAGTTCGCCCATTCCACGCAACCCATGAGCCGGACAAGGTCTAACCTTTGCTACCGAGTGTCTTTTTGTTCTGATTTGTAGCTGTCTTTGAACCTGATTGATGTTTGCTCAACTCTTTGCCTCAAAGAATTATACTGAGATGTACTCGATGCCCAATGGAGAGCATGTCCAGGAGGGAATGGAGGGCGGAGGTCAGGTCACCGACTGGAGATCCGATGATGAAAGTGAAGAAGAAAGTGAGGACTCAAGCAGTAGCAAGGAAGTCGACTCATCACCTCATTCCGAGAGGCACTCCAAGCACACACATGATCCAGTAGACACACACGGCAAAGTAGCTCCGCCAAGCATGCAGGTACTGAAGCGCACTCAGACATCTACACCCGATACGACTGAGAAGCCTCCCAATCAACTTAAGGTTGAGCCTATAAAGCCTCGAAAGGCTCTGCCTAAGATCAAGGTGGACGTTCTGCTTGCCTCCATGTAAGTGTTCCTCTTCCCTACTCTTCTTTTGTCCGAGAACTTCTATGCATGCTGCCGATTCATCCGCCTGTTTGACCAAGTAAATTTTGAAACTTCTAGTGCTATTGTTTCTAGGACCTCCATGGACGTTTATAAGGGTCATGGTGATGAGGAGACTGAAGATGCGGCCACATCCAGCGCAGGTATAGCTCCACATCCATGTCCTTACTTTGCTGACTGCTCTGTCGGTTGACTCAGTGTTCCTTCGATCGAATGTTTTGTAGCACCGCCCAATGTTATTGAATTGCCGGATGATGACGAGTATGAAGAAGTGCCCCAAAAGAGCACATGAAGGAGGGGCAGGAAGGTCCCTACCACTCTAGACGCCCAACAACTTGGTGATCCAGTTTGGGCTTCTGTTTCCTTTGCTGTTCCTGTGTCGACTGATCATCATTCAGCGTCGACTGCCCAAGTCCTTGCCCCGTCAGTGCAACTCCAAGCTTCAGATCCTCTGGCTGCTTCGACTGTTCCACCAACTTTTCTCTTCGTTACGCATCGTGCCCCAGAGGACCCAGTGAGTGCGACTAAGGAGGCTATACGCCAAGCAGGTCTGATGATGGAACAAATTAAGGTGATGCATGAGGCTAGCAAGGCTGCCTACAATACCAACTCTGCTCTTCAAATCAATGTCCAGGTGAGTTCTTTTTCGACTGAGTTCTTTTCCGACTAATCTTTACTCTACTAGGATATTCTACCTAAAAACTACTACTTTCTTATTCATAAGATGATGCCCGTGGATGAGCGTTTGAAACCTTTATTGTGCATCTATCATGATTCTGCTGTTTTCTCCATTCATCCACTGGTGCTTTAGCTTTCGCTGTATAGTTCTTGCACTTGAGTCGACCAAGTAGAGTCGAATGTATCTTTGGATCAGTGGGGACATGCAGAGTCCACACACTTGGTGTAGTCCCCGAGACCATGGCCGACTGCGGGCAGTCGACTGTGGTCTAAGAACAAATGATGTTGTTGTTGTTACTTGAACCAATGGGGCCACACTGAGTGCACCCACTGGGTGTAGTCTCCGAGACCATGGTCGATTGCAGTCAGTCGGCTGTGGTCTAAGAATAGCGCCATTTTATTACTCCTTCCACTCGCACTAGGCGGATCGCGTCGAGTGGGAAATCAAACCAGTGGGGGCATGCCAAGTGCACCCACTGGGTGTAGTCCCCAAGACTACTGTCGAATGTTTGATACGGCAGTAGTCTTAAAACTCTTTTGGCATAATAATTCAATCTCTGCACCTTTTCACTCAGAGTTGACTGTCTCTTGCTTTTGTTATCTGACTTTCCTTATTTGTTAACTTCAGAAATCTTGTGAGTTCGGAGCTCAGTTTGCTGAATTGGAGAAGAAACAGATCCAACTTAATCTCGACCTGGAGCTAGCCAAGGTGAACTTGCAGAAGGCTTAGGGTGAAGCATCTGGTATGAAAGGTACAAAACTTCTCGACTGTCCTTGAATAGATGTGTGTAGCAAAAATAGGAAACTCCAAGCTCGTGTGAAGAGTGTTGTTTCTTTAGAACAAATGAAGCAGGCTCTGGAGCGGAAGGACCTTGACCTGGCAGCGGCGCAACAGAAGGCGCAATAGAAATCAGAACTTGCAAACTTGAAGTTGTCTTCAGTCGGCAAGTTAGAAGAAGAAAACGTTAAGCCGAAGATTGCCCTTGACGAAGCCAACAAAGAAGTGACGCAACTGAAGAAGGACAAGTTGGCTGTGGAAGACAAAGTTGGAGATCTCACCCAAAAGTGGGACGAGCTGGAGACTTATCTGGGAGGACTCGCCAAGAAGATGTTCCTCATGCTGGAAGGTACTTTCCTTTGTCCGACTGATTTGTAACTGTCGACTCACTATTTCTCTCTATGTGCATGATGACCCACAAGTGTAGGGGATCTATCGTAGTCCTTTCGATAAGTAAGAGTGTCGAACCCAACGAGGAGCAAAAGGAAATGATAGGCAGTTTTCAGTAAGGTATTTTCTGCAAGCACTGAAATTATCGATAACATATAGTTTTGTGATAAGGTAATTGGTAGCAAGTGACAAATAGTAATAGTAAATAAGGTGCAGCAAGATGGCCAAATTCTTTTTGTAGCAAAGGACAAGCCTGGACAAACTCTTATATGAAGGAAAACGCTCCCAAGGACATATGGGAATTATCGTCAAGCTAGTTTTCATCACGATCATTTGATTTGCGTTTGGTACTTTGATAATTTGATATGTGGGTGGACCGGTGCTTGGGTGCTGTCCTTACTTGGAGAAGCATCCCACTTATGATTAACCTTTATTGCAAGCATCCGCAACTACAAAAGAAGTATTAAGGTAAACCTAACCATAGCATGAAACATATGGATCCAAATCAGCCCCTTATGAAGCAACGCATAAACTAGGGTTTAAGCTTCTGTCACTCTAGCAACCCATCATCTACTTATTACTTCCCAATGCCCTCCTCTAGGCCCAAACAATGGTGAAGTGTCATGTAGTCGATGTTCACATGACACCACTAGAGGAAAGATAACATACATCTCATCAAAATATCGAACGAATACTAAATTCACATGACTACTTATAGCAAGACTTCTCCCATGTCCCCAGGAACAAAAGTAACTACTCACAAGACATAATATTGTTCATGGTCAGTGGGGTATTAATATGCATAATAGATCTGAACATATGATCTTCCACCAAGTAAACCAACTAGCATCAACTACAAGGAGTAATCAACACTACTAGCAACCCATAGGTACCAATCTGAGGTTTGGGTACAAAGATTGGATACAAGAGATGAACTAGGGTTTGAGAGGAGATGGTGCTGGTGAAGATGTTGATGAAGATAACCCTCCCTAAGATTGGAGAGTTGCTGGTGATTACGACGGTGACGGTTTCCCCCTCCCAGAGGGAAGTATCCCCGGGAGAACAGCTCCGCCGGAGCCCTAGATTGGTTCCGCCAAGGTTCCGCCTCGAGACGGCGGCGTCTGGTCCTGAAAGCCTCCTTATGATTTTTTCCAGGTCAAAACACCCCATATAGGAGAAGATGGGCATTGGGGAGTCATCGGATGGCCCACGAGGCAGGGGGCGCGCCCGGGGGGCGCCCCCACCCTCGTGGACAGGTGGTGGCCCCCTGGTGAATCCCTTTCGCCAGATATTTTTTATATTTTCTGAAATGGTGTTTCATGGAGTTTCGGAGCCTTTTTAGTTGTGCAGAATAGGTTTCCAATGTTTGCTCCTTTTCCAACCCAGAATTCCAGCTGCCGGCATTCTCCCTCTTCATGTAAACCTTGTAAAACAAGAGAGAAAAGGCATAAGTATTGTGACATAACATGTAATAACAACCCATAGTGCAATAAGTATCAACATAAAACACGATGCAAAATGGACGTATCAACTCCCCCAAGCTTAGACCTCGCTTGTCCTCAAGCGAAAGCCGATATTGAAAAATGTGTCCACATGTTTAGAGATAGAGGTGTCGATAAAATAAAATACGGACATGAGGGCATCATGATCATTCTTATAATAGCAACACACATATATTGTCATATGATTCTTATGCTAAAGTAACAATTCATTCACAAAGTCAAGTATGAATCAAAAACTTCATTGAAAACCAACAAACTATGATCTCAGTCATTGAAGCAATTGCAATTTATCATAACATCGGAATGATTCATTATAAGAGCTTTTCAGCAAGTCCACATACTCAACTATCATATAGTCTTTCACAATTGCTCACACTCACGCAATACTTATGGGTATGGAGTTTTGATCAGACACAGAGAAAGATAGGGGCTTATAGTATTGCCTCCCAACCTTTTACCTCAAGGGTAATGTCAATAGTAATATATCATGATAACTTACATCCAAGTGGGTATATATGTGAGGATCTTTCCAACACAATGTGCTTTCCAAAGGATAAAATGTAAAAAGGAAAGGTGATTTTCACCTTTACTCTTATAAGGCAAAAATAATAGATAGGCCCTTCGCAGAGGGAAGCAGAGGTTGTCATGTGCTTTTATGGTTGGATGCACAAAGTCTTAGCGCAAAAGAACGTCACTTTATATTGCCACTTGTGATAGGGACCTTTATTATGCAGTCTGTGGCTTTTATTACTTCCATATCACAAGATCGTATAAAGCTTATTTCCTCCACACTAATAAATCATACATATTTTAGAGAATTTGCGAACATGACAACTTACTTGAAGGATCTTAGTCAATCCATAGGTAGGTATGGTGGACTCTCATCGCAAACTGGTTTTAAGGATGTATGGAAGCACACGTAGTATCTCTACTTGGTGCAAGGAGTTTTGGCTAGCATGAGGGGGAAATGCAAGCTCAACATGTTGGGTGATCCGTGACAATATACTTTATGTTGAATATAAGAAAACATAACCCATTATGTTGTCTTCCTTTTCCAACATCAACTCTTTAGCATGTCATATTTTAATGAGTGCTCACAATCATAAAAGATGACCAAGATAGTATATTTGTATGTGAAACCTCTCTTTCCTTATTACTTCCTATTAATCGCAACGATGACCAAAACTATGTTTGTCAACTCTCAACAACTTTTATTCATCATACTCTTTATATGTGAAGTCATTACTTCCCATAACATCAATATGATCCCTTTGATACTTTTTATATTTTCTTTATTTTCTCATAACCAAAGTGAGGAAATCAAGCCCTTGACTCAACACTAATCTATATTATATAGCTCACGGACTCGATTACAAAAGTAAAGATCATAAAGCAAAAGCTCACAATTAGATCATGCTAACTTTATTCTAGTAGATCAAGATATTACCAAAATGATCAAACTAAGAAAAACGGTAAAGATAAGAGTGTGATGGTGCACCTCCCCCAAGCTTGGAAGTTGCCAAGGAGAGTGCCCATACCCATAAGATTATGTCCCCTTCTTCGGAGGTGGTGATGATGGAGTTGTTGATGATGTAGGCTTGTCGTCCATCTTCCAAGGCATGGGCTCACCATCGTAGAAGGATGATCGAGTCTCCGGGATACTCAAATCTGCAGCCAAACTCATCTTCTTGAATCTATATTCATACTCACAGTTTTGGTTTTGTAGGTCATAGATCTGGGCCTGGAGGTTATCGATTTTCTCTTGGAGGTTGGAGATGGCTTCCCCGAAGATCCTTGCGTCCAGTTTGTGGTTGTTGGTGAGCTCCGTGATCATCATGTGGTTGGCGTTGAGTCCCCGTTCCACCATACCTTGGCACTTGAAAACATGCTGCTTCGCTGCTTCGAGTCTCGTCTCCATGCTTCCGGTCATCCTTGGCCCCTCAACATCGCGGATGTGCAGCACCCCTTCACGCAACTCCATGTTTGGAGGGTGATGCAGCACCTCCACGAGGTAGGGGTTGATGACCTTCTCGAAGAACATGTCCTTGGGGGTGCTGGAAGACGCCATGATGATCTGGATCTGTCAGAAACAACAGCTCAAAACGAAAACAGAGGATTTTTTTGTGATACTGTGGTCAAAACCTTTGGGAGAATATATAATGAATTTCTACCGACCAAAAGGAGTAACGTGCAAGAAATTGGAGTCCGGGAGGCACACGAGGTGCCCACGAGGCAGGGGGGCGCGCCCAGGGGAAGGGGGCGCGCCCTCCACCCTCATGGACGGCTCGTGTCTCTTCCGGACTGACTCTTATTTTTCCATTTTTCTAAATATTGCAAAACAGTGAAAAATTGCCATTAGAACTGTTTTGGAGTCGGTTTACTTACCGTACCACATACCTCCTCCTTTTCAGGGTCCGAATCATTCTAGAAAGTGTTCCTTATGTATTCCTCCGTGGTTACGGTTTTAATAACATTGGTTTCAACATTTATAGGATTACTTGAGATATAATGTTTGATTCTATGACCGTTCACCACCTTCGGATTCGTGTGTGACGCCCGGATAATTAAGCTACAATAAACCCTTGCTAATGGTGCCACGTCATCACATTACTGTTGCTAATCCTCACTTGATCCAAATCTTTGTCCGTTTCAAACTCAATTGAAAGTCAAAGTTCTAATTTGCCAAACATGGAAACTAAAATGTTAAAAGTGTGGCAAATAATTCCTGAACAATTGTCATGTTGGAACCATTCTCTTTTGGTTTCCCCAAGTGCCCCTGGAAATTACTTAGTGGTCCAGCTTCATTTAAAGTTGGCCTTTCCAATTTCAAAAAAAATAGTTAGACAACTACCTTCGGCCTTAAACTTTTTGTGACTCCTAGAAATAGTGTGCATGTTTTAGTTGACAAGACTCTTTCCTATCCAAACTATTTTAGTTTTACCTTTTCAAAGAAAACAAAAGAAAGGTTTTAAAGAACAACAGAAAGGGGCCAAAACCCCACCTGCCCACCTGCGCCTCAGCCAACCGACCCACCCAGCTGACCGGCCCACCCGCTCTGCTTAACCCCCCCACCGATCGAACCCTAGCCCACTACCCGCACCCCCCCGTTCCCCACTCCTCTCCCTCTCCTCTCTCGATCCGATCTGGATCGGGCTGAAACCGCCGCCCAGCGCCTCCCTTCTCCCCATCGCGACCTCTCGACCCCGCCTCTGCCCCGACGACAGCCGATGCCCCACGTCGCTCAACGACGTAGCTCGTCGCCCCGGCGACCCATCGCCCGAGGACGACGCCATTCCGTCGCCGTCGAACCTCGCCTCGAAGCCGGCCTCGCCTAGGCGCGCCCCAACCCCGCCGCCTTCTACCGTCATCAATGGACCTCCACGACCGCCGCCTCCTCATCCCCTCCTCGACGGACTTCCCCGCGCCTCGCCGATGAACCCCAGCAACGGGGGTATGCTCCCTGTTTCCCCCTCCCCTTCTGGCCTTGTCGTGGCTCGCCGCACTCGCACTCCGACCATGCCCAGGAGCGCCCCGAGCGTGGCCCCTCTCGCCCCTCGTCGGCCTCGTTTGCTCAACCGCTGCCGGTTCCGTGCGTCGCCGCCGGTGCTTGTCTCGCTCGCCGGCTCTGTCGCTGCTCCGGGGCGGCAACCCCGCGCGCTGTCGCCGCTCTCCCCTGCGTGCCTGGCCTGCTCGGCCCTACGTGCGTGCGCGCACACAGGCCCACGCCGCGGCGCACCCTTACTTCAGCGCCTGCCTCAGGCTGCTCGCTCCCTACCGCTGCTTGCTAGTGGTGCTGCTGCCACACCGCCCGTCGCTCCCTACCTCCGCTCGCGTGCCCTCCGCCGCGGCCGCGGCCTCCACCGCCCGCCGGCGCTCACGCGGCCGCGCTCGACCGGACCTGCCACGCCTGGCCTCGATCGGGCCAGCTGCGCCCGCCATGGCGTCGGGTGCGAGCGCCCGCACTTGCCCGCACCCGTTAAGCCACGCCCGCCCCGGATGGCCTCTGGGCCACTTACACGTGGGACCCAGCCTCTGTTTTTTTTAAAAAGAAAGGAAAAGAAAAGCCTAAAAAATGTTAATTAATTAATTAATCATTATTAAATTAATTAGCTCTAATTAATTAGCTATTTAAGTTAATCTTGTTAATTAACCTAATTAACTAGTTAACTAATTAAACTATTAATTAGTTTCAGACAATGACACGTGGACCCCGCTGGTCATGTTGACCAGTCAACAGTCAAGGTTCACTGGTGATGTCAGCATGACATCTTTGCTGTTGCAGTAAATGTTTTTGGGTTTAAATTAATCCAAAATGAATTGTAAAACTTTAGAAAATCATACAAAATAATTCGTAACTCGGATGAAAAAGTTTTATATATGAAAATTGCTCAGAACGACGAGACGAATCCGAATACGTGGTCCGTTCGTTTGCCACACATATCTATCATACTGAACCTGCAACTTTCACCCTCCGATTCATCTGTCCGAAAACACGAAACACCGGGGATACTTTCCCGAGTGATATCCCCGTTCACCGGTACCGTGTACCACCGCGTTAGAGCACCCTAGCACTGCGTGTTAACTTGCCGTGCTTCTTTATTGCATTTGTATGCTTTGTATTTATTGTTTCTCCCCCCTCTTCTCTCCGGTAGACCCCAACACCGATGATGCCCCGGTGATCGACTACGGTGTTGGCGACCCCTCCTTCTTGCCAGAGCAACCAGGCAAGCCAACCCCCCTTGATCATTCCGATATCTCCCATTCTCTTCTCTCTTATGCTTGCATTAGAACTGCTACTGCTTTTTGTATGATCCTATTCTGATGCATAGCCTGTTGTTGATGCCTGCTTTCATACCTTACATGTTTATACTAAACTGCTTAGTATAGGCTGGTTAGAGATCCACAAGTGACCCCCTACCTTGTCCCGACTGCCCCGGTGGATTATCAGAAGACCCGATCAACGGGATCGAAGACCAGGACCCGGCACAGCACATCACTTTCCCCTTAGTTGCTCGACACTACTGGGTTACTATCGAGTGCCGAGGGTGAGACCTCATCAACACTTCTGGTGTTAACCTTGTAGGTTAGTTCATCGGTTGTGGTCATCGAGGGTGATTCCTCTTTCTCCACTCCCGATAACGACACTGTCATGCAACTCCTCAAGAGTGGACCTCGAGGGTGACTCCTCTTTCGTTCACCTTGATGATAAACATCAGGTGGAATTCCATCGAGGGTGATTTCCTGAGGTTTTCCTTTGGTGTCAGACACACAGTTAATATGGTTACTATGACTTTACACTGAACCTGGTTACTAAAGACGGGTCGACCCAGAGGGGTACCCGCGCGAGCTTAATTGCGAGTGATGTGTAGTCGGCTTGACCTGGAAGGTGCCCGCGAGATAAATACGAGGCGTGGCCGGGCACTCGCCTTTGCCGCAAGTCCTCGAGACGGGGCGATGGGGTCACATTATCGTGAGTCTCTGCTCGTTACCGCGCGTCCCCAAGACACTAAACGGTTTGGATATTTGATCCAAGGGGCCTCTGGCCTGATAGCGCTAACCATCACGTGAGCATAGTATGGGCGCTCTGCGTCGTATGCATCAGCCGAAGCTTAACTAATGTCATTGCGGCTGAGCGGCGCGCACCGGGTTGGACTGGTTAAGGTCCTACCTTTTTAAAGGAGGTTGCTAGGTCTGCTCACCGGCCGCGTACGCAATGTGCAGGAGTTCCCGGGGCGATTGGCCCATGACCCTTGGGGGCATAGGGTTTAGTCTGGCGTGCATGACCTCTCTATTAAGCCTAGGCCGGGTTGCGGCGTATTGTTTGGCCGAGGGCGGGCATGACCTGATGGTGTGTCCGGCCGGAGTTAAGCAAGCGTGTTGGGTAAGTTGGTGCACCCCTGCAGGGAAGAAAACATCTATCGATAGCCTGTCCTACGGTAACGGACACTTGGAGATGTATCCCGATCGCTACAACTAGAACTGGATGCTGAGGCATTGTTTGGATATGTTGCTTCGGGAGTCGAGAAAGGATCCCGGAGCGTTGGAACAACAACATAAATATGACTTATGATATACTACTCTACTTCCTCCTCTTGCTGCAAGACGGTGGTTTCCAGAAGATGCTAGTCTTCGATAGGACTAGCTTCTCCCCCTCTTATTCTGGCATTCTGCAGCTTAGTCCAGAGATACTACCCTTTTCATTGATACTGATGCATATGTAGTGTAGATCCTTGCTTGCGAGTACTTTGGATGAGTACTCACGGTTGCTTTGCTCCCCCTTTTCCCCCTTCTTTCTTCTTGCTGGTTGATGCAACCAGATGGTGGAGTCCAGGAGCCAGATGCCACACTTGACGACTGCTACTACCCCGACAGAGCCTACTACTACGTGGAGACAGCTGACGACCAGGAGTAGTTAGGAGGTCCCAGGCAGGAGGCCTTGCCTTTTCGATCGTGTTGTTTTGTGCTGGCCTTCTTAAGGCAAACTTGTTTAACTTATGTCTGTACTAAGATATTTTTGCTTCCGCTGACTCTTGTGTTTTCGAGCTTAATTCGAGCCTTTGAGGCCCCTGGCTTGTAATATAAAGCTTGTATTATTTTATTTGTGTCTAGAGTTGTGTTGTGATATCTTCCAGTGAGTCCCTGATCTTGGTCGTACACATTTGCGTACATGATTAGTGTACACGGTCAAATCGGGGGCGTCACAAGTTGGTATCAGAGCCGACTGCCTGTAGGAACCCCCTTTCCCACTCCTTGGTCGAAGTTGAGTCTAGTCACTACAAAACTTTAACTAACTTGGCTGTGTGGCTTACGGGCCCACGTCGCAATTGGGTGGTATTAGCATCTTTTATTCCTCGTCTTTACTCTGGGACTCTGAACTCTCTTCTATTCGGGTTAAATGGTTTTGCTGACTCTAAATCTAGGTTCTCGTAAATACTTTCTTCCGGAGAGCCCTTCATTCAAGATAATGGCCTGCTGCACCAGAAGCTTCCGAAGATACTTTATGATGTTCTCTCGAGACCTTGTGCCCTTCACCGTTGCAATTCCATATCACCGATAAATCCCTAAGGATAGATGCATACACTTGTCGCCCATACCTTCATTTCAATTGATCTTGTTATTACAAGATACCCTGAAATACTTCGGATATTCCGAGAATCCTTTGTGCCTGCGCAACTCCTTTTCCGCATGAATACATGTATGAATAATTCCTCACACTCACTAGGGATTCGTTCATCCTCAGTTGTTCATGCGTTTCACAAATGTCTTCTAAACACTAATCAATCTTCCAAAATCCTCAGCAACCTATTGCTCTGGAAAGTGTTCCCTGCTTGCATTATGGTTAATTCCATATGTATATTAATATTCGTTAAAGTCCTTTGTGATTGACTTTCTGATCTTATTGATTCAATAGGTTGCAAATACTCACAATCATTAGTTGATCCATTTAAATTATCTTTCCAGCTCAGATGTCATTTTGAACATGAGCTGATCCTCGACCAATCAAATTTCCGTCGATTGTACCCGTAAGTCTATTCAACTTATCCATCCTTTATCAGAGCGTTTATTTCTGATCCCTTGATTTGGAAATCATAATTCCTTCGCAATTGAGTTTGGATTAGTCAGTTGTTTCTATGATCCAATGCCTTGCATTGTTTCTTCCTCTGGTTGTGTGTCGATGCTCACATCAGCTCCATTATGAACTGTCCGATCCTTTGTTGGATTATTATCCGATATTGTCCTTCATATCCTATAACTTTGTGAGTCTTTCCTCAGATACATAATGCCTTTGGTAAATTGTATCATCTACCTTTGTCAACCATGCCCTACCTTCGAGCTGGTGTTATTACTCTTGAAGCCTGTGGTATATATTCCTAAGATTGTCAGGAACCCGATCCTAAGTCACACCGATCTAGCTGTAACACGTCATATCACTTTGCGGCCTCACGCACGGTAACCCCACGGGTGCCACCTTACCTGGCCCGGGACCGTTTGCGCATTTTGGCACACATATATGACAGTGTCGCTAGCATCCATATAACAGAGAACCCGGGCCAACATGGCTAGTTATAAACCAAAAGTGGCACTAAATTACAGAGACAGGCATCCATGACCCAGCAACGAACGTGTCGGTCATCAACGTATGAACCCAAGTCGTAGCAAGCTACATGGACTTAAAGGAACAACGCGTGACATTTCCCCTAAGGGACAGACACAGGAACGAAGAAGGACACATGCCGGCCAGCCTACGTGTTCCGAGCAGTAGCAAGCTACCAAGGCTCATTGGAATCACTAGGAGGCATTTCCCTGTAAGATAGGCTACCAAAGGAAAACAACTAGGTGTCGGATCCCACACATACCAAGCATTTCAATCATACACGCAATATGCTCAATATGTGCAAATACAACATTGCATCACAACAGAACTCTATGACTCAAAGTACTTTATTTAAAAGGCTCCAAGAGCCATACATAACATATCCATACAGGTAGGGGTCACATGACCCAACACTCAAGTCATACAGTCATACAAGCACAAGCGGAAGCTACATGTCTGAGTACAGACAACTTAGAAAATAAAACAGGCTTGGTGTAGCCTGACTATCTACAAGGCCCTTCACAAGCTCCAGATCACCGTCTGGGTGTCAAGCTACTCGTCGACGTCAACGTCTATGTAGAACCTATCAGCAGGGGTAGGGTTCTCCTCTGCAACAGTTATTAAGCAAACATGAGTACAAAGGTACTCAGCAAGTCTTACCACAAAACCTATCATACATGCAACATTATCAAAGGGGGTAGTGGAGTTTATAGCAGAATGCCAGCTTTGACCTTGGCTAACCTATACTACAACTCTCAACGGATTGCAAGATGTTATCACGAACACGAGTCCACTACTCACCACATCAATACACTACCGAGGATCCTCTTCCGTCATCCTACGGAAGGGCCATCCACGGCACTCACACTTATCTTGAGGCTTTTAGTAGTATCCATCAACTTGTCTATGAACTGTAAGAGCAACCAAGTAGTTCGTACCGCGAACAACGGCTATTCGAATAGTTTGATAACCCTGCAGGGGTGTACCTCTTCACACACGCTTCCACCACTTATCGCCGTTTACTCGGCGTGTACTCGGCAACCTTCAAGCGGAAGCCCAGCGAGGGTGTCGGCCACGACCTGACTAACTACTCAAGTCTCTCGTCCAGGTTTATCGCCTATTTGGGTTCCATCCGTGGGGAGATCCGGCCGGGGTGTCGCTCACGGCCCCAAACGATGTGTACAGGGTTCCCGAGTCACCAAACGGGCAACCGGTATACCGTGCCACGTACCTGTCGCATCACAACCCACCCCGAGGGTCAGCGTTGTGCACGACCTCCAGTAAGCTATAAACACCAGAAACTAGTTGCAACTCCTGGACAGAGATCAAGGGTAATTAATAAGCCGAGAGGGTCAATTAAGGATCCCAATGCGTGGTAGTAGCTGTAACTTGAACCACACATACAGATCTCGGGTCCTATGGACGATTCAAATGAAACAACCCACCATGTACTCCTACATGGCCTTTCATCGATACCTTTACCAAGCGTATTCCACACTTCCTTCTCTTTATCGGTAAGATCATTTCACTCTGATCCATCACCCAGATGAATCAGACCAGACACAACTCTAAGCATAGCAGGCAACATAAGTAAATAGCATGGTGGATCACACATCACATGGCTCAATCAACTCCTACACATGCTAGTGGGTTTCAACTATTTACTGTGGCAATGACAGGTCATGCAAGGGAATAGGGTTCAACTACCGCAGCAAGTAGCAGTTCACGCGCTGTTGCCTTAATGCAGTAAAAAAGAGCAGGAGCGAGAAGATTGGGTTTGTATCGGAATGATCAATGATTGCTTGCCTGACAAGGTAGTTGTCGGGTACTGCTCTTCAACTGGATACGCAGCAGTATCCTCGGGAGCAGGACCTAACACAGGGAATACCGGCGATACAATCATTAACAAACAAATGCAACAATATGATGCATGCTCATGACATGGCAAGATGCATGTGTGTTGGCTAATGCAACTAAAAACAGAAGGGTTTGAACCTATTTGAATCAAGGATTCAAATTGAAGTTCAAACTATTATTTAAATAAGTGCATTATCATGTTTTTGATATATACAGCAAGTTAACGTGTTCAAACATGCATGAAACTAGTGCCATTAGAAAGATTGGATTTTTCTGATCATTTTTCATATATAAATCTTTTCCATCTGAGCTATGGTTGATTTTATATGAATTTTAGAAGTTTTGGGTATTTTCTGGAATTTCCTGAATTATTTTAAATCTAAAAATCCCAGAAAAACCTTTACTGCGTCAGCATGACATCATGCTGACGTCAGGCAGTCAACAGGGCCGGTCCAAGTCAAACCTGACTGGTGGGTCCCTCATGTCAGTGTCTCAGGAGCTAATTCCGGTCATAACCAGGGTTGACTGGGTTTGACTAACAGCGGGGGCCCACTGTCAGTGACTGTGGTGACTAAACTAATTACTGTTAGCTCCTAATCATCGGGTCACGTCAGCCCGCCGGAGTTTGGCCGGCGGCGACCATTTCGCACGGCGGTGACTCGTCGAAATCCCTATTCCGGCATCCATTTGCCGCGCGGATGGGCTCGATGTGCTCCTGGTGATGCACCGCATCCAGCGGTGCCACTGGTTGGACGAGGGGTCGCCGGAGTCGACGGCGACGAGCTCGTCCGCGGCGGTGCTCGCACGGAGTTGGTCGGGATGGTGTTGTAGTGCACGGGAGGAGGAGCTAAAGCTCGCTTTAGCTTGCTGGTGACCTACTGAAGCTAACGGCGTGCTCAGCCATGAAGTACGGTGCCTATGGCCGCGGCGGTGAGTTGGCCGGCGGCGGTGATCGTCGGTCAGCAAAGGGGGCGGCGGCTACAAGGCCTAAACGAGCCCTTGGAGAGGGGGGTTCGAAGCGTGAGCTCACAGCGGTCACAGAGGGCGTCGAAGTGAGCTCGGGGACGGTCGGACGACGGCGTACGGGCGGCGGCGATCTCCGGTGCCGGAGGTTGAAGACGACGGCGAGGAGGACGTTGCGGAGCTCCTGGCGTCGTGTGCGTCGGTGGGGAGCTTCGGGGCGATGCGGCGGAGCTAGTGGTGCTTCGGGGAGGCGAGGGGGTGGCGTAGAGCGCGGTGTCAGCGGTCGTCGGCGACAAGCTCGCTCAGGGGAGCTCGGCAGAGGGAAGAGAGGAGGGAAGAGACACGGGGGAGAGGGGGAAACGGTCGAGGCGGCTCCGTGGCGACGTTCTAGACCGTCCAGAGGGCCGAGGGGCCAGCCAGGCAGGCAGGAGGTGGCCGGCGCATCGGCGGCGCTCGCCACCGAGCTGCTTCGTGCGCTGGCGCGACGAAGAAGACGGTGATGCCCCTGGTGGGCTGGGCCGGCTAGGTCAGCTGGTAAGTGGGCTCAGGTAAGTACTCTTCCTGTATTTCTTTTCCTATTTTCTTTCTGTTTTATTTCTTTTGCAGCTTTGTTCAATTAATAAAAATGCCTAAACATTTTTATAACTCATGACACTTGTCATACCTACTGTATATAATATGAACAGTAGGAAACATTATAGTTCATGATTATTTGAGCATTTAAAATATTTTATAGCTTTTAAATGCCCAAATTCAAATACCATATGATTTAATCCAAAGCCCTAGATTGTCCTAGAAAATTGTGCACCATTTTTGGCAGAGGTTTAAGACCAAGGCAGAAATGATGAACATTTTGAAGGGCATTTTGGGTACATTGGAAAATATTTTAGCAAACCCTAGTTGTTAGGGGAGGGGTGTTGGGGTTTCTGTTAATCCCATTTCAAGTTTCTTTGAAAGTAAGCATGATGCACACTCTAGTTAGGTCCTAATGCAAGTGCTAGCTAGGGATGTGACAACTCACCCCCACTTAAAAGAATCGCGTCCCGAGATTCGGGTTCCTCCGGAAAGAGGGTGGGGTACTCAAGTCGAAGACGATCCTCCCTTTCCCAAGTAGCTTCACTCTCGGAATGATGTGACCATTGAACCTTGAGAAACTTGATATTGTGGCGTCGAGTGGTGCGCTCGGTTTGATCAAGAATACGAACGGGGTATTCTCGATATGTGAGATTGTCTTGGAGATCAAGCGTTTCGTGGTCCACTCCGTGGATAGGATCCGAGAAGCAACGCCTGAGTTGAGAAACGTGGAAAACATCATGAACTCTGGAGAGGTGCGGAGGTAGTTCCAATTGGTAGGCAACTTCTCCTCGTTTGGCAAGAATGCGAAAAGGACCGATGTAACGAGGGGCCAATTTGCCTTTGATACCGAAGCGATGGGTTCCCTTAAGAGGAGTAACCCGAAGGTAAGCCTTATCGCCGACTTCGAAAGTCACAGCCTTATGATGACTATCATATTGGCTCTTCTGGCGAGACTGGGCTGTTTTCAATCTCTCATGAACGATGCGAACTTGTTCTTCTGCTTCCTGAATCATATCCGGGCCAAAGAATTGTCTTTCCCCGGTCTCTGACCAGTTAAGAGGTGTTCGACACCTTCGTCCATATAGAACTTCGAAGGGAGCTTTGCCCAAGCTGGCTTGATAACTATTGTCATAAGCGAATTCGGCAAATGGAAGACACTTTTCCCATTCCATACCGGAAGAAATGACAGAGGCTCGAAGCATGTCTTCCAGAATTTGATTGACTCGTTCCACTTGACCACTTGATTACGGATGGAAGGCAGTACTGAAAGAGAGATGAGTCCCCATGGCATTCTGGAAACTTTCCCAAAATCGTGAAGTGAAAAGACTTCCATGGTCTGAGTTAATCTCCAACGGTACACCATGAAGTGATACTATTCGAGAGATATATAAGTCTGCTAGCTGGCTAGCGGTAATACTCTCCCGAACAGGCAGGAAATGAGCTACTTTAGAGAGGCGGTCGATAACGACGAAGATAGCATTATTCCCTTTCCTGGACCTGGGAAACCCGGTAATGAAGTCCATACCGACTTTGTCCCATTTCCATTCAGGAATAGCTAAAGGTTGAAGGGTGCCAGCAGGCCGTTGATGCTCTGCTTTGACTCGACGACAAACGTCGCAGTTAGCAATGAACTGAGCGATTTCTCTCTTCATCCTAGTCCACCAGAATCTTTGACGTAGGTCTTGATACATTTTGGTACTACCGGGATGAATTGTGAGAGGAGATTCATGAGCCTCCTTAAGAATCATCTGTCGTTGTTGTGGTTTCTTGGGCACCACCAAGCGGTTCTCGAAGTACACTACACCTCGATCATCCATAGAGAAGCTTCTAGCAACTCCGCTAGCAATGTTCTCCTTGATCCGAGATATGCCTTTATCATACCGCTGGGCAACTATGATTTGATCCATAAGGGTAGGTCTCGCCACCAAGGTGGAAAGGAATCCTCGAGGAACAATGTGAAGGTTAAGCTTACGAAATTCCTCGTGGAGAAGTGGTTGACTTTGTTGTAACATTAAATTGTTACAATATGACTTACGACTTAGTGCATCAGCCATGACATTGGCCTTTCCAGGAGTGTAAGTGATTGCTAAGTCGTAGTCGGTGAGCAACTCAACCCAACGTCTTTGCCTGAGATTTAGATCCGGTTGGGTGAAGATATACTTCAAACTTTGGTGATCAGTGAAGATTTCACAGCGATTACCAAGGAGGTAATGTCGCCATGTTTTGAGTGCATGGACTATAGCTGCAAGCTCTAAATCATGAGTAGGATAGTTATCCTCATGTGGATGCAACTGTCGAGATGCGTATGCAATCACTTGCCGATCTTGCATGAGAATGCAACCTAGTCCTTGTCGCGAGGCGTCGCAATAGATTATAAAATCCTTGGAAAAATCTGGTGGTACCAGTACAGGTGCAGATGTCAGGCGTCTTTTCAGTTCCTGAAAACTGGACTCGCACTGTGGGGTTCACTCAAACTTTTTATCTTTCTTGAGGAGTTCGGTTAGAGTTTTAGCAGCTTTGGAGAAGTTCTCGACGAAACGTCGGTAATAGCTCGCTAAGCCAAGAAAACTCCTAACTTGTTTGACCGATTCAGGGGGAGTCCAATCAAGGACGGCTTGAACTCGCTCGGGATTGACAGCAATACCCTTGCCAGAGATCACATGACCTAGATAGGTTACTTCTGGCAACCAAAATTCACATTTAGAGAATTTGGCATAAAGGCGGTGCTCTCGAAGTTTCGTCAATACCAGCCTTAAATGCTCGGCATGATCTTCCTTGTTCTTGGAGAAAACGAGTATATCATCGAGGTATACCACGACGAATTTATCCAAATACTCCATGAATATAGAATTCATTAACCGAGAAAAGGTAGCTGGGGCATTGGTTAATCCGAAGGACATGACGGTGTACTCATATTGGCCATAACGAGTAACGAAAGCCGTTTTAGGAATGTACTCGTTCTTGATTTTGATTTGATGGTAGCCCAACCTCAAATCCATCTTAGAGAAGAATGAGGATCCCGCGAGCTGATCATACAGGTCGTTGATCCTGGGGAGCGGATACTTATTCTTTATGGTGACCAGATTGTCAGGTCGGTAATCTACAACCATCCGCTCCGTTCCATCCTTCTTCTTGACGAAGAGGACGGGGCAAGCCCAAGGGGAAGAACTAGGACGGATGAAACCCTTTTGCAAGGACTCATCGAGTTGTTTCTTTAGCTCAGCTAATTCTAGTGGTGCCATCTTATAAGGTCTCCTAGAGATTGGGACAGTTCCAGGGATAAGATCTATCACGAACTCAACATCTCTGTCAGGTGGAACTCCTGGCAGTTCTTCTGGAAAAACATCCGGAAAGTCACAGACTACCGGGATATCTTCGAGTTCTGGTAAAGGGCTGGCATTAAGAGAGTAGAGCTGACGTTCAGCCATTCGAGTCAAGACATTGACTATCTTGCCGGATGGATGTGTAAGTTGAACGGTCCTAGTAAAGCAATCAATCTTGGCATAATGAGTTGTCATCCAATCCATACCCAAGATGATGTTTATGTCCGAGGACTTGAGAGCGATTAAAGATGCAAGGAAAACAAGTCTATCGACAAGGATTTCATTTCCATGGCTTACCCTAGAGGTTTGCCACTTTGAACCAGGAGTTTGAATAACCATGGAAGTAGGCATGTCACAAAAAGTCATGTTGTGCAATCGAGCATAGCTCTCAGATATGAACGAATGGGATGCTCCAGTATCGAAAAGAACAGATGCCGGATGGCAGTTTACGAGAAGCGTACCAAGGACGACGTTAGGATCCTCATAAGCTTCTTCGGCAGAAACATAGTTGACATGACCACGTGCAGTGGGGATTGGCTTGACATAGTTCACCTTGCCGGTTGGCTTACCACGGCCAACGGGTTTTCCTGGCTGATTCTGGGGACAATCACGCATGTAGTGTCCCGGTTCTCCACACTTGAAACATGTCACAGTGGTAGTGCGTGGAGCAAAGTTGGAGGGTGGACCTCCATAGGTCTTAGCAGGTGCAAACTGTTGAGTTGGGCGAGGCGCCTCATAGGATGGCCTCGGTGTATACTTGGGTGGCAGAGCAGTGTTAGGAACCCACACACGGCGCTTGTGAGAACCAGAGCCGGATGAGGAACCAAAATCTCGAGTATGCTTGCGGGTAGCCTCGAAGTCGGTCTGGCCTGTCTCAGCACTGATAGCCTTGTTAACCAACTTCTGGAAGGAGGTGCACTCGTGCAGACGTAGATCTCGACGAAGTTCAGGGCTGAGTCCCTTGCGGAACCTCGCCTGTTTCTTGGCATCGGTGGATACTTCCTCAGGTGCATAGCGTGCCAGATTACCAAACTCACGACTATAGCCATCCACAGTTAAACGGCCCTGGGTGAAATTGCAAAATTCCTCCCGCTTGCGATCCATGAGACCTTCCGGAATGTGATGTTCACGGAATGCCTCACTGAACTCAACCCAGGTAGTGACTTGGCCAGCAGGACGCATAGCTTCAAAGTTTTCCCACCAAAGACTGGCAGGGCCCTCAAGATGGTAGGCGGCGTAGATAACCTTGTCAGCTTCGGCCACACGGGCAGAGTGTAGCTTGTGGGTAATACTACGTAGCCAGTCATCAGCATCCAGAGGTTCAGTGGAGTGATGGAACTTTGGTGGACACATCTTGATAAAATCGTGGATTGACACCACGTCATTCCTCTGACGGAACCCAGTGTTTTGCTCTATGCGTTCCAGCAGACGGTTGGTCTCTCTCTTGTTCCGTTCTACTTCAAGCATAACTACCGCCAAAGAGGGTGGCTGGGGCAGATTTCCATCTCTAGCCCCACTAGCCTCACCCTGCTCCTGAGCAGCAGGAGTGTTGCGAGTGTTGACCATCCTAGGAAAACAAAACAACGGTTTAGACAAGGATGGCAAAAATTTGACATAGAAGTGCAGAATGTAATGGATGACACAGAATGCAGAGATGTTCATCCGTACGACATGGTAATATAGGAACTGCTATATATACACCAGTGGTCATACACACCATACAAAGTTTAGTACAAGCCAAGGCTAAAGTACAACTGCGGTGAAAGACGATACATCCCATCAGAGGCATTCCAAGCTCCTATACATTATTTAACTACACCTCCGGAACTCAGTACACACTAAGTCATATTCAACAAGACGCGCAGGACTGTGGAAATACAACTACTACAATACTACTACTACCACGGACTAGCTCAGACATTCGCGTAGTAATCCTCGTAAAGATTACCACCGTAGCCTGGAAGTGGTACAGACGGATCTTGGAACTCGCGAGCACTCGAAGGCTGTGGACCATAGGGGCATGGATGTGGTCTCGGTCCCGATGCTGGTGGTAACTGACGCCCACGTGGAGGTGTAATACCCCCAACGTCACGCCAATCCATGTGATCAGGCAGACGAGTCCGCACGGGGTACAAATCCCGCATGTCCAGATATCCGGCGTGCACAGCAGGTGCAAGCCGTGTCAAAGTAGTCCAGTGAGCGACTCGGGTGTTATACAGCTCCATTTGGAGGGCACGGACCTCACGGTCCCTATCCTCCAACATCTGAACAGTAGTCTGAAGCAGTGGCTCTTCATGAGCAGCATCAGTATACAGACCAGTGTAGTAGCCTTCCTCTCCGGGGAGTGAAGCTGGCATGTAACAGAACTCAGTGTTCAGCAACAGGGCATGCCTAGCACGGAGAATGGTCATCATCGAATAAGCGGCATCCTGCACTGCCATCTCGATGGTAATCCCGAGTCCATAAGACCAATGGATGGGATCATTAGCTCCGGGATATGAGGGGTATATCCGGACTGTGCAGAAATACTGACTTTGATTAAAATCCCGATACTGTTCCTCCACGATGTATTCAGGATACCAGCGATAACCGGTCTCAGTCATCACACGGACTAGCATGGCCGTGTGACCGGGCACATTAATGCACCGAGTCAAACGAACCACTTGGTGAGGGATGCGGCCAGACATCTGAAACACGAAATAATGCAAAGGCATTAGTGTTTCTGGAAGAAATTGGGTAGCATAACAACTGTAAATGCTCAAACAAAGATTTGAGACATCATACAAATGATAGCATAGCCACTCAACAATTCCATATCAAGGTTCCGGTTCAACAATCATCATACTAAAAGGATAGAAACTGAACTGAGGCTTGAAACCAACAATCCTAAGAGTCTACGGATTAGTAACACGTGAACCTAGTAAGGATAAGAGGCCTAGTCCTAAATCCCCGTAGAAAGAATAGACAGACTCAGATCAGAAGGGCATAAGGTAAAGGAGTAAAAAGAGCCTTACGTTCCCTTCCACAATCAATTCCCCTACATATAACTAAGAATTTTTCTAGACTCAACATCGACCAGTTTGGCTTGAGAAACCTACAGGCAGTCCAGCTCTGATGCCAACGCTGTCAGGACCCCGATCCTAAGTCACACCGATCTAGCTGTAACACGTCATATCACTTTGCGGCCTCACGCACGGTAACCCCACGGGTGCCACCTTACCTGGCCCGGGACCGTTTGCGCATTTTGGCACACGTATATGGCAGTGTCGCTAGCATCCATATGACAGAGAACCCGGGCCGACATGGCTAGTTATAAACCAAAAGTGGCACTAAATTACAGAGACAGGCATCCATGACCCAGCAACGAACGTGTCGGTCATCAACGTATGAACCCAAGTCGTAGCAAGCTACATGGACTTAAAGGAACAACGCGTGACATTTCCCCTAAGGGACAGACACAAGAACGAAGAAGGACACATGCCGGCCAGCCTACGTGTTCCGAGCAGTAGCAAGCTACCAAGGCTCATTGGAATCACTAGGAGGCATTTCCCTGTAAGATAGGCTACCAAAGGAAAACAACTAGGTGTCGGATCCCACACATACCAAGCATTTCAATCATACACGCAATATGCTCAATATGTGCAAATACAACATTGCATCACAACAGAACTCTATGACTCAAAGTACTTTATTTAAAAGGCTCCAAGAGCCATACATAACATATCCATACAGGTAGGGGTCACATGACCCAACACTCAAGTCATACAGTCATACAAGCACAAGCGGAAGCTACATGTCTGAGTACAGACAACTTAGAAAATAAAACAGGCTTGGTGTAGCCTGACTATCTACAAGGCCCTTCACAAGCTCGAGATCACCGTCTGGGTGTCAAGCTACTCGTCGACGTCAACGTCTATGTAGAACCCATCAGCAGGGGCAGGGTTCTCCTCTGCAACAGTTATTAAGCAAACATGAGTACAAAGGTACTCAGCAAGTCTTACCACAGAACCTATCATACATGCAACATTATCAAAGGGGGTAGTGGAGTTTATAGCAGAATGCCAGCTTTGACCTTGGCTAACCTATACTACAACTCTCAACGGATTGCAAGATGTTATCACGAACACGAGTCCACTACTCACCACATCAATACACTACCGAGGATCCTCTTCCGTCATCCTACGGAAGGGCCATCCACGACACTCACACTTATCTTGAGGCTTTTAGTAGTATCCATCAACTTGTCTATGAACTGTAAGAGCAACCAAGTAGTTCGTACCGCGAACAACGGCTATTCGAATAGTTTGATAACCCTGCAGGGGTGTACCTCTTCACACACGCTTCCACCACTTATCGCCGTTTACTCGGCGTGTACTCGGCAACCTTCAAGCGGAAGCCCAGCGAGGGTGTCGGCCACGACCTGACTAACTACTCAAGTCTCTCGTCCAGGTTTATCGCCTATTTGGGTTCCATTCATGGGGAGATCCGGCCGGGGTGTCGCTCACGGCCCCAAACGATGTGTACAGGGTTCCCGAGTCACCAAACGGGCAACCGGTACACCGTGCCACGTACCTGTCGCATCACAACCCACCCCGAGGGTCAGCGTTGTGCACGACCTCCAGTAAGCTATAAACACCAGAAACTAGTTGCAACTCCTGGACAGAGATCAAGGGTAATTAATAAGCCGAGAGGGTCAATTAAGGATCCCAATGCGTGGTAGTAGCTGTAACTTGAACCACACATACAGATCTCGGGTCCTATGGACGATTCCAATGAAACAACCCACCATGTACTCCTACATGGCCTTTCATCGATACCTTTACCAAGCGTATTCCACACTTCCTTCTCTTTATCGGTAAGATCATTTCACTCTGATCCATCACCCAGATGAATCAGACCAGACACAACTCTAAGCATAGCAGGCAACATAAGTAAATAGCATGGTGGATCACACATCACATGGCTCAATCAACTCCTACACATGCTAGTGGGTTTCAACTATTTACTGTGGCAATGACAGGTCATGCAAGGGAATAGGGTTCAACTACCGCAGCAAGTAGCAGTTCACACGCTGTTGCCTTAATGCAGTAAAAAAGAGCAGGAGCGAGAAGATTGGGTTTGTATCGGAATGATCAATGATTGCTTGCCTGACAAGGTAGTTGTCGGGTACTGCTCTTCAACTGGATACGCAGCAGTATCCTCGGGAGCAGGACCTAACACAGGGAATACCGGCGATACAATCATTAACAAACAAATGCAACAATATGATGCATGCTCATGACATGGCAAGATGCATGTGTGTTGGCTAATGCAACTAAAAACAGAAGGGTTTGAACCTATTTGAATCAAGGATTCAAATTGAAGTTCAAACTATTATTTAAATAAGTGCATTATCATGTTTTTGATATATACAGCAAGTTAACTTGTTCAAACATGCATGAAACTAGTGCCATTAGAAAGATTGGATTTTTCTGATCATTTTTCATATATAAATCTTTTCCATCTGAGCTATGGTTGATTTTATATGAATTTTAGAAGTTTTGGGTATTTTCTGGAATTTCCTGAATTATTTTAAATCTAAAAATCCCAGAAAAACCTTTACTGTGTCAGCATGACATCATGCTGACGTCAGGCAGTCAACAGGGCCGGTCCAAGTCAAACCTGACTGGTGGGTCCCTCATGTCAGTGTCTCAGGAGCTAATTCCGGTCATAACCAGGGTTGACTGGGTTTGACTAACAGCGGGGGCCCACTGTCAGTGACTGTGGTGGCTAAACTAATTACTGTTAGCTCCTAATCATCGGGCCACGTCAGCCCGCCGGAGTTTGGCCGGCGGCGACCATTTCGCACGGCGGTGACTCGTCGGAATCCCTATTCCGGCATCCATTTGCCGCGCGGATGGGCTCGGTGTGCTCCTGGTGATGCACCGCATCCAGCGGTGCCACTGGTTGGACGAGGGGTCGCCGGAGTTGACGGCGACGAGCTCGTTCGCGGCGGTGCTCGCACGGAGTTGGTCGGGATGGTGTTGTAGTGCACGGGAGGAGGAGCTAAAGCTCGCTTTAGCTTGCTGGTGACCTACTGAAGCTAACGGCGTGCTCAGCCATGAAGTACGGTGCCTATGGCCGCGGCGGTGAGTTGGCCGGCGGCGGTGATCGTTGGTCAGCAAAGGGGGCGGCGGCTACAAGGCCTAAACGAGCCCGTGGAGAGGGGGGTTCGAAGCGTGAGCTCACAGCGGTCGCAGAGGGCGTCGAAGTGAGCTCGGGGACGGTCGGACGACGGCGTACGGGCGGCGGCGATCTCCGGTGCCGGAGGTTGAAGACGACGGCGAGGAGGACGTTGCGGAGCTCCTGGCGTCGTGTGCGTCGGTGGGGAGCTTCGGGGCGATGCGGCGGAGCTAGTGGTGCTTCGGGGAGGCGAGGGGGTGGCGTAGAGCGCGGTGTCAGCGGTCGTCGGCGACGAGCTCGCTCGGGGGAGCTCGGCGAAGGGAAGAGAGGAGGGGAGAGACACGGGAGAGAGGGGGAAACGGTCGAGGCGGCTCCGTGGCGACGTTCTAGACCGTCCAGAGGGCCGAGGGGCCAGGCAGGCAGGCAGGAGGTGGCCGGAGCATCGGCGGCGCTCGCCACCGAGCTGCTTCGTGCGCTGGCGCGACGAAGAAGACGGTGATGCCCCTGGTGGGCTGGGCCGGCTGGGTCAGCAGGTAAGTGGGCTCAGGTAAGTACTCTTCCTATTTTTCTTTTCCTATTTTCTTTCTGTTTTATTTCTTTTGCAGCTTTGTTCAATTAATAAAAATGCCTAAACATTTTTATAACTCATGACACTTGTCATACCTACTGTATATAATATGAACAGTAGGAAACAATATAGTTCATGATTATTTGAGCATTTAAAATATTTTATAGCTTTTAAATGCCCAAATTCAAATACCATATGATTTAATCCAAAGCCCTAGATTGTCCTAGAAAATTGTGCACCATTTTTGGCAGAGGTTTAAGACCAAGGCAGAAATGATGAACATTTTGAAGGGCATTTTGGGTACATTGGAAAATATTTTAGCAAACCCTAGTTGTTAGGGGAGGGGGTGCTGGGGTTTCTGTTAATCCCATTTCAAGTTTCTTTGAAAGTAAGCATGATGCACACTCTAGTTAGGTCCTAATGCAAGTGCTAGCTAGGGATGTGACAAAGATACCGCTATGTGTTGAACCTATGCCTTCCCTAATCCGTGTGAACCCAAGAGTTTTCACGAGTCATATTATTCTGGTGTTTTACCAGATATAATTTCTACACTACAACTTCATCGAAATCAAGAAGTGAATGGAAGGGAGTGGACCTTGAACTTTCTGTTCATGCCTATGGACACAGTGTAGATCTTATCATTAAGGCTTCTTTTAAAAATTAATTATACCCTTGATATAAGTTCATCTTATATCAGGGATCTGGCCTTTTGCAATCGTGGTTCCGACCATGCTCTCCTTTAAATACCATTTCTCGGACAAGTTAAACCACTTGTCCTCTGCAGGTCAATGCACCTGTCCAACCTCTATTATGTTCTACCTTCGAGTATTACCCCGTGGTATCTCGATAATGTCACATAACCATATTACTTCTTATGAGTTCTTCAAGTATTACTTCTCACTGATTCCAATTTTACCCAGGGTCTGAGTTGTTAGACAGTCAAGGACACCAATAAGTGAATCAATTCGACACTCCTATTCGATAACTCTAAGTAATCTTCATTGCTTATGAGTTTATTAATTCTTCTAGACATATCTAGCCTGATCGGCTATATCACTATCGTGCATATTTTTAAGTGTGCTACCTGGTCCTTCTTCCCGGAACTCAATTTCGGCAATGAGCTAAGCTTACACCGATCTTCCTTGGCATATCATTTCGCCTTGAACAACTAGCTTGATTTCAAGTTTGTGACGTACTCGTGGTTCCAATATATTTCGCTTCATCATTCCTTTGACTTGATGTCATCGCCGATCGATTACATCTTCATGAAATCTTTCGACAAATGTGTCGTGATCACCATCAACAATGATTTGCCTTCTTCCAAGTTGTGAATCAAATTCATGATGGGAAATACCATCCTTGCCCCTCGATGATTTGTGTTAGCATCGACAACATTTATGCCTTCGTCCCAACACAAATTGGTTCATATAATTTTGGAATTACATCCTTTTTGACATGACGATGGATTGCAGCTGAACCCGTCGGCCACATCCTCATCTTTTCCTTGCTGAAAATGTAAGACTTATTCTATAAGTTGACCCTAATGGATCCTTTGTGTATTCAAAAATTGGGTCTTTACCCAATGATCATGTCGGTGCTATCTCGAAGCATGTATGTGGTACTCCGAAGATCCACAAGAACATTGTAAGCGTAAGGCTAAATGTTTCTCGATCAACTAACCAACATCGTTGTGTGGGTACATATCATAATTCTTCTTACCTCTCTTATCTATATGTTCATGACTGTGATCTCCTGACCCGTATATCATGCCCTGCTTAATCTTGGGAATGTTATACTCCTTTACATTGTGTTTACACACATTTTCCTTTCCATTTGTTTGTTTAACCTTTCTTTGATATACATATAATCTAAGCAGTAACAATTTTCTGCTTATCTAAACACCTTGGTGTACAACTCTATCTATAAAACCTTGTTACTATTGTTGGTAACATTCCGGTAACCACCGATGGACGAGAACTTTGCCTATTGGTCCGCCTCGTTTCAACGAGCAGGAAAATGGTTCTCTTCGTCCCTCGCCCTTGGTACCGACGTTGTTGCCGACATAACAGACAATCTTGTGCTCTGACATGCCTTGCTATCATGACCGTGCATTATGTCAGTGTCCTTACTTTTGAACCACATGGTGGGCCCATAACCGACAGTTCCATAGGATCGAAACCTGACTCTCCTGTACATCCCTGTTTTCCAAAACTGTTCCCCGCACTTGGCTTCTAAAGTAAATCACGAGCCACATTCCTAGTGATCTATTCTGGCACCAGACGCAATACTTAGTCCCATTGCTCTGAACCACTTTCACTCTCTGTTTCAGGCATCGAACGGTTGCCTAACCGCTTGGAACTGCTTAATTGCACCTTTATACCTTGCTCTCGATGAATTTCTTGAATTTCAACTCAAGAGATGCCTCTATGCCATGACCACTGAGATGGCCCTCAGGTAGCTATATTGTGTTGAGCTCCGTCCTTCTCGAGTCTTTCCCCCTTACTCCACCCCTTAAATCTCGGGACGAGATTTCTTGTAGTAGAGGAGAATTGTGATGCCCGGATAATTAAGCTATAGTAAACCATTGCTAATGGTGCCACGTCATCACATTACTGTTGCTAATCCTCACTTGATCCAAATCTTGGTTCATTTCAAACTCAATTGAAAGTCAAAGTTCTAATTTGCCAAACATGGAAACTAAAATGTTAAAAGTGTGGCAAATAATTCCTGAACAATTGTCATGTTGGAACCAATCTCTTTTGGTTTCCCAATGTGCCCCTGGAAATTACTTAGTGGTCCAGCTTCATTTAAAGTTGGCCTTTCCAATTTAAAAAAAAATAGTTAGACAACTACCTTTGGCCTTAAACTTTATGTGACTCCTAGAAATAGTGTGCATGTTTTAGTTGACAAGACTCTTTCCTATCCAAACTATTTTAGTTTTACCTTTTCAAAGAAAACAAAAGAAAGGTTTTAAAGAACAAGAGAAAGGGGCCAAAACCCCACCTACCCACTTGGGCCTCAGCCAACTGACCCACCCAGCTGACCGGCCCACCGCTCTGCTTAACCCCCCCACCGATCGAACCCTAGACCACTACCCGCACCCCCCGCTCCCCACTCCTCTCCCTCTCCTCTCTCGATCCGATCTGGATCGGGCTGAAACCGCCGCCCAACGCCTCCCTTCTCCCCATCGCGACCTCCCGACCCCGCCTCTGCCCCGACGACTGCTGATGCCCCACGTCGCTCAACGACGTAGCTCGTCGCCCCGGCGACCCATCGCCCGAGGACGACGCAATTCCGTCGCCGTCGAACCTCGCCTCGAAGCCGGCCTCGCCTAGGCGCGCCCCAACCCCGCCGCCTCCTACCGTCATCAACGCACCTCCACGACCGGCGCCTCCTCATCCCCTCCTTGATGGACTTCCCCGCGCCTCGCTGATGAACCCCTGCAACGGGGGTATGCTCCCTGTTCCCCCCTCCCCTTCTGGCCTTGCCGTGGCTCGCCGCACTCGCACTCCGGCCACGCCCAGGAGCGCCCCGAGCGTGCCCCGCTCGCCCCTCGTCGGCCACGTTTGCTCGACCGCCGCCGGTTCCGTGCGTCGCCGCCGCTGCTTGTCTCGCTCGCCGGCTCTGCCGCTGCTCCGGGGCGCCAACCCCGCGCGTTGTCGCCGCTCTCCTCTGCGTGCCTGGCCTGCTCGGCCCTACGTGCGCGCTCCCACGCAGGCCCACGCCGCGGCGCACCCTTACTTCAGCGCCCTCCTCAGGCTGCTCGCTCCCTGCCGCTGCCTGCTAGTGCTGCTGCTGCCACACTGCCCGTCGCTCCCTGCCTCCGCTCGCGTGCCCTCCGCTGCGGTCGCGCCATCCACCGCTCGCCGGCGCTCACGTGGCCGCGCCTGGCCCCGACCGGGCCAGCTGCGCCTGCCTTGGCGTCGGGTGCGAGCGCCCGCACTTGCCCGCACCCGTTAAGCCACGCCCGCCCCGGATGTCCTCTGGGCCACTTACACGTGGGGCCCAGCCCCTGTTTTTTTAAAGAAAGGAAAAGAAAAGGCCAAAAAAATGTTAATTAATTAATTAATCATTATTAATTTAATTAACTCTGATTATTTAGTATTAAGTTAATCTTGTTAATTAACCTAATTAACTAGTTAACTAATTAAACTATTAATTAGTTTCAGACAATGACACATGGACCCCGCTGGTCATGTTGACCAGTCAAGGTTGACTGGTGATGTCAGCATGACATCTTTGCTGTTGCAGTAAATGTTTTTGGGTTTTAATTAATCCAAAATGAATTGTAGAACTTTAGAAAATCATATAAAATAATTCGTAACTCGAATGAAAAAGTTTTATATATGAAAATCGCTGAGAACGACGAGACGAATCTGAATACGTGGTCCGTTCGTTCGCCACACATCTCTATCATACTGAACCTGCAACTTTCCCCCTCCGATTCATCTGTCCGAAAACACGAAACACCGGGGATACTTTCCCGAGTGATATCCCCGTTCACCGATACCGTGTACCACCGCGTTAGAGGACCCTAGCACTGCGTGTTAACTTGCCGTGCTTCTTTATTGCATATGTATGCTTTGCATTTATTGTTTCTCCCCCCTCTTCTCTCCGGTAGACCCCGACACCAATGATGCCCCGGTGATCGACTACGGTGTTGGCGACCCCTCCTTGTTGCCAGAGCAACCAGGCAAGCCAACCCCCCTTGATCATTCTGATATCGCACATTCTCTTCTCTCTTATGCTTGCATTAGAACTGCTACTGCTTTTTGTATGATCCTATTTTGATGCAGAGCCTGTTGTTGATGCCTGCTTTCATACCTTACATGTTTATAGTAAACTGCTTAGTATAGGCTGGTTAGAGATCCACCAGTGACCCCCTACCTTGTCCCGACTGCCCCGCTGGATTATCAGAAGACCCGATCAACGGGATCGAAGACCAGGACCCGACACCGCACATCACTTTCCCCTTAGTTGCTCGACATTACTAGGTTACTATCGAGTGTCGAGGGTGAGACCTCATCAACACTTCTGATGTTAACCTTGTAGGTTAGTTCATCGGTTGTGGTCATCGAGGGTGATTCCTCTTTCTCCACTGTGGGGACCCCGACTTAGAAGTCGAGATCACGGAATGCAGGTGTACAGTGATTCCAGAGATCAATGCTCACTGAACACACAAAAGCTGAATAATAAAAGTCTTACATCCATACATACCGTCTTACACAAATTATGGCCATTATGGCCAAGTCTTACATAGATAAAGCCTCAAGGGCTGAATAGCAAATAACTCAAATAGCGGAAGTCTTTGATGATAAGTAGAACCCATGCCATCTGCCTTAACCCTACAGGCATTCTGACTAGGATAGCGTCATAGTTCGCATGTTCGTCTCCATAGAACTCTTCTTCATATTCCTGTTCCTCCATGCGTGGCCAATTAAATAACCAGTGGCAAGCCAATGAGTACTTTGAATGTACTCGCAAGCAACCCATGATTTGGTTCAAAGCAACAATGCAATTGAATAACAATGAGCAATCTAGCTACGAGCTAGAATAAATATTCTGCCATCAAGTATATGCATCAATAATTTCTCGTAACCTCGAGGACAGGTTACCGATATCAACATGAATATGATTCAGCTCAACGAGTCAAGTCACCACCTTGACTCAACATACACACACACACACTCAAGGTTTCGCAAACATTGGACGTAGCCCAAGAGCGGTTACCCAACTGTCCTTGATTGTGGACACGGCTATTCGAATAGTTTTACACTCTGCAGAGGTTGCGCACTTTACCCACAAGATCCGGGAAGCTTTCGTGTCACCCACGATCCCGCGGTACCTCAAGTACTCGGGGGAAGCACCCAGTCATTATCTTTCTTTAGACGACACTAACATAGGGTCCACTCGTTGGTACACGGCCCTTGAGTACAAACAATAGATCATGGGACTTGCCCTAATTTCAATGTCACGCGTACCCGAAGGGACCAACGGTGTGTCCGGTGCCCTATAAAAACAGTCATGGTCGTCTATCCAAGCACGACCCCGTCCCTGGAAAGACCTCAAGTCTTCCCGTCACTGGTAATGCGGGCACCATGCTAGTATCGGCCTAAGTACTCAATAAAGCCCCGTCCCCATAAGTGGTAGAGTGGTTGCACATGTTTGGTTGGGATAACGATCGCAACTTAAACTAATCCGTTTGAAAAACATCATACACACTTGTCTTGGTATACCACTTCGTCATCAAGTGGTTACCCATCTCACCATCTCCCTCGGGCATGAATGCCACCCGACGGGGTTTTCGAATGGAATGCAACCACGAAGGTATCATGGCACACATGCATCTCTAAGCATCACTACTAGTCATTTGCAATGCATCTAGCACATAGCAAGATTATGAGTAAAGCATGCATCATGTGGTGGTTCTAACTAAGTCACCACCATCATTCTTATCATCATGCATTTGGAAACAAACGGGTTCCGAAGAACACAAGTGTATCATGGTCAAAGGGCTGCTTGCCTGGATTGGCTTGGTCTTCAAAGTCTTGAAATCCGTCGCCACCTTCTTCTTTAGCAACCTTGTCAAATACGGGATCTAATCGTCACAAAATAACAACGGGAAAATAAGACCACAATAAAAACAGAAAAATCAAAGTGCTCAGAAAAATGTCAACTTATTTTTGTTAAATACTAGAGGGAAAACTAAGATGGCAAAAATTCTTAGTTGGAGTTTTGGAGTTGCAGAATGGGATCTAAGGATTTTTGAACATAAGTTTTATTGTTCAAATATGAATTTAAATTTGAACAGAACAGAAAAGGTTCACGGATATGTGTGAAAGTGACACCATTAAATAGGTTGGAGTTTTACAAGATTTTAGGAGTTGGAATTAATTCATTTGGAAATATATTTATTTCTGTGAAATTATTTGAAATGTTCACAGAAAAGAAAAAGAGAAAAGGCACTGTGTCACTGGGCCAGAACGGCCACAGTGCACGGCCCAGGGCGAATAGCCCACCGCTCGGGCGCCAGCGCGCGCGTCTCAGGGTTTTCAAACCTGACGGGCGGGTCCCGGCGGTCAGTGGCAGAGAGGGGGGGGGGGAGAGAGAGAGAGGTGAGGATGACATGCGGGGCCTGCCTGTCATCTTCAACCTTGCGGCCAAAGCGACGGCGAGCTCACCGGCGGCGATAGGGTGCACGGCGAGGTGAGCTACGGGCAGGAACGGGTTCAGCGAGGAGTCACCGTTCCAGTGGTGGTGGTGCTGCTCGCCGGAGGGGCGTGGTTCGCCGGCGGCGAGGACTTGCGGCGGAGGGTCGTCGGGAGGTCGCTGCTCCGGTCGATTCCGGCAGCTGCAGAGGGGGAAAGAGAGGGAAACACTTCAGTGGAGTGCTGCGGTGCTAGATCGAGCGAAAGGAGGAGCTAGGACGGCCTGTACTGGGCTGGCGACGGGAAGCCGCCACAGCAGAGCTCGAGCTCGATCTCGAGCTCGGGCGGGTCTGGGGAGAGGCGAGTGGCTCAGGGAGGTGATTGAGAGGGAGAGGAGGCTGTTGGTGAAGAGAGGAGGGGCTCGGAGGCCCTATTTATAGGGGAGCGGCGAGGTCCCGTGGACCTGTGCGCCGGCGAGCTTCTGCTCGACGCCACAGTGCACGGGAGGCGATGGGATTGCGTCTGGGGTGTTGCTGGACGAATTCCAGGGCGGAGGGAAGGAAGAGGGGGAGCGGGGGATGCTCCAGAGGGCGCGCGCGTGTGAGGCCGACGAGTGGAGCTTGCGGGCGGCCGGCGCGCGTGCGAGGGCGGCCACTGGAGGGAGAAGGAGGAGGGGGACAGCGCCGGGGGAGGTCGCGGACGTCGAGGTGCATCGACTGGCGCGAGGGAGGAGCACGAGGTGGTCGGAGGCGAGCGATTGGGCGAAGCTACAGTGCGGGTGCGCACTGTAGCGCGCTCTGGAGCGAGCTTATCGCATGCCATGGCATGCCATTGGCTCTCTGGGCGTGTCCGCCGTGTCTGGGGGGTCCATGACGAAGTAAACAACTCAGGTGAGGCCTTGGATGCTCTGGATGATCATTGAGGGAGGAGTGAAGCTGGTAAATGAGTAGATTTTGGCTGTCCAGCAAGGTGAATTGGGGTTTTCACCCCTCAATCATGGAGCTATGGACATGGGGGAGTTACTTGAGGTAGAATGTAACTAGATGAAGCTGTGGTAGAAAGTTGAGGCAAAAGTAAATGGTAAAAGAGGCCAAGATGATGGTTTTGGTAAAATGGCAGAAGGTGTTTGATCAAGTTTTGGACAAGCAAATGATCTCCACTAGCCATGGAACTTAACTGGATTGAATGCCATATGGAAATAGGGTGTTTCACCAAATTTGGGCTCATTTGAAAAAACTTGCCCATGTAACTTTGGTGAACCCTAGAAATCAACAGAAATGGCTTCATCTTGTTTAAGTCAAGCTAATCATGTCCCCATGATGCACCACTTGGTGTAGTTCCATCATTTGGGGCATTGATCATGCCCACAAAGTTTGAAGCTCCAGGTAAAAAGTTGGTAATGTAAAGTTGTTCAAATTTGCATGTGAACATAAATGGTTTTGGGGTATTCTGATCAAGTTACCCTACTCCAAAGCTTGTGCCATTTGGTCTAGATGCCTTATTAGGCCATTCTAGCATGTGCACCAAGTTTGAGGGCATTTGGACAAGTTTGGCAATGTAAAGTTACTCAAACTTCAGATATGGACAGAATGGTTTTGAAGCGTTTTGAGGATGTTATCTTGCTTCCCAAGGCATGGGGCTTGGCAAGCTCATCTAATATGTCACATATGACATGATAGAATTTCCCTAGAATTTTAGGAGATTATTTCCTTTGTAAATATTTCAAAAGCTTGAAATATCCAGAAAGGGTTTTAGGGGGATGAGCCCATTATTTTGAACATGACCAAGTGTTGAAACTCTTAAATATGGACAATATATGTCCTATGAGTCTCCCTGAATTTTGGCAAATATTTTTGAAATACTTAAATAATGTTTCCCTATTAAAGACCACTTCTGGCCTCAAGAAAAATCTTTTAAATAAAATAGGAAAATAACTTTTAAAATTATACTTTTGTGGTTTCTGGGAGTCCTATGACTACTAGGTCTCAAATATACTTTTTGAAATAATTTTCTCACGCTAAATCAAGCACTTGTGGTGCAAACCTCAATTCAGGGGTTTTTGGAATACTAAAATTTTAAAATACATTTTGACCAAATTATTTTTATAAGAAAATACTATACTGCTATAAACACTTGGTATGATCATTGGGCAGAAGTTTTAGGTATGGAGATGAATTCTACAAGAGATGATAGTTGACTTTAATGAGCACAAGAAAAACATAGGAAGAAAAACTCATTTCCAAATGAAAGCCAAATGATGCCAAAAAATTTTGCTGGTCCAAATTTTCATGCTTCATTGATGCAAATAACATGTTACAAAATGCAGGGTGTGACAGACCTACCCCCCTTACAAGAATCTCGTCCCAGAGATTCCTAAACTAGGTCTTAAAAGAGATCGGGATAATCGGTTCTAAGATAGTCTTCATGTTCCAAGGTTGCTTCTGCTTCCGCGTGGTTGCTCCACTGGACCTTGAAGTACTTGATGGTGCGGCTTCGTGTCCGTCGTTGTGCTTCATCCAGAATGCGAATGGGCTTCTCGCGGTAGGTCAAATCAGGCTGCAGATCAATGACTTGGTGATCAACATCCTTGTAGAGATCAGGCTTGTTCGGAACTTGGAGACATTTCCGGAGTTGTGACATGTGGAATACGTTGTGCACATCAGATAGCTCAGGTGGTAGTTCCAACTGGTAAGCCACTTCACCTCGTCGGTTGATGATCTTGAAAGGGCCAATAAATCTTGGCGCAAGTTTCCCCTTAACGTGGAAACGCTTGGTTCCCTTTAGAGGGGTTACTCGCAGGTACACATGATCTCCGACATGGAAACTCATGTCTCGGCGTCGAGTGTCAGCATAACTCATCTGCCTTGACTTGGCTGCCTTCAAACGTTCTCTGACTAGTTGGACTTGCTCTTCTGCTTCGCGGAGAATATCCTGTCCAAAGACTAGCCCTTCTCCAGTCTCTGACCAGTTGAGGGGTGTGCGACATCTGCGTCCGTACAACACCTCAAATGGTGCCATCTGAAGGCTCGACTGATAACTGTTGTTATAGGAGAACTCGGCAAAAGGGAGACAATCTTCCCACTTGGCTCCATATGCCAAGACACAGGCTCGGAGCATGTCTTCGAGAATTTGATTTACTCGTTCCGTCTGACCTCCGGTCTGTGGGTGGAAAGCTGTGCTGAAAGACAACTTGGTTCCCAAGGCTTCTTGGAATCTTCTCCAGAACCTTGAAGTAAACTGAGTGCCTCGATCTGACACAATTTCTTGGGGAACACCATGGAGGCTCACGATTCGGTTGATATAGAGAGTTGCCAACTGGTTGCCTGAATAGGTAGTCTTGACAGGAATGAAATGGGCCACCTTGGTCAAATGGTCGACTATGACCCAGATGGAGTCATGTCCTCTATTCGACCTTGGTAGTCCAGTGATGAAGTCCATTCCGACTTTATCCCAGTTCCACTCGGGAACCTTGAGTGGTTGGAGCAATCCAGCGGGTCGCTGATATTCAGCCTTGACCCTTTGGCACACATCACACTTTGCAACATAGGTTGCAATCTCTCTTTTCATCCCGTGCCACCAGAATCTTTCCTTCAAGTCTTGGTACATCTTGGTTCCTCCAGGGTGGATGGAATACGGAGTGTCGTGGGCTTCTTGCAGGATCAGGTTCTTCAGGTCCATCTTGTTTGGTACGCAGATGCGGCCTTTCTACCAAACAATCCCGTGCTCGTCTTCGGAGAATCATGTGGCCTTGCCTAGATTCATCATCTTCTTGATGCCTTCAATGCTTGCATGTTTGCCTTGCGCCTTCTTGACTTCATCCATCAGGGTCGGTCTGACTTCCAAATGATCCAGGAGTCCATGGGTGACCAATTCCAAACTGAATTGTTCGAACTCCTTAAACAAGGCTGGCCGCCTCTCTTGAATAATGGCATTCAAAGAGCAAGCCTTCCTGCTTAAGGCATCGGCCACCACGTTAGCCTTCCCGGGGTGATATTGAACACTGAGGTCATGGTCTTTGATGAGTTCCAACCATCTTCACTGCCTCATGGTCAATTCCTTTTGGGTGAAAATGTACTTCAGACTTTTGTGGTCTGTGTATATCTCACACCGTTTCCCTAGGAGGTAATGCCGCCATGTCTTCAAGGCATGAACCACTGCCGCTAACTCAAGATCGTGAGTAGCGTAGTTCTCTTCATGAGGTCGTAGCTGCCTGGAGAGGTATGCTATGACTCGGCCTTCTTGCATCAGAACGCTTCCCAATCCGGTTTGAGAGGCATCACAATATATCACGAACTCCTTGTGAATATAAGGTGTTGCCAGAACTGGGGCGGTGGTCAATCTCTTCTTAAGCTCTTGGAAGCTCTCTTCGCATTTTGGCGTCCACTCGAACTTCTTGTCCTTCTTGAGGAGCTGAGTCATCGGCCGGGCAATGCTAGAGAATCCTTCCACGAATTTGAGGTAATAGCCCGCAAGTCCGAGGAAGCTTCTGACTTCCTTGACGGTCGTTGGAGATTGCCATTGGGTCACAGCTTCGATCTTCGCGGGATCAACTGATAATGCGTCTTCGGTCAAGACATGACCTAAGAATCCAACTTTATGCAGCCAGAACTCACACTTGCTGAATTTGGCATATAGTTGGTGCTCCCGAAGCTTGTCTAGGACCATCCTCAAATGTTGCTCGTGTTCTTCCTCCGTCTTCGAGAAGACAAGAATGTCATCGATGAAGACAACAACGAAGTTGTCCAAATATTCCATGGAGACTTTATTCATGAGATACATGAAGTAAGCTGGGGCATTGGTTAACCCAAAGGACATGACCGTGCACTCGTACAGGCCATATCTGGTTACGAATACCGTCTTCGGAATATCTTGGGGTCTGATCTTCAGCTGGTATTACCCATATCTGAGGTCGATCTTGGAGAACACCTTGGCTCCGCTGAGCTGATCAAACAGATCTTCAATCTTGGGAAGTGGATATTTGTTCTTGATTGTAACTTCATTGAGGGAGCGATAGTCAATGCATAGGCGGATGGTACCATCCCTCTTTGCCACAAACAGAACAGGTGATCCCCAAGGGGAGGCACTTGGGCGGATAAATCCCTTCCTCAGCTGCTCTTCTAGTTGCTTCTTCAACTCGGCTAATTCTTCCGTCCCCATTCTATAAGGCTTCTTATAGATGGGTCCTGCCCCGGCCACGAGCTCGATGATGAACTCAATGTCACGGTCAGGGGGCATTCCCGGTAGCTCATCCGGAAAGACATAGGGATACTCACATACCACCTGTACTTGCTCTAGCCCAACTTCAGATAGACAGTTGACTTGAACGGCTTGAGCGGTAGAGGAGTTGGGGGCAAACTTGACTTCGACTCCTTGGTCATTGGTCACAGTGACTGCCCGATTAGCACAGTCTAACAAGCCTTGGTGCTTGCTGAGCCAATTCATGCCTAGGATCACATCCAAGCTTTGTGATCTCAGGACGATGAGGTCTTCTAGGAAATCTACACCGTTAATGGTAATACTGACTCCCTTACAGCCTATCTTGGCTCTCATCTCTGCTCCGGGGGTTTGTACCACCATAGGGTTACTCAGGGGTGTAGGGGTCATGCCACTTTTTAATGCAAATCCTTGAGTGACAAATGAATGCGTGGCTCCAGAATAAAACAAGACAGTTGCAGGTGCTGAGTTGACAAGGAACATACCCAGCACGACGTCCGGGTCTTCCTGGGCTTCTTCAGCAGTGACGTGATTCACATGCCCCTTCCCATGGTTAGGCGGGTTGCGAGGAGCTGGGTTCCTTGGTGGCATCCCGCGGCCTTGTCCTGGGTTCTGCGCATTGGGGTGCGGGGCATCAGGCTTCTTGTTGGGGCACACCCTTGAGATGTGTCCTGACTGACCACATCCAAAGCAAGTGACTTGGTTTGGATTGTTGATCTTGTTGCCACCACTGTTATTGGGGTTGAAAGCTGGCCTTGGGTTGGCATACTGCTGAGGCTGATAGTTGGTGCGAGGTGCAGGAGCTCTTGGTTGCTGATAGGTTGGCTTGGCCGGGGCTGACTGCCACGAACGAGGCTTCTGGTTGCTGGAACTTCCCTTGCTGACCATCTTGCGCTTGCGAGTGTCTTCCAGAGCACGCCGCTTGTCTTCAAGCATGAGTGCTTTGTTCACCAGGTCAGGGAAGGTTGGGCAGTCGCACACGACAAGCGAGTATTGCAGAGTCTGATTGAGGCCTTCCATGAAGCGCTCCCTTTTTGCAGCATCAGTACTGACATCTTCAGGGGCATACCTTGACAGAACACTGAACTTCTGCATGTACTCCTTGACAGTGCCACTTCCTTGCTTCAGGGCTCGGAATTCACGCTTTTTGATAGCCATGATCCCGGAAGGAATGTGGGCTTTGCGGAATTCTGCCTTGAAGTTGTCCCAAGTGATGTCTTGTCCAGCATGCATGACCTTGAATCCATCACACCAAGCTCTAGCAGTCCCCCCGAGGCATGGGGCTGCATAAGCCACCTTCTCGCGGTCTTCGGTGCATCCGACTAGTTCCAGCAAGTCCTCAATGGTGCAGACCCAGTCGTCTGCATCCAGGGGTTCAGCAGTCTCGATGAAAGTTGGTGGTGCATGCTTCTTGAATTCTGCCAACATGGAACGTCCATTGCCATTCACCGCCGGCTGGCGGTTGTTGGTGACAGATTGAGCAATCAACTGAAGGGCTGCGGTGTTGGCTTGGCGTTCCTCTCGGAAAGCTTGGAGAAGCTTAGCCATGTCCATGTTCGGAGGAGGTGGTGGTGGAGCTTGGTCGTTGGTTTGGTCGTTGCCGTCCTCTGACTGAGCAGATGCTCCGGCTTCAGGCTGCTGGGTAGAGGTACCAGCACGAGTTACAACAGGCATCTTGTTGGAGCGGTAAAAGGTCTCATGACTTGGAAGAGGGAAAGCAAGATAGATGGGTGCCTAGTAAGGGGGTGGGTGTGACACTAATCAAATCATGCAAGGGCCGAAAGGCAAAAACACATTCATTAAAATCCAAATGGGTGATGCAGTCATTTACACATTCCCGAAGGAAGAATACGACATACATCCAACACAACAAAAGCAAACACTAGATGGTTTCATATGAACCATACAAGGACTCGACTGCGCATAGGGGTTATACGACCTATCCTACCGTAGAGATCACGAACTGGCATATCCGAGTAGCGAATAATGCCTAAGCGGCGGAATGCTCGGTCGCGTATTCTGGCTCTTCGGGGTCTTCCTCCTTGTCTTCATCTGTCTGGCCCCCCTTGTCGCTTGAGGGTGTGGGGGAGTGGAGGAGTTGGATACGACGGTGCTTTGTCGGTGGTGCAGGGAAAAGCTTGCGATATTCCCTTGCCGTCATCCGGCGTCGCCAAGGTGGTTCTTCATTCTTGGAAGATACATCTTCGGAGGGCCTTCTGCCTCGGTATGCGATAGCGGACTGTCCGGAAGGCGCTCCTTCTTTCTTGATCCTACTTGTCTTCTCTTGAGCTCGACGAAGAAGTGCCTTGGTCTTGTGAAGTTCTTCTCGGAGCTTCATCGATTCCGAGGCCAAGTCTTGTGCCAAGCTGTCGGCACATAGACTGAAGTAGGTCTGGAACCGAACCGAGAGTCCTTCCTTTAATGGAGGGGCTAGTACGCTGCTTTCATCTTCACCTTCCTTCCGGTAAGGCAAGAAGCGGGTTGTCATCTTGGCTGCCATCTCCGGGAGAAGCTCGCGGAGACCGGTTAGTGCCTTGAGTGCAGCCGCCTCGACAGCGAGAGGTAGTGTTGCCATCTGGGGTCCCTCGAAGAGCCAACTTGTGGGAGGATCGTTTGCCTTCACGATCACTTCCACATGGTACTCCACCTCAGTGTCGCTAACCCAATGCTCAAGGTAGGTGAGGATGGGCGCTCGGTGGAACTGGCACTCCTGGAGGCTATCCTCGAGAAGCAAGGGAAACCCAGTGGTCAGGTGCTCTTTGAAGGAAATATGCCCTAGAGGCAATAATAAAGTTGTTATTTATATTTCCTTATATCATGATAAATGTTTATTATTCATGCTAGAATTTTATTGACCGGAAACTTAGTACATGTGTGAATACATAGACAAAACAAAGTGTCCCTAGTATGCCTCTACTAGACTAGCTCATTGATCAAAGATGGTTATGTTTCCTAACCATAGACATGAGTTGTCATTTGATCAACGGGATCACATCATTAGGAGAATGATGTGATGGACTAGACCCATCCGTTAGCATAGCACTATGATCGTTTAGTTTTACTGCTATTGCTTTCTTCATGACTTATACATGTTCCTATGACTATGAGATTATGCAACTCCCGAATACCGTGGGAACACCTTGTGTGCTATCAAACGTCACAACGTAACTGGGTGATCATAAAGATGCTCTACAGGTGTCTCCGAAAGTATTCGTGGTGTTGGCATAGATCAAGATTAGGATTTGTCACTCCGAGTGTCGGAGAGGTATCTCTGGGCCCTCTCGGTAACACACATCATAATAAGCCTTGCAAGCAAAAGACTAATGAGTTAGTCACGAGATGATGTGCTACGGAACAAGTAAAGAGACTTGCCCGTAACGAGATTGAACTAGGTATAGATATACCGACGATCGAATCTCGGGCAAGTAACATACCGATGACAAAAGGAACAACGTATGTTGTTATGCGGTTTGACCGATAAAGATCTTCGTAGAATATGTAGGAGCCAATATGAACATCCAGGTTCCGCTATTGGTTATTGACCGGAGATGAGTCTCGGTCATGTCTACATAGTTCTCGAACCCGTAGGGTCCGCACGCTTAACGTTTGATGACGATCGGTATTATGAGTTTATGAGTTTTGATGTACCGAAGGTAGTTCGGAGTCCCGGATGAGATCACGGACATGACGAGGAGTCTCGGAATGTCCGAGACATAAAGATTGATATATTGGACGACTATATTCGGACACCGGAAGTGTTCCGGAAAAGTTTCGGATTTAACTGGATTGCCGGAGGGGGTTACCGGAACCCCCTACGAGGGGGGGGATGGTCCATAGTGGGCCTTGAGGAAAGGAGAGAGGCAGCCCATAGAGGCTGGCCGGCGCCCCACCTAGGGATCCTAGTTGGACTAGGATTCGGGGGGCGCCACCTCTCCCTCTTTTCCTTTCCCTCTCTTCCTTCTTGGTGGACTCCTACTAGGAATAGGATTGCAATCCTATTCCTAGTAGGATTGCCCTAGCCGCACCATAGGAGGCCTGCCGGCCCTCCCCTCTTGCTCCTTTATATACGGGGGCAGGGGGGCACCCAAAGACACACAAGTTGAATTGTTCCAGCCGTGTGCGGTGCCCCCCTCCACAGAAACACACCTCGGTCATACCGTTGCAGTGCTTAGGCGAAGCCCTGCGCCGGTAAATACATCATATCCGTCACCACGCCGTCGTGCTGACGAAACTCTCCCGTGAAGCCCAACTGGATCAAGAGCTCGTGGGACGTCATCAAGCTGAACGTTTGCTGAACGCGGAGGTGCCGTACGTTCGGTGCTTGATCGGTTGAATCGCGAAGAAGTTCGTCTACATCAACCGCGTCACTTGACGCTTCCGCTTCCGGTCTACGAGGTGGCATCAGAGCCAGGTCTATGCGTAGAAGATATGCACGAGTAGAACACAATGAGTTGTGGGCGATACTAGTCATACTGCTTACCAGCATGTCATACTTTGCTTCGGCGGTATTGTGAGATGAAGCGGCCCGGACCGACATTACGCGTACGCTTACGCGAGACTGGTTTCACCGTTACGAGCACTCGTTGCTTAAAGGTGGCTGGCGGGTGTCTGTCTCTCTCACTTTAGCTGAATCAAGTGTGGCTACGCCTGGTCCTTGTGAAGGTTAAAACAGCACATACTTGACGAAACATCATTGTGGTTTTGTATGCGTAGGTAAGAACGGTTCTTGCTAAGACCGTAGCAGCCACGTAAAACTTGCAACAACAAAGTAGAGGACGTCTAACTTGTTTTTGCAGGGCATGTTGTGATGTGATATGGTCAAGACATGATGAGTTATACGGTTTTGTATGAGATGATCATGTTTTGTAATGTTATCGGCAACTGGCAGGAGCCATATGGTTGTCGCTTTATTGTACGAAATGCAATCGCCATGTAATTGCTTTACTTTATCACTAAGCGGTAGCGATAGTCGTAGAAGCAATAGTTGGCGAGACGACAACGATGCTACGATGGAGATCAAGGTGTCGCACCGGTGACGAAGGTGATCATGACGGTGCTTTGGAGATGGAGATCAAAAGCACAAGATGATGATGGCCATATCATGTCACATATTTTGATTGCATGTGATGTTTATCTTATTATGCTTCTTATTTTGCTTAGAACGACGGTAGCATTATAAGATGATCCCTTACTAAATTTCAAGGTATAAGTGTTCTCCCTGAGTATACACCGTTGCGAAAGTTCGTCGTGCCGAGACACCACGTGATGATCGGGTGTGATAAGCTCTACGTTCAAATACAACGGGTGTAAGCCAGTTTTGCACACGCAGAATACTCGGGTTAAACTTGACGAGCCTAGCATATGCAGATATGGCCTCGGAACACTGGAGACCGAAAGGTCGAGCGTGAATCATATAGTAGATATGATCAACATAAGATGTTCACCATTGAAATTACTCCATCTCACGTGATGATAGGACATGGTTTAGTTGATTTGGATCACGTGATCATTTAGATGACTAGAGGGATGTCTATCTAAGTGGGAGTTCTTAAGTAATATGATTAAATTGAACTTTAATTTATCATGAACTTAGTCCTGGTAGTATTAGCATATCTATGTTGTAGATCAATAGCTCGCGATGTTGCTCCCCGTTTATTTTTTTATATGTTCCTAGAGAAAACTAAGTTGAAAGATGTTAGTTGTAATGATGCGGAATTGTTCCGTGATCTGAGGATTATCCTCATTGCTGCACAGAGAATTATGTCCTTGATGCACCACTAGGTGACAGACCTATTGCAGGAGCAGATGTAGACGTTATGAACGTTTTGACAAAAGCTCGGTATGATGACTACTTTATAGTTTAAGTGCACCATGCTTTACGGCTTAGAACCGGGACTTCAAAAACGTTTTGAATGCCACGGAGCATATAAGATGTTCCAAGAGTTGAAATTAGTATTTCATACTCATGCCCGTGTCGAGAGGTATAAGACTTCTGATAGTACTTTGCCTACAAGATGGAGGAGAATAGCTCAACCAGTGAGCATGTGCTCAGATTGTTTGGGTACTACAATTACTTGAATCAAGTGGGAGTTAATCTTCCAGATAAGATAGTAATTGACAAAGTTCTCTAGTCACTATCACCAAGTTAGTAGAACTTCGTGATGAACTATAATATGCAAGGGATGACGAAAGGAATTCCCGAGCTCTTCGCGATGCTGAAGTCGGCGAAGGTAGAAATCATGAAAAAGCATCAAGTGTTGATGGTTAACAAGACCACTTGTTTCAAGTAAAGGGCAAAGGGAGAGAAGGGGAACTTCAAGAAGAATGACAAGCAAGTTGTCACTCCCGTGGAGAAACCCAAAGCTAAAACTCAAGCCTGAAACTAAGTGCTTCTACTGCAAAGGAAATGGTCACTGGAAGTGGAACTGCCCTAGATACTTGGCGGATAAGAAGGATGGCAAAGTGAACAAAGGTATATTTTGATATACAGATTATTGATGTGTACTTTACTAGTGTTCATAGCAACCCCTGGGTATTTGATACCGGTTCAGTTGCTAAAATTAGTAACTCGAAACCAGAATGAACAGAGACTAGTTAAAGGTGAAGTGACGATGTGTGTTGGAAGTGGTTCCAAGATTGATATGACCATCATCGCACACTCCCTATACTTTCGGGATTAGTGTAAAACCTAAATAAATGTTATTTGGCATTTGCGTTGAGCATGAATATGATTTGATCATATTTGTTGCAATATGGTTATTCATTTAAAGTCATAGAATAATTGTTATTCTGTTTACATGAATAAAACCTTCGATGGTCATACACCCAATGAAAATAGTTTGTTGGATCTCGATCGCGGTGATACACATATTCATAATATTGAAGCCAAAAGATGCAAGGTTAATAATGATAGTGCAACTTATTTGTGGCACCGCCGTTTAGGTCATAATGGTGTAAAACGCATGAAGAAACTCCATAGTGATGGACTTTTGGAATCACTTGATTATGAATCACTTGGTGCTTGCGAACCATGCCTCATGGGCAAGATGACTAAAACTCCGTTCTCCGAAACAATGGAGCGAGCAACATATTTGTTGAAGATCATACATACAGATGTATGTGGACCAATGAGTGTTGAAGCTCGCGGCGGGTATCGTTATTTTTTGACCTTCATTGATGATTTGAGCAGATATGGGTATATCTACTTAATGAAGCACAAGTCTGAAACATATGAAAAGTTCAAAGAATTTCAGAGTGAAGTGGAGAATCATCGTAACAAGAAAATAAGAGTTTCTACGATATGATCGTAGAGGTAAAATATTTGAGTTAGCGAGTTTGGCCTTCAATAAAAACAATGTGAAATAGTTTCACTACTCACGCCACCTGGAACACCACAGTGTAATGGTGTGTCCGAACGTCATAATCGTACTTTATTAGATATGGTGCGATCGATGATGTCTCTTACCGATCTACCACTATCGCTTTTGGGGTTATGCATTAGAGACAACTACATTCACGTTAAATAGGGCACCATCTAATTCCGTGGAGATGACACCGTATGAACTGTGGTTTGACGAGAAACCTAAGCTGTCATTTCTTTAAGTTTGGGACTGCGATGCTTATGTGAAAAAGTTTCAACATGATAAGCTCGAACCCAAATCGGAGAAGTAAATCTTCATAGGATACCCAAAAGAAACTGTTGGGTACACCTTCTATCACAGATCCGAAGGCAAGGTCATTGTTGCTAAGAGTGGATCCTTTCTAGAGAAGGAGTTTCTCTCGAAAGAAGTGAGTAGGAGGAAAGTAGAACTTGATGAGGTAATTGTACCTTCTCCCGAATTGGAAAGTAGTACATCACAGAAAATTGTTCCAGTGATTCCTACACCAATCAGTGAGGAAGTTAATGATGATGATCATGAAACTTCGGATCAAGTTTCTGCTGAACGTCGTAGATCAACCAGAGTACGTTCCGCACCAGAGTGGTACGGCAACCCAGTTCTGGAAGTCATGTTACTAGACCATGATGAACCTACGAACTATGAGGAAGCGATGATGAGCCCAGATTCCGCAAAAATGGCTTGAGGCCAAGAAATCTGAGATGGGATCCATGTATGAGAACAAAGTATGGACTTTGGTTGACTTGCCCGATGATCGGCAAGCCATCGAAAATAAATGGATCTTCAAGAGGAAGACCGACGCAGACGGTAATGTTACTGTTTACAAAGCTCGACTTGTTGCGAAAGGGTTTCGACAAGTTCAAGGAGTTGACTACGATGAGACTTTCTCACCTGTAGCGATGCTTAAGTCTGTCCGAATCATGTTAGCAATTGCCGCATTTTATGATTATGAAATCTGGCAAATGGATGTCAAAACTGCATTCCTGAATGGATATCTCAAAGAAGAGTTGTATATGATGCAACCAGAAGGTTTTGTCGATCCAAAAGGTGCTAACAAAATGTGCAAGCTCCAGCGATCCATCTATGGACTGGTGCAAGCATCTCGGAGTTGGAATATACGCTTTGATAAGTTGATCAAAGCATATAGATTTATACAGACTTGCGGTGAAGCCTGTATTTACAAGAAGTGAGTGGGAGCACTACAACCTTTCTGATAAGTATATGTGAATGACATATTGTCGATCGGAAATGATGTAGAATTTTCTGGAAAGCATAAAGGAGTGTTTGAAAGGAGTTTTTCAAAGAAAGACCTTGGTGAAGCTGCTTACATATTGGGCATCAAGATCTATAGAGATAGATCAAGACGCTTGATAAGACTTTCATACCTTGATAAGATTTTGAAGTAGTTCAAAATGGATCAGTCAAAGGAGTTCTTGCCTGACTTGTAAGGTGTGAAGTTGAGTAAGACTCAAAGCCAGACCACGGCAGAAAAATATAGAGGGAATGGAAGTCATTCCCTATGCCTCAGCCATAGGTTCTATAAAGTATGCCATGCTGTGTACCAAACATGTTGTGTACCTTGCCATGAGTTTGTCAAGGGGGTACAATAGTGATCCAGGAGTAGATCACTATACAGCGGTCAAAATTATCCTTAGTAACTGGATGACTAAGGAAATGTTTCTCGATTATGGAGGTAATAAAGTGTTCGTCGTAAAGGGTTACGCCGATGCAAGCTTTGACACTAAATCCAGATGACTCTAAGTATCAATCTGGATGCGTATTGAAAGTGGGAGCAATTAGCTAGAGTAGCTCTATGCATAGCATTGTAGACATAGAAATTTGCTAAATACATACGGATCTGAATGTGACAGACCCGTTGACTAAACTTCTCTCACAAGAAAAACATGATCACACCTTATTACTCTTGGGTATTAATCACATAGCGGTGTGAACTAGATTATTGACTCTAGTAAACCCTTTGGGTGTTGGTCACATGGCGATGTGAACTATGGGTGTTATTCACATAACGATGTGAACTATCGGTATTAAATCACATGGCGATGTGAGCTAGATTATTGACTCTAGTGCAAGTGGGAGACTGAAGGAAATATGCCCTAGAGGCAATAATAAAGTTGTTATTTATATTTCCTTATATCATGATAAATGTTTATTATTCATGCTAGAATTGTATTAACCGGAAACTTAGTACATGTGTGAATACATAGACAAAACAAAGTGTCCCTAGTATGCCTCTACTAGACTAGCTCATTGATCAAAGATAGTTATGTTTCCTAACCACAGACATGAGTTGTCATTTGATCAACAGGATCACATCATTAGGAGAATGATGTGATGGACTAGACCCATCCGTTAGCATAGCACTATGATCGTTTAGTTTTACTGCTATTGCTTTCTTCATGACTTATACATGTTCCTATGACTATGAGATTATGCAACCCCCGAATACCGTAGGAACACCTTGTGTGCTATCAAATGTCACAACGTAACTGGGTGATCATAAAGATGCTCTACAGGTGTCTCCGAAAGTATTCGTGGTGTTGGCATAGATCAAGATTAGGATTTGTCACTCCGAGTGTCGGAGAGGTATCTCTGGGCCCTCTCGGTAACACACATCATAATAAGCCTTGCAAGCAAAAGACTAATGAGTTAGTCACGAGATGATGTGCTACGGAACGAGTAAAGAGACTTGCCCGTAACGAGATTGAACTAGGTATAGAGATACCGACGATCGAATCTCGGGCAAGTAACATACCGATGACAAAAGGAACAACGTATGTTGTTATGCGGTTTGACCGATAAAGATCTTCGTAGAATATGTAGGAGCCAATATGAACATCCAGGTTCCGCTATTGGTTATTGACCGGAGATGAGTCTCGGTCATGTCTACATAGTTCTCGAACCCGTAGGGTCCGCACGCTTAACGTTTGATGACGATCGGTATTATGAGTTTATGAGTTTTGATGTACCGAAGGTAGTTCGGAGTCCCGGATGAGATCACGGACATGACGAGGAGTCTCGGAATGTCCGAGACATAAAGATTGATATATTGGACGACTATATTCGGACACCGGAAGTGTTCCGGAAAAGTTTCGGATTTAACTGGATTGCCGGAGGGGCTTATCGGAACCCCCTACGAGGGGGGATGGTCCATAGTGGGCCTTGAGGAAAGGAGAGAGGCAGCCCATAGAGGCTGGCTGGCGCCCCACCTAGGGATCCTAGTTGGACTAGGATTGGGGGGGCGCCACCTCTCCCTCTTTTCCTTTCCCTCTCTTCCTTCTTGGTGGACTCCTACTAGGAATAGGATTGCAATCCTATTCCTAGTAGGATTGCCCTAGCCGCACCATAGGAGGCCGTCCGGCCCTCCCCTCTTGCTCCTTTATATACGGGGGCAGGGGGGCACACAAAGACACACAAGTTGAATTGTTCCAGCCGTGTGCGGTGCCCCCCTCCACAGAAACACACCTCGGTCATACCGTTGCAGTGCTTAGGCGAAGCCCTGCGCCGGTAAATACATCATATCCGTCACCACGCCGTCGTGCTGATGAAACTCTCCCGTGAAGCCCAACTGGATCAAGAGCTCATGGGACGTCATCAAGCTGAACGTGTGCTGAATGCGGAGGTGTCGTACGTTCGGTGCTTGATCGGTTGAATCGCGAAGAAGTTCGTCTACATCAACCGCGTCACTTGACGCTTCCGTTTCCGGTCTACGAGGGTACGTAGACACACTCTTCCCTCTCGTTGCTATGCATCTGGTAGATAGATCTTGCCTGATCGTAGGAAAATTTTAAAATACTACGTTCCCCAACACTCTTCAGGTACAACAGCCATCTACAAAGGCGGAATAGGAGAGGTTAATAAGCTGATGAAATCTCAGGTTGGTAAGGTTTAGAAAAGAAGAGAGGTTCAGAAGGTTTTTGAAAAGGGGTCTCATCTAACTAACGCCCATGCTAACTAGGGCTTCCTACGGTCAGGATGGCTCTGATACCAGCTCTGTGGGGACCCCGACTTAGAAGTCGAGATCACCGAATGCACGTGTATAGTGATCCTAGAGATCAATGCTCACTGAACACACAGAAGCTGAATAATAAGAGTCTTACATCCATACATACCGTCTTACACAAATTATGACCATTATGGCCAAGTCTTACATAGATAAAGCCTCAAGGGCTGAATAACAAATAACTCAAATAGCGGAAGTCTTTGATGATAAGTAGAACCCATGCCATCTGCCTTAACCCTACATGCATTCTGACTGGGATAGCGTCCTAGTTCGCATGTTCGTCTCCATAGAACTCTTCTTCATATTCCTGTTCCTCCATGCCTGGCCAATTAAATAACCAGTGGCAGGCCAATGAGTACTTTGAATGTACTCGCAAGCAACCCATGATTTGGTTCAAAGTAACAATGCAATTGAATAACAATGAGCAATCTAGCTACGAGCTAGAATAAATATTCTGCCATCAAGTATATGCATCAATAATTTCTCGTAACCTCGAGGACAGGTTACCGATATCAACATGAATATGATTCAGCTCAACGAGTCAAGTCACCACCTTGACTCAACATACACACACACACTCAAGGTTTCGCAAACATTGGATGTAGCCCAAGAGCGGTTACCCAACTGTCCTTGACCATGGACACGGCTATTCGAATAGTTTTACACTCTGCAGAGGTTGCGCACTTTACCCACAAGATCCGGGAAGCTTTCGTGTCACCCACAATCCCGCAGTACCTCAAGTACTCGGGGGAAGCACCCGGTCTTTATCTTTCTTTAGACGACACTAACATAGGGTCCACTCGTTGGTACACGGCCCTCGAGTACAAAAAATAGATCATGGGACTTGCCCTAATTTCAATGTCACGCGTACCCAAAGGGACCAACGGTGTGTCCGGTGCCCTGTAAAAACAGTCATGGTCGTCTATCCAAGCACGACCCCATGATCTATCCCGGGAAAGACCTCAAGTCTTCCCGTGACTGGTAATGCGGGCACCATGCTAGTATCGGCCTAAGTAATCAATAAAGCCCCGTCCCCATAAGGGGTAGAGTGGTTGCACATGTTTAGTTGGGATAACGGTCGCAACTTAAACCAATCCGTTTGAAAAACATCATACACACTTGTCTTGGTGTACCACTTCGTCATCAAGTGGTTACCCATCTCACCATCTCCCTCGGGCATGAATGGCACCCGACGGGGTTTTCAAAAAGAATGCAACCACGAAGGTATCATGGCACACATGCATCTCTAAGCATCACTACTAGTCATTTGCAATGCATCTAGCACATAGGAAGATTATGAGTAAAGCATGCATCATGTGGTGGTTCTAACTAAGTCACCACCGTCATTCTTATCATCATGCATTTGGAAACAAACGGGTTCCGAAGAACACAAGTGTATCATGGTCAAAGGGCTGCTTGCCTGGATTGGCTTGGTCTTCAAAGTATTCAAATCCTTCCCCACCTTCTTCTTCAGCAACCTTGTCAAATACGGGATCTAATCGTCGCAAAATAACAACGGCAAAATAAGACCACAATAAAAACAGAAAAATCAAAGTGCTCAGAAAAATGTCAACTTATTTTTGTTAAATACTAGAGGGAAAACTAAGATGGCAAAAATTCTTAGTTGGAGTTTTGGAGTTGCAGAATGGGATCTAAGGATTTTTGAACAGAAGTTTTATGGTTCAAATATGAATTTAAATTTGAACAGAACAGAAAAGGTTCATGGATATGTGTGAAAGTGACACCATTAAATAGGTTGGAGTTTTACAAGATTTTAGGAGTTGGAATTAATTCATTTGGACAAATATTTATTTCTGTGAAATTATTTGAAATGTTCACAGAAAAGAAAAAGAGAAAAGGCACTGTGTCACTGGGCCAGAACGGCCACAGTGCACGGCCCAGGGCGAATAGCCCACCACTCGGGCGCCAGCGCGCGCGCGTCAGGGTTTTCAAACCTGACGGGCGGGGCCCGGCAGTCAGTGGCAGAGAGGGGGGAGAGAGAGAGAGGTGAGGATGACAGGCGGGGCCCGCCTGTCATCTTCAACCTTGCAACCAAAGCGATGGCGAGATCACCGGCGGCGATAGGGTGCACGACGAGGTGAGCTACGGGCAGGAACGGGTTCAGCGAGGAGTCGCCGTTCCAGTGGTGGTGGTGCGGCTCGCCGGAGGGGCCTTGTTCGCCGGCGGCGAGGACTTGTGGCGGAGGGTCGTCGGGAGGTCGCTGCTCCAGTCGATTCCGGCAGCTGGAGAGGGGGAAAGAGAGGGAAATGCTTCAGTGGAGTGCTGCGGTGCTAGATCGAGCGAAAGGAGGAGCTAGGACGGCCTGTACTGGGCTGGCGACGGGAAGCCGCCGCGGCAGAGCTCGAGCTCGATCTCGAGCTCGGGCGGGTCTGGGGAGAGGCGAGTGGCTCAGGGAGGCGATTGAGAGGGAGAGGAGGCTGTTGGTGAAGAGAGGAGGGGCTCGGAGGCCCTATTTATAGGGGAGCGGCGAGGTCCCGTGGACCTGTGCGCCGGCGAGCTTCTGCTCGACGCCACAGTGCACGGGAGGCAATGGGATTGCGTCTGGGGTGTTGCTGGTCGAATTCAGGGCGGAGGGAAGGTAGAGGGGGTGCGGGGGATGCTCCAGAGGGCGCGCGCGTGTGAGGCCGACGAGTGGAGCTTGCGGGCGGCCGGCGCGCGTGCGAGGGCCGCCACTGGAGGGAGAAGGAGGAGGGGGACAGCGCCGGGGGAGGTCGCGGAGGTCGAGGTGCATCGACTAGCGCGAGGGAGGAGCACGAGGTGGTCGGAGGCGAGCGATTGGGCGAAGCTACAGTGCGGGTGCGCACTGTAGCGCGCTCTGGAGCGATCTTATCGCATGCCATGGCATGCCATTGGCTCTATGGGCGTGTCCGCCGTGTCTGGGGGGTCCATGACGAAGTAAACAACTCAGGTGAGGCCTTGGATGCTCTGGATGATCAATGAGGGAGGAGTGAAGCTGGTAAATGAGTAGATTTTGGCTGTCCAGCAAGGTGAATTGGGGTTTTCACCCCTCAATCATGGAGCTGTGGACATGGGGGAGTTACTGGAGGTAGAACGTAACTAGATGAAGCTGTGGTAGAAAGTTGAGGCAAAAGTAAATGGTAAAAGAGGCCAAGATGATGGTTTTGGTAAAATGGCAGAAGGTGTTTGACCAAGTTTTGGACAAGCAAATGATCTCCACTAGCCATGGCACTTAACAGGATTGAATGCCATATGGAAATAGGGCTCATTTGAAGAAACTAGCCCATGTAACTTTGGTGAACCCTAGAAATCAACATAAATGGCTTCATCTTATTTAAGTCAAGCTAATCATCTCCCCTTGATTCACCACTTGGTGTAGTTCCATCATTTGGGCTATTGATCATGCCCACAAAGTTTGAAGCTCCAGGTAAAAAGTTGGTAATGTAAAGTTGTTCAAATTTGCATTTGAACATAAATGGTTTTGGGGTATTCTGATCAAGTTACCCTACTCCAAAGCTTGTGCCATTTGGTCTAGATGCCTTATTAGGCCATTCTAGCATGTGCACCAAGTTTGAGGGCATTTGGACAAGTTTGGCAATGTAAAGTTGCTCAAACTTTAGATATGGACAGAATGGTTTTGAACGGTTTTGAGGATGTTATCTTGCTTCCCAAGCAAATATGTCACATATGACATGATAGAATTTCCTTGGAATTTTTGGAGATTATTTCCTTTGTAATTATTTCAAAAGCTTGAAATATCCAGAAAGGGTTTTAGGGGGATTAGCCCATTAATTTGAACATGACCAAGTGTTGAAACTCTTATATATGGACAATATATGTCCTATGAGTCTCCCTGAATTTTGGCAAATATTTTTGAAATACTTAAATAATTTTTCCCTATTAAAGACCACTTTTGGCCTCAAGAAAAAGCTTTTAAATAAAATAGGAAAATAACTTTTAAAATTATACTTTTGTGGTTTCTGGGAGTCCTATGACTACTAGGTCTCAAATATACTTTTTGAAATAATTTTCTCACCCTAAATCAAGCACTTGAAGTGCAAACATCAATTCAGGGGTTTTTGGAATACTAAAATTTTAAAATACATTTTGGCCAAATTATTTTTATAAGAAAATACTATACTTCTATAAACACTTGGTATGATCATTGGGCATAAATTTTAGGGATGGAGATGAATTCTACAAGAGAAGATAGTTGACTTTAATGAGCACAAGAAAAACATAGGAAGAAAAACTCATTTCCAAATGAAAGCCAAATGATGCCAAAAAAAATTGCTGGTCCAAATTTTCATGCTTCATTGATGCAAATAACATGTTACAAAATGCAGGGTGTGACATCCACTCCCGATAACGACACTGTCATGCAACTCCTCAAGAGTGGACCTCGAGGGTGACTCCTCTTTCGTTCACCTTAACGATAAACATCAGGTGGAATTCCATCGAAGGTGTTTTCCTCAGGTTTTCCTTTGGTGTCAGACACACAGTTACTATGGTTACTATGACTTTACACTGAACCTGGTTACTAAAGACGGGTCGACCCAGAGGGGTACCCGCGCGAGCTTAATTGCGAGTGATGTGTAGTCGGGTTGACCTGGAAGGTGCGCGCGAGATAAATACGAGGCATGGCCGGGCACTCGCCTTTGCCGCAAGTCCTCGAGACGGGGCGATGGGGTCACATTATCGTGAGTCTCTGCTCGTTACCGCGCGTCCCCAAGACACTAAACGGTTTGGATATTTGATCCAAGGGGCCTCTGGCCTGATAGCGCTAACCATCACGTGGGCATAGTATGGGCGCTCTGCGTCGTATGCACCAGCCGAAGCTTAACTGACGTCATTGCGACTGAGCGGCGCGCGCCGGGTTGGACTGGTTAGGCTCCTACCTTGTTAAAGGAGGTTGCTAGGTCTGCTCACCGGCCGCGTACGCAACGTGCAGGAGTTCCCGGGGCGATTGGCCCATGACCCCTGGGGGCATAGGGTTTAGTCTGGCGTGCATGACCTCTCTATTAAGCCTAGGTCGGCTTGCGGCGTATTGTTTGGCCGAGGGCTGCATGACCTGATGGTGTGTCCTGCCAGAGTTAAGCAAGCGTGTTGGGTAAGTTGGTGCACCCCTGCAGGGAAGAAAACATCTATCGATAGCCTGTCCTACGGTAACAGACACTTGGAGTTGTATCCCGATCGCTACAACTAGAACTGGATGCTGAGGCATTGTTTGGATATGTTGCTTCGAGAGTCGAGAAAGGATCCCGGAGCGTTGGAACAACAACATAAATATGACTTATGATATACTACTCTACTTCCTCCTCTTGCTGCAAGACGGTGGTTTCCAGAAGATGCTAGTCTTCGATAGGACTAGCTTCTCCCCCTCTTATTCTGGCATTATGCAGCTTAGTCCACAGATACTACCCTTTTCATTGATACCGATGCATATGTAGTGTAGATCCTTGCTTGCGAGTACTTTGGATGAGTACTCACGGTTGCTTTGCTCCCCCTTTTCCCCCTTCTTTCTTCTTGCTGGTTGAAGCAACCAGATGGTGGAGTCCAGGAGCCAGATGCCACACTTGACGACTGCTACTACCCCGACAGAGCCTACTACTACGTGGAGACAGCTGACGACTAGGAGTAGTTAGGAGGTCCCAGGCAGGAGGCCTTGCCTTTTCGATCGTGTTGTTTTATGCTAGCCTTCTTAAGGCAAACATGTTTAACTTATGTCTGTACTCAGATATTTTTGCTCCCGCTGACTCTTGTGTTTTCATGCTTAATTCGAGCCTTCAAGGCCCCTGGCTTGTATTATAAAGCTTGTATTATTTTATTTGTGTCTATAGTTGTGTTGTGATATCTTCCAGTGAGTCCCTGATCTTGGTCGTACACATTTGCGTGCATGATTAGTGTACGGTCAAATCGGGGGCGTCACATCGTGCTTTTGAAGTTGTTGATTTTTATGGCACCGGAACGATAGACTTCCTTGATAACGTAAGGGCCTTCCAATTTAGAGAGAAGTTTTCCTGCAAAAAATCTTAAACGAGAGTTGTATAGCAAGACATAATCACCTACGTTAAACTCATGCTTTAGTATCCTTTTGTCATGCCATCTTTTAACTTTTTCTTTAAATAGCTTGGCAATCTCATAGGCATGGGTTCTCCATTCATCAAGAGAGCTAATGTCAAATAACCTCTTCTCACCTGCAAGTTTGAAATCATAATTGAGCTCTTTAATAGTCCAATATGCCTTATGTTCTAGCTCGAGAGGTAAGTGACATGCTTTTCCATAAACCATGTTATATGTAGAATTACCCATAGGATTTTTGTATGCAGTTATATAGGCCCATAATGCATCATCAAGTTTCTTGGACCAATTCTTGCTAGACCTATTAACTATCTTTTGCAAAATTAATTCCAGCTCTCTATTACTTAATTCTACTTGACCACTAGTCTGTGGGTGATAAGGGGATGCAATTCTGTGATTAACATCATATTTAGCAAGCATTTTACGGAAAGCACCATGAATAAAGTGTGAACCACCATTAGTCATTAAGTATCTAGGGACTCCAAACCTCGGAAAAATAACTTCCTTAAGCATCTTAATAGAGGTGTTGTGATCAACACTACTAGTTGGAATAGCTTCTACCCACTTAGTAACGTAATCAACAGCAACTAAAATATGTGTATACCCATTAGAGGAAGGAGACAGTCCCATATAATCAAAGCCCCGGACATCAAATGGTTCAATAACAAGTGAATAATTCATAGGCATTTCTTGACGTCTACTAATATTACCCATTCTTTGACATTCATCACAAGATAAGACAAACTTACGAGCATGCTTGAAGAGAGTACACCAATAAAATCCAGATTGCAATACCTTATGTGCAGTTCTATCTCCAGCATGGTGTCCTCCATAAGCTTCAGAGTGGCACTTGCATAGGATATGTTCCTGTACATGCTCAGGTACACAATGTCTAATAATACCATCTACTCCTTCTTTATAAAGATGTGGGTCATCCCAGAAGTAATGCCTCAAATCATAGAAGAACTTTTTCTTTAGCTGGTATGTGAAGCTATGTGGAATAAACTAAGCAACAATGTAATTAGCATAATTAGCATACCAAGGAGCAGCACAAGAAGTATTTATGACAGCTAATTGTTCATCAGGAAAGTTGTCATCAATAGGTTGTGGGTCATCAAGAATATTCTCTAGCCTAGACAAATTGTCTGCAACGGGGTTGTCAGCTCCCTTTCTATCAATAATATGCAAATCAAATTCTTGCAGTAGGAGAACCCATCTAATAAGTCTAGGTTTAGCATCTTTCTCTTCCATAAGGTATTTGATAGCACCATGATCAGTGTCCTAGAATCAACAATATAATGTCTAAACTTATCACAAGCAAATACAACTGCTAAAAATTCCTTCTCAGTAGTAGCATAATTTCTCTAGGCACTCTCTAGAGTTTTACTAGCATATTGGATAACATTCAATTTGTTATCAACTCTTTGTCCTAGAACAGCACCTACAACATAATCACTAGCATCACACATAATCTCAAAGGGTAAATTCAATTCAGGAGGCAGGACAATAGGTGCAGATATCAATGCTTTCTTAAGTATTTCAAATGCTTCTAAACAATCATCATCAAAGAAAAAATGAACATCTTTTTGTAAGAGATTAATCAGAGACCTGGAGATTTTGGAGAAATCCTTAATGAACCTCCTATAAAACCCGGCATGAGCAAGGAAACTTCGTATACCTTTGATGTCCTTGGGGCACGACTTCTTTTCAATAGCATCAACCTTAGCTTTGTCAACTTCAATACCTCTTTCAAAAAATTTATGTCCCTAGACAATGCCTTCATTAACCATAAAGTGGCACTTCTCCCAATTCAAGACAAGATTAGTGTCTTCACATCTCTGCAAAACTCGATCAAGGTTGCTCAAGCAATCATCAAAAGAAGTTCCATAAACGAAAAAATCATCCATGAAAACCTCAACAATCTTTTCACAAAAATCAGATAATATAGCCATCATGCATCTTTGAAAGGTAGCAAGTGCATTACATAAACCAAAAGGCATACGTCTATCAGCCAAGGTACCAAAAGGACAAGTAAAACTGGTCTTTTCTTGATCCCCTTTTGACACATGTATTTGAGAGAAACCAGAATAACCATCTAGAAAGAAAAAAATGAATATATTTGGATAACCTTTTTATCATTTGGTCAATAAAAGGTAGAGGATAATGATCTTTCTTAGTAGCTTTATTTAATTTGCGGAAATCAATTACCATCCTATAACCTGTAACAATTCTTTGTGGGATCAATTCATCTTTATCATTAGGAACAACAGTCATACCTCCCTTCTTGGGGACACAATGGACATGACTTACCCACTGGGTATGAGCAACTGGATTGATTATACCTGCCTCTAGAAGCTTTAGTATTTCTTTCCTTACCACTTCTTTCATCTTAGGATTTAACCGTAGTTGATGATCAATAACCGGTTTATCGTCCTCTTCCAATTTTATCTTATGTTGGTATAAAGTGGGACTAATGCCCTTATGATCATCCAGAGTATATCCAATAGCAGCATGGTGCTTATTCAGAGTTTTCAATAATTTTTCTTCCTCCTGCTCTGAAAGGTTAGCACTGATAATAACAGGATATATCTTCTTTTCATCAAGATAAGCATACTTAAGATTATCAGGTAATGGTTTAAGTTCAAACATGGGGTCACCCTTGGGTGGAGGAGGATCCCCTAGGATTTCAACAGGCAAGTTGTTTTTCTATACGGGTCCCTGATTAAAGATAATTTCATCTATTTCCCTTCTTTCATTCATATACATATCATTTTCATGGTTTAGCAGATATTGTTCTAAAGGATCGTTAGGAGGCACAACAATAGAAGCAAGACCAATAATTTCATCCATACTAGGTAATTCTTTATCATGGGGTTGTCTAGGAAATTTAGCAAAGTTAAAATCATGAGACATATCCCCTAAACCAACAGTAACAATATCTTTTTCGCAGTCTATCTTAGCATTGACAATATTCAAGAAGGGTCTACCAAATATAATGGGACAAAAATCATCTCGTGGGGAACTAAGAACAAGAAAATCAGCAGGGTATTTAACCATCCTACACAAAACTTCAACATCTCTAACAATCCCAACTGGTGAAATAGTATCTCTATTGGCAAGCATAATAGTGACATGAATACCTTCTAACTCAACAGGTGTAATATCATGCACAATTTCTTTATATAAAGAATGAGGGATTATACTTGCACTAGCACCTACGTCACATAAACCATGGTAGCAATGACCTCCTATTTTAATAGAAATAATAGGCAAGCCTACAACAGGTCTATGTTTATTCCTATCATCGGGTTTGGCTATTCTAGCAGCTTCCTCTTGGAGGTAAATAACATGTCCATCTAAATTTTCAACAAAGAGATCTTTAACCATAGCACCTCTAGGTTCAACTTTAATTTTCTCAGAGGGTGTAGGTGTTCTAGTATTACTCTTATGAAGCACGGTTGAAGCTTTAGAATGATCCTTTATTCTAACAGGGAAAGGTGGTTTCTCAATATAAGCAGTAGGAACAATAGGGTCAACATTATAAGTGATAGTATTTTCTTCAACTTTAACAAGTTCAACTACTTTTACTTCAATGGGATGATGGTATTTAAACCACTTCTCCTTAGGGAGGTCAACATGAGTAGCAAATGATTCACAAAAAGAAGCTACTATCTCAGAGTCAAGTCCATATTTAGTGCTAAATTCATGGAAAACATCGGTATCCATAAAAGCTTTAACACAATCAAACTTAGGGGTCATACCTGACCCCTTACCTTCGTCGACATCCCAATCTTCAGAGTTGCGTTTAATTCTTTCAAATAAATCCCATTTGAATTCAACATTCTTCATCATAAAAGAACAAATACCAAATTCACATGACTACTTATAGCAAGACTTCTCCCATGTCCTCATGAACAAAAGTAACTACTCACAAGACATAATATTGTTCATGATCAGAGGGGTATTAATATGCATAATAGATCTGAACATATAATCTTCCACCAAGTAAACCAACTAGCATCGACTACAAGGAGTAATCAACACTACTAACAACCCACAGGTACCAATCTAAGGTTTGGGTACAAAGATTGGATACAAGAGATTAACTAGGGTTTGACAGGAGATGGTGCTGGTGAAGATGTTGATGAAGATAACCCTCCCCAAGATGGGAGAGTTGTTGGTGATGACGGCAGTGACGATTTCCCCCTCCCGGAGGGAAGTTTCCCAGGAAGAACAGGTCCGTCGGAGCCCTAGATTGGTTCCGCCAAGGTTCTGCCTCGAGACGACGACGTCTGGTCCCGAAAGCCTCCTTATTTTTATTTCCAGGTCAAAACACCCCATATAGGAGAAGATGGGCATCGAGGGGTCATCGGGTGCCCACGAGGCAGGGGGCGCGCCCAGAGGGGGGGGGGGGGCGCCCCCACCCTCGTGGACAGGTGCTGGCCCCCTAGTGAATCTCTTTCGCCAGATATTTTTTATATTTTCTGAAACTGTGTTTCGTGGAGTTTCAGAGCTTTTTGAGTTGTGCAAAATAGGTTTCCAATGTTTTCTCAGCCCATAATTCCAGCTGCCGGCATTCTCCCTCTTCATGTAAACCTTGTAAGACAAGAGAGAAAAGGCATAAGTATTGTGATATAATGTGTAATAACAACCCATAGTGCAATAAGTATCAACATAAAAGCACGATGCAAAATGGACGTATCAGTGCAGAATTCTGTCAAAACTTCGAGGAAGAGACTGGGAGGATTGAGACGAATCTGGATCCCATCAATTCCCCTGTCAAGAACGAAGTTGCGATGAATGTGCTGCGACTGTAATATCGCCTTGCCAGCATAATGGGGTATCTTGCATGACCGAAGGTGGCGGTGTTGCGGATCAACACGATGCTCTGGTGGGGTGCAACACTCCAAAATGATCTCGAGTATCTGATGACTCGTCTTAATGACATCCCCGTTCGAGTGCAGGAATGGAAGAAGTCGTCTGCTCGGTGTGGCGCTGCCGTGGCTCTGTCTCTGGTCCGTGTTCATTGCAATGAAGCTAAGGAAGATAAGCTGGCAGCTCTCGAGGTCGCCAACACCAAGAAGTGTCAATTCCAGTCCTTCATGGAGACCTTCATCGATGCTGCCACTCGTAATGCTCACGGAATCGACCTAGACGAGTTCGTCGAACCAACTAGCCCTCCACCTGCTGAGTGAACAAACTTTATTCCTTGATTTGATTTGCCTCGGAATGCCGAGTGGTTTTGTAATCGTTAAACTCATTTGGGGCTGACGCCCGAGTACCCCAATTGGTGGTTCTAAACTTTAGTGGATTTATCCGAACTTGTTTTTCCTTGGAATTCGGTTTCTTTTTCTTCACCATTTTTAGATCTCTTAATTCCGAGTGGAGCTTTGTTCTTCACTCAGAACATACATTGTACTTGTGGGGCAGCTCGGAGTGCAACCATACGTTGTACTTTTGGCGTAGCTCGGAGTGCAACCATACATTGTACTTCTGGCGCAGCTCGGAGTGCAACCAAGTCCCCGAGTGAGAGGGTTGCTCTTCACTCGGAGTGTTTTTGAAATTTAGGCGAGTACGGGCCACCGAGTGAGAGGATTGCTCTTCACTCGGAATGTTTTTGAAACATAGGCGAGTACGGGGGTGACGGCTAAGTCTCTGAGTGAGATGATTGCTCTTCACTCGGAGTGTTTTTGAAACTTAGGCGAGTACGGGGTCGCGACTAAGCCTCTAAGTGAGAGGATTGCTGTGCACTCAAAGTGTTTTTGAAACTTAGGCGAGTACGGGGTCGCAGCTAAGTCCCCGGGTGAGAGGGTTGCTCTTCACTTGGAGTGCTTTTGAAACTTAGGCGAGTACGGGGTCACAGCTAAGCCTCC
>LR738709.1:71298847-71322371 GCA_902687465.1 Secale cereale
AAGACCCCGAGTGAGAGGGTTGCTCTGCAATCGGAGTGTTTTTGAAACTTAGGCGAGTACGGGGTCACATCTAAGCCCCTGAGTGAGAGGGTTTCTCTTCACTTGAAGTGTTTTTGAAACTTAGGCAAGTATGGGGTCTCCTCTAAGCCCCCAAGTGAGAGGATTGCTCTTCACTCGGAGTGTTTTTGACACTTAGGCGAGTACGGGGTTGCAACTAAGCCCCCGAGTGAGAGGGTTGCTCTTCACTCGCAGTGTTTTTGAAACTTAGGCGAGTACGGGGTCGCGAATAAGCCCCCGAGTGAGAGGATTTCTTTTAACTAAGAGTGTTTTTGAAACTTAGGCGAGTACGTGGTCGTGGCTAAGTGTAAGTGCATCTAGTGCCACCCCTAGTGGTTTTGGAGTATTGACGACAAACCTGGTTGAGGGACTAATGTGTTTGTGAGAATTGCAGGATAACACAGGTAGTAGTCCCTCATTGATTCGGTTAACCTACCGGAGATGACCCCTAAAAACGTATGAAGACATTGATATCAGTGATGGTATATGAAGATAATCATATTGAAGACTATGACATGAGAAGACATTGTGTGAAGACTATGGAGAGCGAAGACGTAGATGTTTCGTTGTTTCCTTTTCTTCTTTGTTGAGTCATCGGAACCACCGTACTATTAAGTGGGGTCCAAGTGAACTAAGTTGGAGTGACTGAAGTGATGCTCAACCAAATCCTATGTCTTCGAGCGAAGACTATGAGAGCAAATCTTATCCAGAGGCGGATATGTCAGCTTTACTTGGAGCTCAAGTAAAGTTGTCGTGTGTGTTTGAAATCTGACCGTTCGAACACGTGTCAGTTCCTTAGTGACCCAGGGTCACTTCGGACAAATCAGGTTGGGTTGCCTAGTGGCTATAAATAGCCCACCCCTACACCATAAATTGGTGGCTGCTCAGAGTTATTACACGGATTTGGTCGTTTGAGAGCAACCCACCTCCTAAGCATTTAAGAGAGAAATCCTTGCGAGGACAAAGCCCAAACACCCAGAGCCAAAGAGTGTTAGGCATCACTGAAGTATTTCTGTCTGTGTGACCTAAAGACTTATTACACTTGAGGACTTTGTTTCCTCCAGCCGGTTAGGCGTCGCGTTCTGAGCATCCAAGAGTCATTGTGGATTGCCGGTGAACGAAGTCTGTGAAGGTTTGGAAGTCTACCTTGAAGACTTACTAGAGTGATTGGGCGAGGACTAGGTGTTCTTAGCTCAAGGGGAACAAGGTGAAGATGCTGTCTTCTGAGTTAAATCTCAGCCTCCCTAACGAGACGTACAGTTGTCACAGCAACTGGAACTGGTCTAACAAATCACTCTCTTCCCCGAGCTACTGGTTCTATCCTTTCCTTCCCTTTACTTACTGCTCTGTGTTGTGAAGACATTGCATTCTTGCCTTATATGATTGTCTTCACTGAGTATCTACTTGTTATGATTGGCTTCATTCCATCTTCCTTATGATCACTGCTGCCTAGTTGCTATTAGTCTTCATGCTTTCACTTCATTGAATACATGACTATGGCTTATCTAGTGTAGTCCACTTTCCGCTGCACTAATAGGCTTGAGCTTATCGTTTGCCTTCGAAACTACCATGTTTTGAAGCATTTCATAAAAAATTTCTATTCACCCCCCTCTAGTCGATATACTACACTTTCAATTGGTATCAGAGCAAGGTACTCCCTTGTTCTGTGTGATTCGGTTTAACCACCTGGAGTATTAGCTATGTCGGCCATAGGAATGAAGACTGTGTCTTGCCCCATGTTTGACGGTCAAGAGTATCCCAAGTGGAAGGCCATGATGAAGAAACGTCTCATGGCGATTAATAGTGAGCTGTGGACCGTCACTGAGATTGGTCTTACCGATCTATGCAAGAGGGCAGAAGCTGATGATATTTGCAAGTTCACTCTTCTCAATCTCACTGCGAAGGACGTCATCTGCTCCTGTCTATCTCAAGATCAGTTCAGAAACATCATGCATCTCGATCATGCAAAGCTTATCTGGGACCGTCTCTCTGAAGTCTATGAAGGTCATCGAACTCGTCATGATTCTGGGTTTGAGAAATTCAAGGAATCCCTCAAGATGATGACTTTCGATCCAGAACCATCATCTTCTGCACCATGTCTTATGGTAAAAGGTGCCAATGTACCCAAATGCTATTCATCTGAATCTAGTGATGATGAATCTGGTGATGAGTTTGTACCCAGCTATGTCAAGCTTGCTTCCCTTGCCAATAAACAACAAATTGCTCTGGAAAAGGCTAAAATAATGCTTAAAAAGAGCAATGACATGTTTGGTGAAGAAATGGATCAGTCAAAAAACTTAGCTGAAAGTCTTCAGAGGCTTCATGTTAAATTAACTACGCTTCACAGTCTTCATAACACTCTCTTGTCCGATCATGAAGAGTTAAGAGGATGTTATGAAGATCTTCAGAAGGAGCGTGATTCATTACTTGCTCAACATGTCAGTGTTACTCACGAAGAGTTTGAACCACCATGTCTAAAATGCATTGAACGTGATACTGCTACATCTGTTGCTGAATGCTCTACTGCTGCCACTGTTGCAATATCTTCAACTATTGATGTGGTAACTAACCCCTCTGCTGAGGAAACCACAACTATTGCTGATGAAAATGCCAGGTTGAATACTTTGCTTGAAACAAGGATGTACAAAAGCCTCAAAGGGCATTAGACTCTATGTGATGTCCTCAAAAAGCAGATACTGAATCGAAACCCTAGGAAAGAGGGTGTTGGGTTCGACAGGAAAATGAATGTTGATGGTTCATACTGGAAGCCTGAGCAGTATCCCAAAACCACATGGGTTGCTACAAAGGGACCTTCAGTGGATCCATCTACCTTATCTGGCTTCACTTGTGCTAATCTTGTTATCATTGATGAATCCTTTGATGCAAACTATAAACTGTTTAAGAATCAAAATGGTGAAGTGTTTGCCAGGTATATTGGTACAAACTGCATGAATGGATCACCTATGAAGAAGATCTGGGTAACCAAAGGTTGTCTTGAGAAGCTTCCAGCAAATACTTTCATGACACCTCCTGGGATGAAAACAAACCCCAGACCAAAGGCTTCATATGGTCCTAAGGCTTCATACAGACAAAGGACTCACCTGAGTCACCCTAACAAAGATGTTTTGCAGGGAAATCATACTCAGACCCATGAATATGAGCGTGTTTCTTGAAACCGCTATGTTCATAAATCAAAGAACTTTTCTGCGTATTCTTATGAGTATTACTCTCCTCCTGCAAGACTATTTGCTAGGGCCCCAAAGCCAAAATTCTCAGATGCTGCTCTTAGACTCATTGCTTCTAAGCCACCCCTGAAGATGTGGGTGGTTAAGAAGAACTAACTTTCACCTGCAGGGAAAGGTCTCCAGCCTGTAATCAAAGGCTTCTGATGCTATTGCTGGGGACCTAAAACACTTGTAGGGCACAAGATCAAATGCCCAAAATGACTTACTGCTCATACTATTCATAAATCACTTGCTGAACATCTTATCAGTCCTGACTTACATCTAAAGCTTTCATAATCCACTTATGCATCAATTGTTTATGCTTCACAATGGCTTTTTGTGAAGCCTATCCTCCTAACTGCATTGTAGGGAGAGACACCTAAGTCTTTGGAATGGATTATGGATAGCGGATGCACAAATCATATGGCTGGTGATCGAAATCTTCTCATGGACTCAACCTTACGTCCATCCAACAAGAGTTACATCACATTTGCTGATACTGGTAAAAGCAAAGTGTTGGGTCTAGGTAGAGTTGCAATCTCAAGAGATCAACTCATGGACAAAGTCATGCTTGTTGAATCTCTTGGCTTCAACTTAATGTCTGTCTCAATGCTTTGTGACTTAAACATGATTGTGATATTTGGTAAATTCCGTTGCATTGTACTAATGGACTGACAAGTCTTTAGTATTTGAAGGATACAGAAAAGGTGATCTGTATATGGTAGATTTCTCAGCAGGACCGCAGATGGCCGTATGTCTTCTAGCAAAAGCTTCAGAGTGCTGGCTCTGGCATCGGAGGCTAGGACATGTTGGCATGAGGAACTTGCATACTCTCGCAAAGAAGAAGCATATCATAGGCATCGAGGAAGTAAAGTTCAAGAAAGATCATCTATGTGGTGCCTGTGAAGCTGGGAAGATGAATAGAGCCAAGCACCCCTCGAAGACAATCATGACGACATCTAAACCCTTCGAGCTGCTCCACATGGACTTATTTGGCCCTACTCACTACTCCACATTCTTTACCACAACATGTCTCTATGGCTTCGTCATTGTTGATGACTACTCAAGATACACATGGGTGCACATAATAATCTACAAGACTAAAGTGCAAGATGTCTTCAGACGCTTCGCCAACCGTGCCATGAACAATTATGGCATCAAGATCAAACATATCAGAAATGACAATGGCACTGAATTCAAAAACACTGGCCTCGATCTTTATCTGGATGAGATGGGAATCACTCATGAATTCTGAGCCCCATATACACCTCAGCAAAATGGGATCGTTGAGTGCAAGAACAGAACTCTAATTGAGATGGCTCGAATGATGCTCGATGAGTACAAAACACCAAGAAGATTTTGGCCCGAAGCTATTCATACTGCATGCCATATCATCATCCGTGTTTATCTTCACAAGCTTCTGAAGAAAACATCCTATGAACTTCTCACTTGAAAGAAGCCAAATGTAAGCTACTTCAGAGTATTTGGAGCTAAGTGCTGGATCAAGGATCCTCATCATAAGTCAAAATTTGCACCCAAAGCTCATGAAGGCTTCATGCTCGGATATGGAAAGGACTCACACTCCTACAGAGTCTTCAACATTTTTCTCTATAAAACTGTTGAAACTGTGGATGTGTGGTTTGATGAGACAAATGGATCACAAAGAGAATCCCTACCAAATGTGCTAGATGAAGCTTCACCAGATGAATCTATCAAGCTAATGGGAACTGGTGAGATCATTCCTTCTGAAGCACAACCTGACGAGGAACTCATCATCTCTGCTCCAAATCAACCTGACGACAATGCTCAGCCTGAAGACAATACTCCTAATGAAGACAATGCACAGCAAGAGCAAAATCTTCGTCCAGCTCATCCTCGTGTTGCAAATGAAGTGCAAGTTAAGAAGATAATTGATAGCATAAATGCTCCTGGTCCACTCACTCGCTCAAGAGCAACAAAGCTTGCAAATTTCTGTGGGCATTTTGCTTTTGTCTCAATATCTGAACCCAAGAAAGTTGCTGAAGCTTTTATGGAGCCTGAATGGATTCAAGCAATGCAAGAAGAGCTTCAACAGTTTGAGCTGAACAATGTGTGGGAACTTGTCAAGCGTCCTGATTCTCGAAAGCACAACATAATAGGCACAAAATGGATCTATCGCAACAAGCAAGATGAGCATGGTCAAGTGGTCAGAAACAAAGCTCGTCTCATTGCTCAAGGATACACTCAAGTTGAAGGGATATACTTCGATGAAACATTTGCTCCTGTGGCTAGACTTGAAGCTATTCGTATACTGCTAGCCTATGCAAATCATCACAACATACTTCTATATCAAATGGATGTAAAGAGTGCCTTTCTCAATAGAAGAATTGAAGAAGAAGTGTATGTTGCACAACCACCTGGCTTTGAATACCCAAAACGTCATGATATGGTACACAAGCTCAACAAGGCACTGTATGGCCTCAAACAAGCTCCTCGTACTTGGTATGACACCCTCAAAGACTTCCTGAAGAGCAAAGGCTTCAAACCTAGATCCTTAGATCCCACACTCTTCACGAAGACATATGATGATGAGCTATTTGTCTGCCAAATCTATGTGGATGACATTATCTTCGGCTGCACGGACAAGAAATACAGTGATGAGTTTGGTCACATGATGCAAGAACAATATCAAATGTCCATGATGGGCGAGCTGAAATTCTTCCTTGGTCTTCAAATTCGTCAGCAAAGCAATGGCATCTTCATAGCTCAAGAGAAGTACCTTAAAGACTGCCTGAAGAAGTTTGGAATGCAAGACTGCAAAGGGTACTCGACGCCAATGCCTGCTAAACATCATGTGGGTCCCGACGTCAATGGTAAAGAGTTTGATCAACAGGTATACCGCTCCATGATTGGTTCTTTACTTTATTTAAGTGCATCTAGGCCAGATATTATTCTTAGTGTTTGCACGTGTGCTTGATATCAAGTGGCACCAAAGGAGTCGCATCACTTAGCTGTGAAGCGAATACTTCGATATTTGGCTTACACCCCAACACTAGGATTATGGTATCCAAAGGGCTCAGAGTTTGATCTAGTAGGATTTTCAGATGCTGATTATGCTGGTGACAAAGTTGACCGCAAGTCCACATCAGGCACATGTCACTTTCTAGGACGATCACTTGTCTGCTGGTCTTCAAAGAAGCAGAACTGTGTATCACTCTCTACTCCTGAATCTAAATACGTTGCTGCTGGATCTTGCTGCGCTCAGCTTCTCTGGATGAAGCAAACACTCAAGGACTATGGAGTCCATCTGAAGCATGTGCCACTCTACTGTGATAATGAAAGCGCCATCAAGATTGCCAACAACCCAGTTCAGCACTCTAAGACAAAGCACATTGAAATTCGTCATCACTTTCTCAGAGATCATGTTATGAAGGAAGATATTGATATCATACACGTCAACACTAAAGAGCAACTGGCAGATATCTTCACAAAGCCCTTGGATGAGAAAAGGTTTTGCAAGTTGCGGTGTGAGCTAAATATCTTAGAATCCTCAAGTGTCCTGTAATCAGGCACACATCCTAACACTTATGCATGTTGATGACTTAGATGTGCAACACACGAAGTAAAGTATATCTTCAATCAATGAAGACTTACATTCTAAGTGTGAATACATTAACATGGAATTTGACTTTGGAGCGCCACGATAATTGTGCGCCGTGTCTGGGTCTAATACTTCCTATACGGTGGGTAATGCCACCACCAAATTCTTGTTTGATGCGTTTCTTGTGGAGTTACATTTGCAAAGTCTTTGCACTTGGTTTGTCTTCATATAGGACACACACACACACACACACACACACACACACACACACACACACACACACACACATATATATATATATATATATATATATATATATATATATATATATATATATATATATATATATATATATATATATATATAGAGAGAGAGAGAGAGAGAGAGAGAGAGAGAGAGAGAGTTGTGTTCTGTCCTCAACATCATTCACTTATAGCTATGTCTTCATATTTGAATCTTTTGGACTAAGTGAATGTGATCGGACCCTAACCTCTCTATGCTTTCTCATCTCACACTCTGTATGTCCAAATCATATGCATTCTGTTGAAACAGTCGAATATCTTCTCTGCATCCTTGTCAGCAGAAGTTACAGAGACAAACTTTAAATCTGATTTTAATGCTCCATCCGTTATGCCTGAAACCCGGAGAAGCCGGAATGACTACTCCGACAGTCGTGGTGTGCGTGGGATCGTGGGACAACTCCCAATGCATTACATGACCGCCACGTGTCACTCGTACGTGAACCGTCAGCGACACCTGAGTAATTACGCTGTGCCATCTCCCATGCCTATAAATGCACGTCCCATCACGGTCAAAAGTTTCTTCTACCACCTCTCCACCTCGACCAACCCTAGAGCCTCCGCTAGCTTTCGACGACGCCGGCGATGAAGCGCTTCGCTGCCGCAACTTTGTCGACGCCGTCCTCACGCCGGCCGCGGACCTCTTCTACTCCGCCGTCGCCGTAGCTGTCCTCCGTCGCCATGTTAGGGCACGGACGACCAAACTGCTGGGCATCCAACTCCTACTCTGTCTAAGCAGTTCATCGTGTGGTAAATAAAACTTGCTTTTTACCATCTTCTAGATCCATACAGATTCATCTACTTTACCACAGGAGGTTTCTGCCTACTTAGATATATAGATCTATCCTGTTTGCATCTCATATCTTGCCTAGTACATTCACATATGCTTCAACTATAGTTAGATTCCTCACTTGTACTTATTCATGGACTCGTACAAATCTGGAACCAACTCCCATGAGTGAATGTCTTCGCACTGTAAGGTCAAAGTCTTCAAAACTGTTTCAATCTTCAAAACTTCTGAGAATGCATATGACCTCTTCCCCTTCCCTCGCATCTCTAATGCTGTCACAGGTACATGTCCGTGGGAGAATCCCTTGGTTCTCATAGTCTGCATTCATTTGTAGAGTTTTTGCAGTGTCACATCATTCCCCTGAAGCTAGTTCCTGTCTGACCAGCAAACCGAAGCATTTGCTAGTTTTGAAGCCATTCAATTTGAAGCCATTCAGGTTGAAGCAAATGGCAACTGACAAGACAGTAAGAAAGGGTGACAGACAGCGCCGTGGCAACACCTCCGTAGATTTGCCTCCTGAGCTCAGTGAGATATACAAGACTGATCCAGAGGAGGATTACAATGAAAGGAAGACACGAATCCAGTGGATTTGAAGATACTGGGCTGAACAATGGTTCAAATATAGGTTCATGACCCAATAGTATGCCGAGAAAAACGCCATCAAGCATCCTTGGGGAGATATCACTTATAAGAATCTTCCCCCCAAGACTCGTGCTGAAGCCATTGCTCAAGGCTTCTATCCTTGCATGGTTAGAGGGCCATAGCCTGCTGATGCTCATCCAAGCGTTCTGCTCTGGTGTCGCGACGACAATCTGTTCAAGCGAAATCTTCAATTCGCCAAGAACTCGGCCAAGGAAAACAAGAAGCTTTGGGGATTAGACTTCAATCCTGGCCCCTCTGCACCCCGCGCTGATGGCTCGTGCGAAGCTGAACCGAATCTGGTTGGGCCCTTCTACAACCTAGAGGGCCTCATCAGTCACATAAGGGTTCAAGGGGCAGATGTAGATCAGCCTGAAGCATATGATGACTCTGAAGAAGCACCTGCAACGCCGAAGCACCAGAAGATGAAATCAAAGGCTTCAAAGGCTACTCCACCAAGAGCTTCTAGAGTGAAGCCTTTGGCCACTACTCCACCTGCACCAAGTGTGCAATCTGAGGAACACTCTCGAATCTCCAAGAGCAGACAGCTGAAGAGGAAGCCAACACGCAACCCCAGTCCAGCTCTCACTCCTGATGCAGTACTGACGACTGCCAACGATGCCCTTGATCTCTCAAGTGATGAAGATCTTGGAGATGATGCTTTGGAGCTGTTGATCAAGAGCAAGCAGGATGCTGAAATCTTCAATGATTTGTCGCTCTTTGACGTTGAAGTGCTCAATAACTTCATTGATGAATGGTTTCACAATCCCAACCTGAGCTTCGACGATCTTCAACTTCCAGTTGGCCTCAGCGTCTCCTTCCATGGAGCCATTGCTTCTGAGCTAGATCTGGCTTAGAGAATTGTTGAGCTGAAGCAAAAGATAGACTATGAAAAAGCTCAGTTCAAGAAGCATATGAACAAGCTCAGCGTGCAAGAAGTTCAAAACTTCAAGGTTATGATGCAAGAGCTCAAGGAAGCCTTTCGCCGGTGGCGTGAAGAAGCTAAAGGTTCTCGTGAGCGAATCAAGGACCTAGCTGCAAAATGCGTTCAAGCATTCAATGAAGCTGAAAAGCGCAAGGCACTTGGGCGTCCTGGCATTGATCCAAGGATGGCTGCCAAGAAGAAGAAGAAGCAGCCTGTGCCCGAAGCTGAAGCATCTGGGCAGGAAATGCCTCGCGTAGTCTTCCCTCCGAGCATGACAGGCACGAAGCCTAAGGCAACTCCAACCGCTTCAAAGCTCAAGAAGACTAAGGTGGCTGAAGCTGAAGCTGGTAAGCGTAAGCAATCTACTGATGAAGCTCCACCCACCAAGAAGCGAAAGACCAAGAAGGATAAGGCTGCTTCCAAAGAGCCTATCTTTGTCGAGCCAATCTCAGTTGTCCGCCCTGCATCTGCCCAGAGAGAACGAAGACTGACTGTTCATGAGCCTGCTCCCACAGAGGCTGAAGACATTCCAGCTATTGACCCCACCGCAGCTGAAGAAATTGGTCCTCACGACAATGTTGAAGATGATGAAGTCCTTCCTCAGATCGAATACAACATTGACTCTTCGCCTGTTCTCACGAACAGCAAACGCATCAGCATTGGTCATCCATTGACGCCAATTGCTCAGGATGACTCGTGGGCTGATCACCCACGGGATACACAAGACACTCCCCAGCAAACTCAAGACACGTATGGTTCTTGAAGATGAAGACTTTGAGGCCCAACAACCTCCATCTTCTCAGGCGTCACCAGCTTTTCGCAGTCTTCGCAAAGGACCAAGGCCTCATGTCACTGCCCCAAGTGCTCCAGAAGGAGTAGAGCAACCATCTGCACCTAATGCTTCTCCTACTGGAGACCACTCAGAATCTGAAGCCAAAGCGGCTGAAGATATTCCGGCTGCATCAGCCGAAGAAGAACCACCCCAACAAGAAGAAGAATAACCCCAAGCTGAAGAGGAGAGTACTGCCGCACCCCCTGTTCTCGAGGAGAACGTGTCCGACCCTCCAGCTCCTGAAGTGGAGGCAACAAATTCAGAGGCTGCCACCACCAACACTTAAGCCAATGACGTGGTCATGGCTGAAGCTTATGTGGCACCTGAAGATACTATGGCGCCTGAAACACCTGCGCCTGAAGTAACTGCTCCTGAAGCCAGTGCTGCTCCTGAAGCCAGTGCTATGCCTAAAGCCGTGCTGCGCCTGATGCCAATCTGCAGCTTGAAGACAATGCCTCTGCTCCTGTTCCGCCTCCACGGCCTTATACCATTGAGCAAGCATACAACAGGGATGATCAGCCTGTTACTATCCGGTGGCCCATTCTGAGTCCGCCACCTACAACTGAACCGCGTGATGCTGGTCCTCAGTTTGATCATCATGTTACGCACAGGCCCCAAGTTCAGAAGCCTAAGCCAAGACTGCCAAGGCTTCCAGGTATTGCAACATCTTCAGGGTCATTCAATGCCAATAGCTTCACTGCGCACAACACCTTCTTTGACAGCGCCAAGAACCCATATTCCAAGCCAAGAATATCATCAGATAGGTTCTAGAGCCATCAACAACGCAACTACTACTCAAGAGTGCTCTATGGTCAAGGGCTCATTTTCCCTATACGTCTTGACACTGAAGCTATTGCTGGTCTGCCCTGCCTGGAGAAAGCTCTTGACTGCTTCCGTGATGCTGGCTTACTCAATTTTGTCCTGGATAAAGAGCATTGGAATGAAGAGCAGCTTCTTCAATTCTATGCAACACTCCACATCCGAGGCTACAACAGGGATCCGAAGACATGGGTCCTTGAGTGGATGACAGGCAATGTGCATCATGAAGCTAAAGCCTTTGATCTCATTGAGCTTACAGGCCTGCCCACTCCAGGAGATCTCTATGAACCTGGCTGTCAACTGCACACTGAATCCTTGGAGAGTATCTTTCAGAAGCGCCAGCCCAACATGAGCCAAATGCTCAGCATGATGAAGCCTCTGCCAAGTGATGCTGAATATCCTAAGGAATTCTTTGTTGAAGACCTTGAGTACCTGCCGCGCACCATCTATCACATTATAAGGCATACTCTGTGGCCAATCAAAGGACATTCTTCATCAGCCAAGCTTGAAGGCACTATGAAGACTTTGGTCTTCTATATCTTCAATGGCATCAGCTTCAATGCTCAAGATTTCTTCATCGGGCAAATGGCTATGTCTGGAGCTGATCTATTTAGACTGAAAGTTTATGCACCTTGGATAATGCGCCTCATCAAGTTGCACTCAGCTGTCACCTATCAGCCCTCTGCTCGCAACCATCAGATTTTCTTGCCTGAGGTTGATATGTCAGCTGAAGCCATTTACCAAGAGCATGCTAAAGAGCCTGTTAGTCTTCACAACGCTGATCATCAATGCTTCACTCAGCAGATTGAAGGGGTTCCAGCAGTCTCACGTGTTTATCCTCTGGCTGGCCCTACTCGTCTACCTTGACACGCTAAAACCGAAGCCACTAAAAGCACCATCGCTCAAAGGCCTCAGAAACGATCTCGTGTCCTGAACGACCGAGAGCTTCTGGTAGCCCTTCATCAGAAACAGGACAAACATCACCTCTAGTTAAAGCGTCAGATGCAGAGCCTCTTGGTGGATCTCAATCACATTCGCAATCTTGCCACCAAGAATGCTTTTGTTGCTCATGAAACATGCAGACGGTCTTGGAAGAGTTTGACCATGCTGAGTGCTGAAGCGGATCTTCAAGACGATGGCTTCACTGAGAGATTCATGTTTGACAACACTCCTCCAAGGACTGCTGCTATGCGTCGAACTCCATCCCTTGAAGACTCTGAATACTCCTCCTCCGCTGCAACAATTGACGCCAGGGTGATCGATGATCAGGATGATGCTACTTCACCGCCTCCTACTTCAGCGCGCATCGACACTGCACCAACCACATCTGCACCGCCAAACGACAACACTGACCCTACATCCTCTTCTGCTCCACCTGGGAACGAGTAGAGGCTCTATGTCTTCAAACCTTTTTGGTCCTTACTGACAAAACGGGGAGAAGCATATGAGTTGATAGTCTTCAAGAGGGTCCATATGGGCGGGTGCTTTATAATTTTCCTAGTGTTTACAACTCTCGTTTTGCTACATTTGGTTCTTTGAGTGTAACACTTAAACTGATGGTCGTCTACTATGTTTTTTATGCTAATTTGTAATGCGATAATAAATTCCGCATCTGCTACCTTATATTCCGCACTTAGTCATTATTGCAGACGTCCATTTTTCATTATGCATGTCATTATCTTCGACATATCAATTATGCATGATGAATTGTCTTCATAAGTTGAAGAGGATCTCCACAAGTACAACCTGCCATGTGCCTTTGCATTCAAAGGCAAATCAACTATATGCACATCTTCAGGGGGAGCCTTTTGCTACTTACGAAGACAATACCTTATCCTTTACAATTTCACATATCTTTATCCCCGTTGAAAACTTCAACCAGTTTGTCATCAATCACCAAAAAGGGGGAGATTGTAAGTGCATCTAGTGCCACCCCTAGTGGTTTTGGAGTATTGACGACAAACCTGGTTGAGGGACTAATGTGTTTGTGAGAATTGCAGGATAACACATGTAGTAGTCCCTCATTGATTTGGTTAACCTACCGGAGATGACCCCTAAAAATGTATGAAGACATTGATATCAGTGGTGGTATATGAAGATAATCATATTGAAGACTATGACATGAGAAGACATTGTGTGAAGACTATGGAGAGCGAAGACGTAGATGTTTCGTTGTTTCCTTTTCTTCTTTGTTGAGTCATAGGAACCACCGTACTGTTAAGTGGGGTCCAAAGTGAACTAAGTCAGAGTGACTGAAGTGATGCTCAACCAAATCCTATGTCTTCGAGCGAAGACTATGAGAGCAAATCTTATCCAGAGGCGGATAAGTCAGCTTTACTTGGAGCTCAAGTAAAGTTGTCGTGTGTGTTTGAAATCTGACCGTTGTAACACGTGTCAGTCCTTAGTGACCCAGGGTCAGTTCGGGCAAATCAGGACGGGTTGCCTAGTGGCTATAAATAGCCCACCCCCTATACCATAAATTGGTGGCTGCTGAGAGTTATTGCACGGCTTTTGTCGTTTGAGAGCAACCCAACTCCGAAGCATTTGAGAGAGAAATCCTTGCGAGGATGATACGTCCAAAACGTATCTATAATTTCTGCTTGCTCCATGCCTCTTTTGGGTGATATTGCTATGATATTTATACACTTCCATACACTTTTGATCATATTTCGACTAACCTATTAACTCAGTGCACCCCAGTGCCAGTTTCTGTTTTCAGCTGTTTTTGTATTTCAGGTTTTCCCATTACGAGAACTGCCAGAAAAAACCCGGAAAAATTATATAAAAAATCAGCGTTCCAGAAGCTACCAGGCACCCGAAGCACAGCCGGAGGGGGGCCACCAGGGCTCCAGGCGCCCTAGTGGCGCGCCCCCCCTGGGCCGCGCCGGGGGGGGGGCGCCTGGGCCCCCCGAGGCTCCGCTGATGCCCCCCTTTGGCATATATTTATATCGTGTCCCGAAACCCTCGAGACGGGAACCCTTTTTCGCGATCTCATCTCTGTTCCGCCGTCGCCGCGATCCCAAGATCGGGAGCACCAGGAGAACTCTTCCCGGCACCCTGCCGGAGGGGACGATCACCATCGGGAGCTTCTCCACCACCATGGACGCCTCCCGGATGAGTTGTGAGTAGTCTCCCTTGGACCATGGGTCCATGACTAGTAGCTATGTGATGTTCTCCTCCCGTTCTTGTGCTTCACTAATTAGTCCTCGTGAGCTGCCCTACATGATCGAGGCACCTATGTAATCCTTATGCTGTTGCTATGATGAGTTTGCTGGGATCCGATGGATTATGAGATTATGTTCAGATTGTGTTTGAGTAATATATTTGATTCACCTCTTTTATATTTATGTTCGTAAGTAATTCTTGCATGTTCTCCATTGTTATTTATTGCTTTGGCCAAGTAGTAGGTAGTGACTCCAAGAGGGAACGTTATGCTTGATTGTGGGTTCATGCCCCTCGATGACTAGTTTGAGTGACAAAAACATGAGTCTAGGGGATGTGCTGTTGCCACAAGGGGGAAAACAACGGTGCTTGTGCCCGCGGGTGCAAGGATTGTTTACTTTACGCAAAGTTCTTTTAATGCAGTTGTCTGTTGCTTTGAGTTTACACTATGGGTGGGACTCGCAACTTAATACCAGCGAGATGTTCTGGATAGATATCTCAAGGTGGATGATTAGTAGTAGATGCAGATGGATTTCGGTCTACTTACTTTGGCGTACCGCCCATGCTTTGAACCTCTACCTTTCTTGCAACTTAGTCAGCATTGGTTTGCGCACATGGTCCTGTCAATTGCCCAGCTGTAATTCATTTACCTCACATTGCAGTTTTATCGTCTTTTGGGAGAGAGACATCACTAGTGAACATCATGGGACTCCGGTCCATATTACCATCATTGATCACATCCGCTATTTACTTTCCGCTTTTATTTACTATTGCAGCAATATCTATCACTACTATCACTTGCGTTTGATCCTTTGTAAACGACAAGGCCGGAGGGATTGACAACCTCTCTGTACTCGTTGGGAGCAAAGTTATTTGTATCTGTGTGCAGGTCCACGTTGATTGCTAATATCTGGCGCCATTAGCAGTTGACACCTTCTTGTTGAAACTGGGAGTCTCAGGGGAAATCGATCCTTGGTATCTTTGCCAAGGGAAAACTTCCGCTACACTGCATCTCAAACCTTCCACTTGGGGTAACCAACGAGGGGCGAGAAGCCATCAAGCAAAGTTTTCTGGCGCCATTGCCGGGGACTCCACTCTTCAGGATAGGGGAGTTGCACGCTATCTTTTACCTTTGCTTTTTAGTCTTGTTAGTTTACCTTTCAGTTTTTGCTTTAGTATCTTTTATCGAAAATCACAAAAAATAGTTATCTTGCTTGCTTGCTACTATGGGTTCCACCGAGAACACCAAGTTGTGTGACTTCACTAGTCACAACAACGATGACTTTATCTGCACACCTATCTCTACACCTGCCACTTCAACACCTTCATATGAAATTAAACCTGCTTTACTGAATCTAGTTATGAAAGATCAATTCTCCGGTGCTGGAGATGATGCTGCTTTGCACTTGAACAATTTTGTTGAACTTTGTGATATGCAAAAGTACCAAGAAATAGATGGTAATATTGTTAAGCTTAAGCTTTTTCCTTTCTCCTTGAGAGGAGGAGCTAAAATTTGGTTTCAGTCTTTGCCTAGAAATAGCATAGATTCATGGGACAAGTGCAAAGATGCTTGTATTGGAAAATACTATCCACCTGCTAAAATTATCCAACTGAGAAGTAACATAATGAATTTTAAACAATTGGATAATGAACACGTTATCCAAGCTTGGGAACGTATGAAGCTCTTATCAAGAACTGCCCTACTCATGGTTTGACTACTTGGATGGTTATCCAAACTTTTTATGCAGGCTTGAACTTTACGTCGCAGAACTTGCTAGATTCGGCCGCGGGAGGAACCTTTATGTCAACTACACTTGGTGCTGCCACAAAGCTTCTCGATGAGATGATGACCAACTATTCCCAATGTCACACCGAACGCGCTCCAACAGGTAGGAAGGTAAACTCTGTCGAGGAGATTTCCTCCCTAAATGAAAAAGTTGACTTGATCATGTCTCTACTTTCGAAGCAATCTTCTGTTGATCCTCGTGATGTTCCTTTAAATTCTTTGATTGCTCAAGAACAAGTAGATGTGAACTTTATCTCTAGAAACAATTTCAACAACAATGCTTATAGGAGTAACTTTGGTAGCAATCCTAGACCGTTCCCCTCTAATTCTTATGGGAACAACAATGCTTATCCTAGCACCAAGAACTCCACTACTGAACTAGAGATTATGCTTAAAGATTTCATCACTACCCAAAAAGCTTTTAATAATAGTCTAGAAGAAAAACTAAACAAACTAGGTGATCTCTCTTCGAAGGTAGACAATTTAGCCAATGAAGTTGAATTGCTTAAAATTAGAACTTCTCCTCTTGAGGAGAGGAAGGTCACTCCTATGAATGCTATTCAAGTGCAAATTAATGAAAACATTAGGATGATGGCTAAACTTAAAGAGAGATGGGCTAGAGAAAGGGAGGAAGAAGATAGACTTAAGAGCCTTCCTACCCACCACACTGTTGCTACTATCCAAGTTGTTGAGGATATCCAAACTCTTAGCACCCAATGCACTCCTGGTCCCAATGGACCTATTAATGGTGATGCTATGACTATAGAAACTACCAAACAAGTGAACCTAAAGGACACCACTACCACCTTACTTGATGGTAGTGACCTTGATTTTGATAATTGCACTCTTACCGAAGTTATTGATTTCCTTCACAAAATGTCTAGAGATCCCCGCACTAGCACGCTTAACCTTGCCTTCACAGAGCATATCACTAATGCTCTTATCAAAGATAGGGAGGAGAAACTTAGAGTAGAAGCCTCCATACCTAGAAAGCTAGAAGATGGTTGGGTTCCAATGATTAAAATTAATTTGAATAACTTCTCTTGCTATGCTTTATGTGATGTTGGTGCTAGTACCTCTGTTATGCCCAAAAGAATATATGATATGCTTAAATTGAAACCTTTTGATTCTTGTTCTTTTGGTGTTCGTCTCGCTGGTTCTTCCACAAAGAAACCTTTGGGGAGGATCGACGATGTTCTTATCATTGTCAATGGGAATTATGTTCCCGTTGATTTTACTATTATGGATATTGAATGTGAACCTTCGTGTCCAATTATTTTGGGACGTCCTTTTCTACGAACCGTGGTGCTATCATTGACATGAAAGAGGGGAATATAAAATTCCAGTTTCCTCTCAAGAAAGGGATGGAACACTTCCCTCGAAAGAAGATTAAGTTACCTTTTGAGTCCGTTGTACGGGCTAGCTATTCTTTTACTCTTGATAAAACTTGATCTCTTTGCATTATGCCTAGCTTAAAGGCATAAAAGAAAGCGCTTTTGGGAGGCAGCCCACATGAATAAAATTTATTTTGCTTTTGTTCTGTCTTGATGTAGTTACTACAGTAGCATCATCATTGTATCTTTGCTTTTCAATTTTGTGCCAAGTGTAGCCTCTGATTGCAAGAAAGTTCAAAAGTTGTGACGTGCTGTCCAGGAAACAGATTCTGTCCTTGGATAGAAAAATTCGTATAAAATCACCAGATCATCTTTTTGGTCTGAATATTTTCGACAGCGTGCTCTATACAATTGTCTTTCGTGCATCTGTTCTGAGATTTTTGATTAGAGTTGCAGAAGTACCCCGAAAAAATCATTTACTACCTGTTGTTCTGTTTTTCACAGATTCTGTCCTGTTTTGCCTTTCCTTTTTTTTTTTGAGGAAATGACAGTAGGAGAGGCTCCTACTGTATATGTATATAAAAATACAGGGGTGTTACAATTGTGTTACATATGGTATTGCAACTGCATGTGCACTTCAACCCCTGTCCCTTTACCTCAAAGAGAGGGGAGGGGGGGGTGAGGTGTCAGGCAAGTTGAATGAGGTGCTTGCTAAGGGGTCAGACAAGTAGGTGTATAGAGAGCTAGTTTAGAGAGTTACAATAGGCAATTACAGAGGCCTTTTGAGAGTCTTTTACCCTATGCTGGAGTAGGCTAAAGTCATCCTTAAAACGTGTCAACCAGGACGTGGTACTGGGGTTGATTCTTCTGAAGTGTTTGTTGTTGCGTTCTTTCCATAGGCTCCACGCTGCTATAAGGAAGATTTCCATGAAGAGGGGTCTAGAGTCTCCCCTATTGGTCTGATCAAGTAAGTCAAGTCTGGATTCTGACGTGGGCCAACGGATATCAACTTTTTCCCAGCATGCCCTACTGAATGGGCACGTGAAGATCATGTGGTTAACCGTTTCTTCGGTGTTGTGACCGCAAAGGAGGCAATCAAGGACATCTCCAATGTCATAGTGTCTTCTCTTGAGCATGTTTCTTGTATTAAGCCGATCGATTAACAAGAGCCAGCCGAATACCTTTATTCTCATTGTGCATTTGGATCGCCACAGTAGTTGGAAGGTTGGGTGCTTTGGGGTGTGTCTGAAGCAGAATTTGTAATAATCAGCAGCTTTAAAGTCAGCTGCTCCCCAGGTGTAATACCAAACATCCGTGGATGAGGTGGAGGGGCTCAGATGGGTGGACAAGCACTTCAGGTCTTGAACTTCCTCGAAAGCTTCTGGTGATAGGGGTAAGTGGAATGTATCATGCAGTGTCGTGCTCTCCAAGAATTTGCTGATAGATATGTCTTCATCTCTGGCAAAGGAGAAGGCTCGAGGGTGCGATGTTTCTAGTGTGTCTGGTAGCCATAGATCTTTCCACAAGAGAGCAGACGCTCCATCAACCACTTGAACGCAGGAGATCCCACGATAGAGGGGTGTAAGTTTAAGTATATCACGCCACCAGAAGGATCCCATTAGGTCAAGGGCATGAGGGACTTTGCCTTGATAGTAGGAGTCCCAAATAATTCTTAGTGTGTCTGTTTTGCCTTTCCTTCATTTTGCAAACCTAGAGCTTGCTTTTTCTTTGCAAAAACCTTTTGGCAATCTTGAGAAACAGTAGACCTTCAAGAATATCTTTATTTCCAGCAAGGAACAATTATTTTATTAAGGGTACTAACCTCGCTAATCAGATTATGATGAGTTATGTATGAAGGGAGTTTTCAAGTGTGCGAGGGAAGATGATAATAAGATTTAGGAGTGTCAAACGCTCAAGCTTGGGGATTCCCCCGTGAACCCCCAAGAAATATTCAAGGAGACTCAAGCGTCTAAGCTTGGGGATGCCCTCGTGCATCCCCTTCTCCATCAACATTATCAGTTCGTCTTTCGTTCCACTATATTTTAATCACTTCATGTGTTATGTGCTATGCTTGGAGCGTCTTGCTTTTAGTTTTCCTTTTTAGTTTTCTTTAGCTTTTCATAACGAGTCGGAACTCAGCTTTCTTTATGTGGGAGAGAAACACGCTCCACTTCTACCTTGAACATAACATAGAATTATCATGTCTATCTTTGCTGTGTGTGTTCTTTGTCTTTTAATAGCTACTATCATGCTTAGCTCTTAACTTTCATGCTTATCTTTCTAAAGAGCTTTTGTTTAGTTGGTTGCTTGAACTCTCTTTATTTATCATGATTATCTTATTAAGAGAGTTTGCTTCCATTGCATTGGTTGATATGTCTATGTTAAAGATGCTACGTGCATAATGGTGCTTAGTAGTTCATGTTTTCTTATGGTTAGTCTCAAATAGCTGGGGGGTTCCCAATGTGTTATTAGAGTACCAACATGATTTGTTTGCCTATGATGTGGTATGGTTTAGTAATATCTTCCTTCAAGAATTTATTTTGATTGACTTGGCGTATGCTCACGCATATTTAAGACTGTAAAGAAAGTCTGTCAAGCCTTGATGATCTTTTGTTTCTGAGTAGCGATATAACTTCCATGCCTGATTCAATATTGCTTTGTCGCTCTGCATGATTATGACCGTCATTGCTCTCTTAGTTGGTCGCTCCCAGTCTTTTGCTAACCTCCACCTGTACTAAGCGGACTGACTGCTTGTGCATCCAAATTCTTTTAAACCAGTTATGCCATATGAGTCCACCATACCTTCCTACATGGTATTTACCTGCCATTCCTAACGGAGACTTGCATGTACCATCTCGAAATTATTCAAAGAAAAGCATTCCTATTTTGTGCCTCTGTTGTAAGTTCATGAGGAAGTAGTAGTTAATTCATGATCTTTTTAAGTTGGACAAGCTTCACCTCGGGATTGCATGTATAATGTGCAAACCCATAATACGAGAAGGAACTGGCATTGAGTGTGCCCGGCTCAATAAGATAATATAACAAACAAACCCTCCTTCACGCTTTGTTCATGAGAAATCAGAAAACTTTGGCAGTGATAAACAAAGGAGATTAAGAGGATGTGATCGTCCTCATTCGGGAGCCGTTCCTCGAAACTTGTCCATCTCAAGAAGTGATTGAGTTGTCTGCTAGCATTCGTTGACGAAACATGCATGATCTAAAAAAATTTATTACTTCTGTTTTTAAACCAAGAGCTCTAGTACATGTTTTGTCTTTGTTTCCGACTACGAGTTTTCAACCTTGCCAACAAAAGCCACGGTTCGAGAGTCTCCACCTTCTTTTAAAGCACCAACTACTGAGAGCATGATTGTCATTCTGAGTGTAATGTGCATTGTCCCAAAGTAGCATTGTCTTTTGCATGAATGTGATATTGTTTATTTTGAAATCATTGTATCTAGTCATCACTTAAACCTTGGAGGTGCCCCTGCATGTATGTTTTGCTTCACTAAAGGGGGCTGGCGAGATATCACTTTATCATATTTGCACACCAAGCTCATTACAAATCTATTTGATGTTTCAGTATCATATTGTAAAACTTTCAGTTCTTTGTAATTTTCTCATGAGGCAACTTAATTACTATAGATTCATTGTCTTAGTAAGCTTTTGTCATGTGACTATGAAAAAGTCCTATATGGTTAATAGCATGTCACCACAGAAATTATTCTTGTTATCATTTACCTACTCGAGGACGAGCAGGAATTAAGCTTGGGGATGTTGATACGTCCAAAACGTATCTATAATTTCTGCTTGCACCATGCCTCTTTTGGGTGATATTGCTATGATATTTATACACTTCCATACACTTTTGATCATATTTGGACTAACCTCTTAACTCAGTGCACCCCAGTGCCAGTTTCTGTTTTCGGCTATTTTGTATTTCAGGTTTTCCCATTACGAGAACTGCCAGAAAAATCCCGGAAAAATTATATAAAAAATCAGCGTTCCAGAAGCTACCAGGCACCCGAAGCACAGCCGGAGGGGGCCACTAGGGCTCCAAGCGCCCTGGTGGCGCGCCCCCCCGGGCCGCGCCGGTGGGGCGCCTGGGCCCCCCGAGGCTCCGCTGATGCCCCCCTTTGGCATATATTTATATCGTGTCCCGAAACCCTCGAGACGGGAACCCTTTTTCGCGATCTCATCTCTGTTCCGCCGCCGCCGCGCTCCCAAGATCGGGAGCACCAGGAGAACTCTTCCCGGCACCCTGCCGGAGGGGAGGATCACCACCGGGAGCTTCTCCACCACCATGGACGCCACCCGGATGAGTTGTGAGTAGTCTCCCTTGGACCATGGGTCCATGACCAGTAGCTATGTGATGTTCTCCTCCCGTTCTTGTGCTTCACTAATTAGTCCTCGTGAGCTGCCCTACATGATCGAGGCACCTATGTAATCCTTATGCTGTTGCTATGATGAGTTTGCTGGGATCCGATGGATTATGAGATTATGTTCAGATTGTGTTTGAGTAATATATTTGATTCACCTCTTTTATATTTATGTTCGTAAGTAATTCTTGCATGTGCGCCGTTGTTATTTATTGCTTTGGCCAAGTAGTAGGTAGTGACTCCAAGAGGGAACGTTATGCTTGATTTTGGGTTCATGCCCCTCGATGACTAGTTTGAGTGACAGAAACATGAGTCTAGGGGATGTGCTGTTGCCACAAGGGGGAAAACAACGGTGCTTGTGCCCGCGGGTGCAAGGATTGTTTACTTTACGCAAAGTTCTTTTAATGCAGTTGTCTGTTGCTTTGAGTTTACACTATGGGTGGGACTCGCAACTTAATACTAGCGAGATGTTCAGGATAGATATCTCAAGGTGGATGATTAGTAGTAGATTTAGATGGATTTCGGTCTACTTACTTTGGCGTACCGCCCATGCTTTGAACCTCTACCTTTCTTGCAACTTAGTCAGCATTGGTTTGCGCACATGGTCCTGTCAATTGCCTAGCTGTAATTCGTTTACCTCACATAGCAGTTTTATCGTCTTTTGGGAGAGAGACATCACTAGTGAACATCATGGGACTCCGGTCCATATTACCATCATTGATCACATCCGCTATTTATTTTCCGCTTTTATTTACTATTGCAGCAATATCTATCACTACTATCACTTGCGTTTGATCCTTTGTAAACGACAAGGCCGGAGGGATTGACAACCTCTCTGTACTCGTTGGGAGCAAAGTTATTTGTATCTGTGTGCAGGTCCACGTTGATTGCTAATATCTGGCGCCGTTAGCAGTTGACACCTTCTTGTTGAAACTGGGAGTCTCAGGGGAAATCGATCCTTGGTGTCTTTGCCAAGGGAAAACTTCCGCTACACTGCATCTCAAACCTTCCACTTGGGGTAACCAATGAGGGGCGAGAAGCCATCAGTGGACAAAGCCCAAATACCCAGAGCCAAAGAGTGTTAGGCATCACTGAAGTCTTTCTGTCTGTGTGACCTGAAGACTTATTACACTTGAGGACTGTGTTTCCTCCAGCAGGTTAGGCGTCGCGTTCTCAGCATCCAAGAGTCATTGTGGATTGCCGGTGAACGAAGTATGTGAAGGTTTGGAAGTATACCTTGAAGACTTACCAGAGTGATTGGGAGAGGACTAGGTGTTCTTAGCTCAAGGGGAACAAGGTGAAGACGCGGTCTTCTGAGTTAAATCTCAGCCTCCCTAACCAGAGGTATAGTTGTCACAGCAACTGGAACTGGTCTAACAAATCACTGTCTTCCCCGAGCTACTGGTTCTATCCTTTCCTTCCCTTTACTTACTGCTCTGTGTTGTGAAGACATTGCATGCTTGCCTTATCTGATTGTCTTCACTGAGTATCTACTTGTTATGATTGGCTTCATTCCTTCTTCCTTATGATCACTGCTGCCTAGTTGCTATTAGTCTTCATGCTTTCACTTCATTGAATACATGACTATGGCTTATCTACTGTAGTCCACTTTCCGCTGCATACTAATCGGCTTGAGCTTATCGTTTGTCTTCGAAACTACCATGTTTTGAAGCGTTTCATAAAAATCGTCTATTCACCCCC
>LR738709.1:71322457-71383795 GCA_902687465.1 Secale cereale
GCACTTTCACTAAGCCCCCGAGTGAGAGGGTTGCTCTTCACTCGGAGTGGTTTTGAAACTTAGGCGAGTACGGGGTCACAGCTAAGCCCCCGACTGAGAGGATTGCTCTTCACTCGGGGTGTTTTTGAAAACTTAGGCGAGTACGGGGTCGCACCTAAGCCCCAGAGTGAGATGATTGGTCTTCACTTGGAGTGTTTCTGAAACTTAGGTGAGTACAGGGTCGTAGCTAAGCCCCCGAGTTAGAGGGTTGCTCTTCACTCGGAGTGTTTTCGAAACTTAGGCGAATCAGATTCGTGGCTAAGCCCCCGAGTGAGAGGGTTCCACTTCACTTGGGATATTTTTGAAACTTAGGCAAATCGGATTCGCGGCTAAGACACCCACTGGGGCATTTGAACACATGTGTTTTCGGGATAACAATCATTAAGATACTGTCAAAATCTTATCTTTGCCAAGCAAACTGAAGGATTCTTGTTACAACTCGTCCATCCGAGTGTTTAGGTATAGAAACAGCGGAGCAGATTCTCATTCTACCAATGTGGCTCGACTTCATTGTTGGCTACGTTGTAGAGGTGATACGCCCCGTTGTGGAGCACCTTGGTGATGATGAAGGCACCTTCCCAGGCCGGAGTGAGCTTGTGAGGTCGTTTCTGATGCACTCGGAGCACAAGGTCTCCTTCTTGGAATGCTCGACCTCTGACATTATGGGAGTGGAATCGACGCAGGTCATGTTGGTAGATGGTCGACTGGATCAGGGCCATCTCACGCTCTTCCTCCAGAAGATCGACTGCATCTTGGCGTGCATGTTCTGCCTCAGCTTCTGAGAAGAGTTCCACTCGGGGTGCATTGTGTAGCAAGTCAATCAGAAGCACAACCTCAGCGCCATACACCATGAAGAAATGAGTTTGATCAGTCGACCAGTTCGGAGTTGTTCTCAATCCCCATAAGACGGATGGTAATTCAGTCACCCAAGCTCCAGCAGCATGCTTGAGATTGCGCATCAGTCGTGGTTTCAACCCTTGAAGGATCAAGCCATTCGACCTTTCTGCCTGCCCATATGACTGCGGATGCGCAATAGATGCGTAATCGACCCGAGTGCCCTGGGAATTACATAATGCACTGAACTTGTCAGAATCAAAGTTGGACCCATTATCTGTGATAATACTGTGAGGGACTCCATATCTGAATATCAGCTCTCTGACGAAACTGATGGCATTGCTTGAATCAAGATTCTTGATAGGCTTGGCTTCGATCCATTTGGTGAACTTGTCGACTGCAACAAGGAAATGAGTGAAACCGCTTCTGCCGGTCCTGAAGGGTCCAACCATATCCAACCCCCAAATAGCAAACGGCCAGACCAGCGGAATAGTCTTCAAGGCAGACACTAGCTTGTGAGACATGTTTAAGTAGAACTGACAGTCTTCGCACTTGTCGACTATATCTTTTGCCATCTCATTTACTCGCGGCCAGTAGAATTCGGCTCAGTATGCTTTGGCCACGATGGTACAAGAGGATGCATGGTGACCACAGGTCTTGTCAGTTTTCTGGTTCCGCAAACCCTTGAGAGTTTCGAACTATGGGGTGCGCACGAAGAACACTCTCTCCCTAGTGCGCTCGCCCTATGATTCCACAACCTAGCTCGACAAACTCAAAGAACAAGGGACACAAAGGATTATACTGGCTCGGGCCACCTTGTGTTTTAATACCCTACTCAAGTGTGTGTGGTGGATTGCCTCGTGGGGCCGAGGATGAACTAATACAATGGTTGAACGGCTTCCGGAGGAGAGGTGTTGATTGGCTCAAATGATCTTGTGGTTTGTGAAAGGTGGAATGGATCTCTCTCTCTATCCCTTTCTTTCTCCATTCTTTTTCGGCCCCCTTCCATGGTGGTGGCTAGGTCCTATTTATAGTGGCCTTGGTTCTCTTCCCAAATATCGGCGGGAAGGGATCCCACAACGGCCAAATTTGAAGGGGAACAACTAGTACAAGTTATCCCGACAAAAGTAGTCTTCGCCTGCCAAAGGCTTTGGTGGTGACGCCGGACCGGGCTCCACGATGACCTCCATTCTGCCGCCCCGACGGTCCTTTGCTTTGTTGCACCGATATGGAAACCTTTGCTTGATTCCTTGGGACTCCGCGCCTGCGCTTGCTCCCTTAGCACTAAAGTGGAAACTGGTACACTGCGCCTGCTGGCACCCGCCTGGCCTTGGACGTCATGGCTGACGTCACGTGAACCTCGCGAGGTGCACCTTGCATAGATATCTCCGCTTCCTGGGAGCCAGCCTAGGGCGGCTGCCCCCAGGGAGGTCTTGATGTCGTCTGCCTCGCGAGGCTTGGTCCCTCGTGAGGGTCTTGAGCTGTGGTTGCTGAAGCCGGGCCGTACCAGGCCACCGATGAAGCCACGCCATGAGCCGCAGGCAGGCAAGTCTAGGTACCCCCTTTCCCAGAACGCCGACAGTAGCCCCAGGGCCCAAGGTGTGCTGGGTCTTGGCTTTGAGGCGAAGCCAAAGGGGCAAGGGCGAAGCACCGTGGGACCCAATCGCACGCGGCTTTGGTCGACGCGTGGTGACTTGATTGGACGTGGGCATCTCCGCTTCCCCACGCTACCTCGATAGCTACCCTCATCTGACTAAAAGCCTGGCGAGCACTGTTGGGTTTTCATTACCTTCCTTTGCCTTGCTCCAGATCTCCATCTCCTTCCTGCCCAAAGAGTCTCTAGATCTGCCTGATTTCTCCCCCGAGTACGCAGCCAATGGCGCCTGACAAGATGAAGGCCACTCGCTCGCCCTCCTAGTTTGTGCCCGCTTTGAGCGCTCCCACGGTCACGGAGAAGAACCTCGCTGCCGTGTGCCTGATGATGGAGAATGGTGGCGATGAGGAGACGGAGCCCGAGCTCCGGGCCGGCTCCGCAGTGTCGGAACCCTCAGGTAGTACTTTTTACCTTTTCTTCATGCAAAACGTCTTCACGAGGTTAGTTCCCCCTTTATATGACTTCTTCTTCGCTCTCCTCCCAAACTCCGTCCTTCTTCTGTCGATCTTTGCCTTCTACTGCGAGGCATTTGTGGGGGTTATGCCGTCCGTGGCGTTGTTTCGCCACTTCTTCTATCTCTGAATCAAGGAGGGCCAGTTCTCGGGGTGCACCAACTTCGTCATGGCCAATGGGACCAATGCAACCTCGAGAGCCTGTGTCGGGACCAACTTAGTCACACCAGTCTAGCATGTAACACATCATATCACTTTTCGGCTTCACGCACGGTGTCCCCACGGGTGCCACCTTACCTGGCCCGGGACAGTTTGCGCATTTTGCCTCATGTATATGATATTGTCGCTAGCATCCATATGACAAAGAACCCGGGCCGACATGACTAGTTATAAACCCAAGGTGGCACTAACTTACAGGGACATGCATACATGACCCAGCAACGAACGTGTCGGTCATCAACGCATGAACCCAAGTCGTAGCAAGCTACCATGGCTCAGTGGAAGCACTAGGAGACATTTCCCCAATGGGACGGACACAGGAATGAAGAAGGACACATGCCGGCCAGCTTAAGTGTTCCGGAGCGGTAGCAAGCTACCATGGATCAATGGAAGCACTAGGAGACATTTCCCCATAAGAGAGGCTACCAAGAGGAAACAACTAGGTTGTCAGATCCCACAGATACCAAGCATTTCAACAACATACACACAATATGCTCAACATGTGTAAATACAACATGGCATCACAACAAGACTCTATGAAACAAAGTATTTATTCATTAGGCTCTGAGGAGCTAGATATTACAAACATGGGTCTTATGACCCAACATTCAGATCATACAAGCAACACATGGAAGCATAACATGTTTGAGTACAAAAAACTACAAATGAAAAAGCCTGAAGAGCCTGACTATCTACAACATCCGTACAAGATCGTAGCCGAGGTAACAAGTTACTTGTCGATGTCCAAGCGGAACTACTAGTGAGACAGAAGTCTCATCTGCAAAACATAAATTAAGCAAATATGAGTACAAAGGTACTCAGCAAGACTTACGTCAGATCCTATCATACATGCACTTGTATCAAGAAGGCAAAGTGGGGTTTTAGTTGCAGCAAGCCAGCTTTGAGTCAATGGCTATCCTGTACTACGACTGCTGGTAACTCTTTTGAGGTGGCGCACACGAGTCCACTAATCACCACTCAATACACAACCATGGATTCATCCCCGTCTCGCTACGAGAAGGCCATCCATAGCACTCACACTTTTCTTGAGTATTTTAGAATATCCACTACAAGTTGTCTATGTATCACGTAAACATCCAAGAAGTCCATAACCTTGGACCCGGCTATTCGAACAGATCTAGTTAACCCTTGAGGGGTGTATTTCTTCACACACGCTCTCGCCCCTTACCGCCATGTACATGTCGTGTATCCCGGCAACCTTCAAGCGGAAGCCTGGCAAGGGTGTTGGCCACGACCTGACTAATCACACAAGACTCTAGTCCAGGTTTATCGCCTACTCGGGATCTATTCGCAAGGGAGTCCGGCCGAGGTTTCCATTATGACCCCAAACGATGTGTACAGGATTCCTGTAATGCCCAGGATGGGACTATACCTCCTACGTGTTGAGGCACGACTTAAAGGTATAAGCCGATTCTGGAATGATCTCAAGTTTGGTATCTTTGCACGACTCATAAAAATAGGGATGAAATTGCAAAAGGATAGTTGGCTTACACTCGCCAATTCACACAATACATTACATAAGCAAAACATCATTCAAAACATCACAACCCAACTATGGGCGAAGATCCAAAAGAAAGATACCAAAACATAAAGCCACAGGTCCGAATCGCCCCTAGTAGAAACCACTACTGATCGTCGAAAACGTCACAAGCATACGGCCAGTCTTTTCATTGAGCTCCCAGTGAAGCTCTGAACCAGCTCCTGCTTCATACTCGGCTGAACCTGCATCTGGTGTTGTAGTAATTGTGAGCCACGAGGACTCAGCAATCCCATAACCATGGGTATCAAGACTAGCAAAGCTTTATGGGTAGGAAGAGGTAAAGTGGTGAGGTTGCAGCAGCGGCTAAGCATAATATGGTGGCTAACTTACGAGTACCAGAATAAGATGAGCATCTACGCAAACGGTCACAATCTAGTAATGATCGCTAAAGATCCCGAACTACATACGAGTCAAACATAACCCCACCGTTTTCTCTTCTCAAAGTGAAAAGAGACAGTCACGGTTACTCACACAGTTGTGTGTTTTACTTCGGATCCTCTGTCAATTTTTCTACAACCGGACATTAACAAATTCCAATCTGCCACATAACCGCGGGCACGGCTTTCGAAAGATCATAACCCTGCAGGGGTGTCCCAACTTAGCCCATCACAAGCTCTCATGATTAGCTGAAGTGATAAATATAATATCATCACCCCTTATCTTAGGGAAATCCGATCAGGCTCGGCTTCCCGGTGCACAAGACATTTCGACAATGGTAAAACAAGTCCAGCAAAACCTCCCGGCGTGCCGACACCCTGATAGTAGCCGCGCGTATCTCGTCTCAGGCCACGTCCGGATGGGTGATGCTACAGGTTATACCAGATACCTCGGGTTTCCCCAAGGCGGCCCTGCAGGACCCCCATTTGGGACCAACACCATCAGTACTGGCCCCCCCTGCTATGTAGAAAGAATCCTCGGGTAGCGCTAACTCCCTATGAAATTTAATTAATTAATTAAGTTGTTATTATGAGCAAATTAAAACCAATGTTGGGCTTTGCTGGAGGAGTTTTATTCAAAGTCGAACTGTCAAGGGGTCCCCATCCACCCATCGTGTAAGGAACGCAAAATCAAGGAACATAATGCCGGTTTATCGGCGGCTAAGGTGGCATGAGTGGAACAAAACACCGAGCAAAAGGCCAAGCCTTCCACCCATGCCCAGTATATAGGTGTGTTAATAATAATAATAGATATTGTGATATTCCAACAACAAGTTCCCTCCTGGAATGATCTTCATCTTCACCTGCAACTAACAACGCTATAAGAGGGGCTGAGCAAGCGGGTAACATAGCCAAACAGTGGTTTTGCTAGGAAGGTTTCAAAGGTTAGAGGTTTCATGGCAACAAGGAGAGGCTGACATAAAAGATGGGTAGCACGACATGTAACGATAACATCGAGACAACTAAGCATGGCAATGGTAGTAAAGATATCAAAGAGTATGATCATCTTGCCTGGGATTCCGCGAGGGAGAAGAACATGTCCATGAAGAAGACGAAGAAGCCTCACAACTCCGGAACGAACCCGAAGCTAAAGAGGGAAGCAAACCGGAAAGAAAGAAGCAACACTGTAAACACACATATCATAACCATGGCATGATGCACAAACAAGTATGATGCATGTCCGGTTTAAATATGCATGGCATGGCAAAGTGCACAAACAAGTACTACAAGTTAAGTGGAGCTCAATATGCAACGAGTTGCATATTGACTTAACACCACATTTTAATTATTTAATGACTCTTGTTTATTTACAGGACAAGATTAAATGTTTTTAACATAGCAAGAGGTGAATCAAAAGTAAACTACCTATCTAGGCAATTTAAATGAGGTCGGAAAATAACAACAACATATCCGGAAAACCCCACATGACCAATTTAGCAATTATTGAAGCAACAACAATTAAACATTCAAAGGTTGTTAACATGATGCGGATGACATGATCAAGTTTATGCAATTTTTAGTTAAAGGTTAACATGAAGAGATATGAAGCATTTGTCACCGTGGTGGAAAGAAAGGGTGCCACGACAACGATCCGAAAATGATGCATCGGCAACATCTCGGTTCCGGTAACCCGTTGAGAGACCGGAGCAAAAGAAAGATGGCGTGAGCGAGCGGAACAAGATGAAAGGTGGGGTGATCCCGTCACCGGGTTCCCACGAGTCGGCGACGAGGCAACCGAGGAGCATGACAAAAGACGAAACGGCACGGAGCACACAAGTGGAGCATCTCATACAACACAACAGGAAAACGTCCACGGGTCATCGTCTCGGGGTTATACCTTCGGAACGTTCGTTCCCGGAGGGGTTCGAGATCGTAGAGGAAGTAGTGGAAGTAGTCGTTCTCGCGAGGCGGTCGTTCTCAAAGTTGTCGTTCATGTTGCCAAAAGGAAGTAGTGGTACACGGCGACGGTAGTCGAACTTGACGTTTGCATTACACGGGTCATCGGCGACGGTAGTGGAATTAGTGGTACACGGTCATCGGTAGGGGTACTTGTCGCATCGTCTTGTGTAGTCGTTCTTGTTCGTAGATGTTCATGCCATCGGAGGGGTACTTGGGGTCTTCGGACTTGCCGGTCTCGGGACTTGGCGACGGTAGAGGTACACTCGATCGTAGTCGAACTTGAAGGTCGTCGGCGACTCGAAGGGGTACTTGGCGTCGGTAGATGTACTCGTATTATGTAGATGTTCGGGTCGTTGTAGAGGTACTTGGTGCTTCGTTGGTACGGGTCTGAGACGAAACGAAGGAGTACTTGCGTGTTGTCGGCGACACTTGGCTGGCTCCACCGTACCGAAGACGAACTTGACGGCCTTGGGGTTCTGCATCCAGGTGGAACGACGCCCCTGCAGCAGGAACTAAGGCGGCTCGAGGACGACGGTTGATGGAGTCGGAACCGCGGTAGCAGCAGGTTGGTGGCGCCGGTGGCCGGAGCAGAGGCTAAGAGGAGGCGCACGGAGGTAGCAGGCCGCGGCGGGGACGCGGGATCCGGCCGGTGGAGGAGAGGAGGGGCGCGGCCGCTGCGGTGTCATGGTGGCCGGCGGCGGCGTGCTGCGCTGGAGGGGACAACGGCGGGCAGAGGAGGCAGGGCCGGGCGACTGCGGCCTGGAGACGGAGGAGGCGCGGCGCCCGGTGCTTGGCCTTGGCGCGCCGGTGGCGATGTGGCCTGGAGACGAAGGGTGCGGCGGGGCTCGGCCTTGGCGAGCCGGACGGCGCATTTGAAGGAGGAGGCTGAGCGGCACTCCTGGCGCGCGGGAGGAGGAGGGCCTGAGGGCCGGTGGCGCGGGGCGATGCCGAGAAGGCCGGCGGCAGCTCTGTCCAGAGGAGGCGATGCGGAGGCAGCAGGGACGGGGCGCTGGAGGACAGATCGATGGGGATGCGGGAGAGCGGCGGCTGAGGGAGAGGAGAGGGAGATCGAGAGGGAAGGGTGCGATGGGCTAGAGTTACAGGGGGAAAACGGGCCAGCCTGGAGGCTGATGGCCTAGGAGGGATGGGCCGGTGCGGCTTGGGCCAGATGGGCTGCTAGGAGGCCCAAGCTGGACTGCTGTCTCTCTCTCTAAAATCTAAAAAGATAAAACAGAAACAGAAAAGGGAAAGAATAAAAAGGGAGGTTAGGGGTGGAATTTGGGCAAGAGGTTATTTTTCCTGGACTCGCAAAAATGTCCACGGTCCACGAAAAATAGGAGAGGCAAGAAAAGAGAAAGAGAAGGCATGGGGAAAAATTATGCAAGTGTGTTTGGGTTACTTCCAACAAATGGAATAATTTAATAATAGCTCCATAATAATATTGAGAGGATATGTTATAAAGAGAAGTCATCCTTCCCTCGATTTAAATGGACCGAAGGTCCACACGATTTATTTAAGTTGAGATGCAAAAGGTGAATGACATGATGGCATGATGACATGATGCAATGCAAAAATAAATAACACAAGCACCAAGAAACACACGGGAGAACCCGGAACATCTGGAATCTCTGGAATCTTCTGGGACGTCGGTCTTCGGGCGTCACAACTCTCCCACACTAACAGAGGATCTCGACCCGAGATCCTAGAGATGGCACCTGATAAAAACGGAAGAGGAAGAGGTAAAACAATGTTGCTTCTTTGACAAACGAATGAAACCACGAACCTTGAGAGGTTGAACAATCTTGAAAGAAAGAAAGCCACGGAGATGAATGAAGTTAGGAGCACTCCGGTAAAAGGAGGAACAAGGAACATTACGAGAACCTTGAGATTGAAAGACATGAAACAAGAGCTCACGGATGACGAAATAATTTCAAAACCACTCTGGTTAATCAAGATTGAGAAGGAATAAGAACGAAATAATTTGGACCGCACTCCGTCTGAAAATGGAAGGAATTAACATGAGCTTGAGAAGATGGCATGATACTTGATGAAAACAACAACACACAGCCTCCGGAACATTTGAAAGATTGGCACAAGGGGTAAGAAAGACTCAGACAACACTTCGGTTGAAAGAGAGGAAAAGTTAGATAAAAGACGGAACTTGAATTGATGGCATGACATTCCGGTTAAATAGACAAGCAAGGGAAGAATATGATCTTGATAAAAACGAGATGATGGTCAAAGAGAGCAATATCACAAAGCCTCCGGAATGAAAGAATAGAATATAGATCAACGAAAGAAATGAATGGAGAAGAAAAAATGACAACTTCTCCCACAAATGAATTAGGAAGTCCTCCTTACAAAGAAGGGTTGAATGGGGTTGATGGAAAAATCAACAACGAAAACGAATAAGCTTGATGTGGGCTTATGGAAAACATCTCAAAATTAAGAGGTGACAACCAGCCCTAATGGAAAAAAATTGATTGGATTGAGATCAACAAGGAGACGATAAACTTATTTCACCGGAAGGATAAATGAAGAGCTTGGGTCATTTAAAAGCACCATAATAGCAACAATTCTCAGGGAAAGCTTTTAGGTGAAATACAATCCAAGATTACTCCAACAATTAAATTGAAAGGTTGGAAAGATCTCCTGAACAAAGAAAATGATGGGTTTAAATATCTCATTCCTGACAACTTGTGAGTCATGAAACATGAAGGGAAAATTGTCAAGAATGACATAACAGCACCTCAACAGATAAGGGAGCAAGAATTGCACTTGGAAAGCATGATGAAGAATGCTTGAGCTCCAACAAGAATCTTGATGAAGACTTCGAGGATGAATTAAAACATGATGAACCACCATGAGAACTCCGGTAATGAAAGTATGAGAAGTGAAAGATGAAAAGAATAAGATTCAAGGCCCGCGATGAATTAGATGGAGCTTTGAAATGATATAATTGAAATAACTAGAAGCTCCGTAAAACAAGATGAACAACTTAGGGCCGAGAATATGATATGATGAACAAGCTCCAGACAAAAGAATTAAAACACCTTGAAGGAATAAGAATAAGAATTATGTCATGCATATCCTTCATCAATTTAAATTGACGACAAGCCAATGATTTGGCATACTACTTATTCTCGTTGGAAAGGATTAAGAGAGATCTCGCACAAGCTTGGGTAAATCTTCAACGAACCACCGGTAGGATTATGAAAAAAAACGAGTGAAATAAAACGATAACAAGGAAGAGTAAACTTGAATGAACCACCATAAGAATATGGAGACGAACAAAGAGACATCAATGAAGAATATTTGGAGGACGAAGTTGAAAACTGAGAACGAAGAAATCTTCTGAAATGATGGCCTTTGGAGGATCACAATGGAAAGAATTTATGAAATGCTTCGGATGGTATAAAAAGAATTCCTCACAATCTGAACAATAATGAGGATGGCATGAAGCTAGAACCACGAATCTTCAAGAAGACGGGCCAAGATTTAAGAGAAACTCTTCTCCGGTCTTCAGATGTTGAGAATGAAGACGAGAAATGTCATCAGAATTGTTGAGCACTCCGGAATGAAGAATTAAAAAGGTTGAAACAATGGTGAAAAGAATTGAAAGCAATCTTAGAGAAGGCATGTGACTGATGGGAATCATTCTTATGTCACACTTTGGAAAGAATTTGAGTATAACTCCAGAAAAATTAGAAGAGTCAGGTAAGATCCTGGGAAAAGACCTGTGGGTTAGGGCCCACTAAAGAAATCACCGTTGAAAAAGGTTGCTTCAGAGATATTGCACCGGTTGAATTTAATGGCTTGAATAAGATGATAATCCTCAAAATAGCTTGAATGGATTAAGAATGGAATTATGAATCTTCAGCACTCCGGATATGTATAGGAGAGTTGAATGAATAAGAGAGCCTTTGGATAAGAATTCCCACATTGGAAAACATGTGAAACAAGAGGCACATATATGATCAATACGGAAGCTTGGATTTAGCCCACCGGAGAAGAATGTTAGAATTAAGAATGATGAACTTGAAACTCTTGAGCATCTTCACGATAAAGCACCGGATAAGAACATTGAAGGAAAAGAATGAAGAAATATCACATGAATAAAATGGATACTTCATTTGAGAATTTCTTGCTTCGAGAAGAAGAAGGGAGGGAGGGCGGGGAAAAATAAAGACAACTTGAGACGAACAAAATGGACACCGGTTGAAAAGAATTTAACATGACTATCTTGATGATTAAGAAGGACTAGCACTCCCATAGAAATATGAGAATACCGATTAGGAAAGGTATGGAATCAACATTTGACATCGAAGCAACTCGAATGTCAGAATCAAAACAAAAACAACGGATAGATATGTTGCAACATGATCTTCACAATATCATTCGAACAGAGAATTGAACGAATGAATTCCGTAGGTACATCAACTTGTCAAGAAGCCACTTGGGAGAACAAAAGGTAAATAAAAAGCAACAAGGAGCAGATAGAACAAATACAAGATAGAAGCTTCGTTCCACATATTCGTGCTGAAAGCTCATGGAACGTGTTACAAAAGGGTTTTGCAATCCCCGGATCAGCATAGCCAAGGACCCTTTAAGATGCAACTCCCGATCGGAACAAGCCCATAAAACCACTTCACTCAATGTAGAACCCCGAACTTCATATCATGCATTCGTTGAAAGAATGCCTACGAGCTACTAGATGAACCCACCTATTAATTTCCGAAAGTTTCCAGTTATGCAATCAGGTGTTGGGGATACAGGGGAAGCACCGCGCACTCAACTCTAATCCTACATCCAGCTGTATCCATCCTTCAACACATAACCAGTTATTTCCGGAAACCGTTTACCTTGGACCTTCGAAACACATCTACTATACAAGCTATGGCAATACTCCCAAACTACCTCCCAAGTACTGGGTGATGTCGGGGTTATCTTGCCACTAACCGCATAGGAGAGTTTTCGATGTCGGCCGTCTTAAGTATTCTAGAACTGATGCGATATATTTGTGACGACAACACCTCGGAGCTCAACTCCCCGGGACACTGCCACAACCCCTAATGTCAGGAGGCATCGAGAACAATGTTCTCGTCACAAAGACATCGAAACAATCCAAACAATACTCGCGAGATTCCTAAAAAAAATTGTGTGCAATTTTTGAGAGTAGAAGAGGCAAGAGTAATCGTCAGGAGTCCTCACCAGAGTGAAAAGAGATGAGGAGCAAAAGAAATCCTACTCTCCGATATAAATATATGACTCAAAACATTTTAAGTGTGTGCCTAGACTCGACCGTCAACGATTCGATCAATCAGTGGGGGCTTCTAGGTCGGAGAAGGCTCTGATACCAACTTATAATGCCCAGGATGGGACTATACCTCCTACGTGTCGAGGCACGACTTAAAGGTATAAGCCCATTCTGGAATGATCTCAAGTTTGGTATCTTTGCACGACTCATGTAAAAATAGGGATGAAATTGCAAAAGGATAGTTGGCTTACACTCGCCACTTCACACAATACATTACATAAGCAAAACATCATTCAAAACATCACAACCCGACTATGGGCGAAGATCCAAAAGAAAGATACCAAAACATAAAGACACAGGTCCGAATAGCCCCTAGTAGAAACCACTACTGATCGTCGAAAACGTCACAAGCATACGGCCACTCTCTTCATCGAGCTCCCAGTGAAGCTCTGAACCAGCTCCTGCTTCATACTCGGCTGAACCTGCGTCTGGTGTTGTAGTAACTGTGAGCCACGAGGACTCAGCAATCCCATAACCATGGGTATCAAGACTAGCAAAGCTTTATGGGTAGGAAGAGGTAAAGTGGTGAGGTTGCAGCAGCGGCTAAGCATAATATGGTGGCTAACTTACGAGTACCAGAATAAGATGAGCATCTACGCAAACGGCCGCAAACTAGTAATGATCGCTAAAGATTCTGAACTACATACGAGTCAAACATAACCCCACCGTGTTCTCTTCTCAAAGTGAAAAGAGACAGTCATGGTTACTCACGCAGTTGTGTGTTTTACTTCGGATCCTTTGTCAAGTTTTCTACAACCGGGCATTAACAAATTCCAATCTGGCACATAACCGCGGGCATGGCTTTCGAAAGATCATAACCCTGCAGGGGTGTCCCAAGTTATCCCATCACAAGCTCTCACGATTAGCTGAAGTGATAAATATAATATCATCACCCCTTATCTTAGGAAAATCCGATCAGGCTCGGCTTCCCGGTGCACAAGACATTTCGACAATGGTAAAACAAGTCAAGCAAGACCTCCCGGCGTGCCGACACCCTGATAGTAGCCGCGCATATCGCATCTCAGGCCACGTTCGGATGGGTGATGCTACAGGTTATACCAGATACCTCGGGTTTCCCCAAGGCGGCCCTGCAGGACCCCCATTTTGGACCAACACCATCAGCACTGGCCCCCCTGCTATGTAGAAAGAATCCTCGGGTAGCGCTAACTCCCTATGCAATTTAATTAATTAATTAAGTTGTTATTATGAGCAAATTAAAACCAATGTTGGGCCTTGCTAGAGGAGTTTTATTCAAAGTCGAACTGTCAAGGGGTCCCCATCCACCCATCGTGTAAGGAACGCAAAATCAAGGAACATAATGCCGGTTTATCGGCGCCTAAGGTGGCATGAGTGGAACAAAACACCAAGCAAAAGGCCAAGCCTTCCACCCATGCCCAGTATATAGGTGTGTTAATAATAATAATAGATATTGTGATATTCCAACAACAAGTTCCCTCCTGGAACGATCTTCATCTTCACCTGCAACTAACAACACTATAAGAGGGGCCGAGCAAGCGGGTAACATAACCAAACAGTGGTTTTGCTAGGAAGGTTTCAAAGGTTAGAGGTATCATGGCAACAAGGAGAGGCTGACATAAAAGATGGGTAGCGCGACATGTAACGATAGCATCGACACAACTAAGCATGGCAATGGTAGTAAAGATATCAAAGGGTATGATCATCTTGCCTGGGATTCCGCGAGGGAGAAGAACAAGTCCATGAAGAAGACGAAGAAGCCTCACAACTCCGGAACGAACCCGAAGCTAAAGAGGGAAGCAAACCGGAAAGAAACAAGCAACACGATAAACACACATATCATAACCATGGCATGATGCACAAACAAGTATGATGCATGTCTGGTTTAAATATGCATGGCATGGCAAAGTGCACAAACAAGTACTACAAGTTAAGTGGAGCTCAATATGCAACGAGTTGCATATTGACGAAACAACACATTTTAATTATTTAATGACTCTCATTTATTTACAAGACAAGATTAAATGTTTTTAACATAGCAAGAGGTGAATCAAAAGTAAACTACCTATCTAGGCAATTTAAATGAGGCCGGAAAATAACAACAACATATCCGGAAAACCCCACATGACCAATTTAGCAATTATTAAAGCAACAACAATTAAACATTCAAAGGTTGTTAACATGATGCTGATGACATGATCAAGTTTATGCAATTTTAATTTAAAGGTTGACATGAAGAGATATGAAGCATTTGTCACCGTGGTGGAAAGAAAGGGTGCCACGGCAACGATCCGAAAATGATGCATCGGCAACATCTCGGTTCCGGTAACCCGTTGAGAGACCGGAGCAAAAGATAGATGGCGTGAGCGAGCGGAACAAGATGAAAGGTGGGGTGATCCCGTCACCGGGTTCCCACAAGTCTGCGACGAGGCAACCGAGGAGCATGCCAAAAGACGAAATGACACGGAGCACACAAGTGGAGCATCTCATACAACACAACAGGCAAACATCCACGGGTCATCGTCTCGGGGTTATACCTTCGGAACATTCGTTCTCGGAGGGGTTCGAGATCGTAGAGGAAGTAGTGGAAGTAGTCGTTCTCGCGAGGCGGTCGTTGTCGAAGTTGTCGTTCACGTTGCCAAATGGAAGTAGTGGTACACGGCGACGGTAGTCAAACTTGACGTTTGCATTACACGGGTCATCGGCGACGGTAGTGGAAGTAGTGGTACACGGTCATCGGTAGGGGTACTTGTCGCATCATCTTGTGTAGTCGTTCTTGTTCGTAGATGTGCATGTCATCGGAGGGGTACTTGGGGTCTTCGGACTTGCCGGTCTCGGGACTTGGCGACGGTAGTGGTACACTCAACCGTAGTAGAACTTGAAGGTCGTCGGCGACTTGACGGGGTACTTGGCGTCGGTAGATGTACTCGTATTATGTAGATGTTCAGGTCGTTGTAGAGGTACTTGGTGCTTCGTTGGTATGGGTCTGAGACGAAACGAAGGAGTACTTGCGGGTTGTCGGCGACACTTGGCTGGCTCCACCGTACCGAAGACGAACTTGACGGCCTTGGGGTTCTGCATCCAGGTGGAACGACGCCCCTGCAGCAGGAACTAAGGCGACTCGAGGACGACGGTTGACGGAGTCGGAACCGCGGCAGCAGCAGGTTGGCGGCGCCGGTGGCCGGAGCAAATGCTAAGAGGAGGCGCACGGAGGTAGCAGGCCGCGGCGGGGACGCGGGATCCGGCCGGTGGAGGAGAGGAGGGGCGCGGCCGCTGCGGTGTCATGGTGGCCGGCGGCGGCGTGCTGCGCTGGAGGGGACGACGGCGGTCAGAGGAGGCAGGGCCGGGCGACTGCGGCCTGGAGACGGAGGAGGCGCGGCGCCCGGTGCTTGGCCTTGGCGAGCCGGTGGCGATGCGGCCTGGAGACGAAGGGTGCGGCGGGGCTCGGCCTTGGCGAGCCGGACGGCGCATTTGAAGGAGGAGGCTGAGCGGCGCTTCTGGCGCACGGGAGGAGGAGGGCCTGAGGGCCGGTGGCGCGGGGCGATGCCGAGAAGGCCGGCGGCAGCTCGGTCCAGAAGAGGCGATGCGGAGGCAGCATGGACGGGGCGCTGGAGGAGAGATCGATGGGGATGCGGGAGAGCGGCGGCTGAGGGAGAGGAGAGGAAGATCGAGAGGGAAGGGTGCAACGGGCTAGGGTTACGGGGGAAAACGGGCCAGCCTGGAGGCTGATGGCCTAGGAGGGATGGGCCGGCGCGGCTTGGGCCAGAAGGGCTGCTAGGAGGCCCAAGCTGGACTGCTCTCTCTCTCTAAAATCTAAAAAAGATAAAATAGAAACAGAAAAGGGAAAGAATAAAAAGGGAGGTTAGGGGTGGAATTTGGGCAAGAGGTTATTTTTCCTGGTCTCGCAAAAATGTCCACGGTCCACAAAAAATAGGAGAGGCAAGAAAAGAGAAAGAGAAGGCATGGGGAAAAATTATGCAAGTGTGTTTGGGTTACTTCCAACAAACGGAATAATTTAATAATAGCTCCATAATAATATTGAGAGGATATGTTATAAAGAGAAGTCATCCTTCCCTCGATTTAAATGGACCGAAGGTCCACACGATTTATTTAAGTTGAGATGCAAAAGGTGAATGACATGATGGCATGATGACATGATGCAATGCAAAAATAAATAACACAAGCACCAAGAAACACACGGGAGAACCCGGAACATCTGGAATCTCTGGAATCTTCTAGGACGTCGGTCTTCGAGCGTCACAGTTCCCAAGCCCACCATCCGGGTGCCACTCGGTACACCAGGCCACGTGTGCCTAGTCTGTCCCAAGCCCACCCTGCCGGGTGCCACTTCGTAGAAAAATTACACTACCTACAAACACCAAAAACTAGTTGCGACACCTGGACAGAGATCAAGTTGGTTAATAAGTCGAGATGGGTCGCGTTACCGGAACCCAATGTTTGGTAGTAGCTAGTCATTGGACAACATACACAGAACTCAGTGCTTAAGGATGGTTCAAGTGAGACAACCCACCATGTACTCCTACATGGCTTCTCACCGCTAGCTTTATCAAATCATGTTCACACACTTAACTCCCAGCATCAGAACATATCATAACAGACCAATCCATTCCCAATGAATCTGACCTGACATACTCCAAGCAATAGCAGGCATGGCATGGTAGGAACACAACATGGCTTCAATCAACTCCTACACATGCTAGTGGGTTTCAGCTATTTACTATGGCAATGATAGGTCGTGTAGAGGAATGGGTTCAACTACCACAGCATAAAGTAGCAATTGAATCGTTGTTGTCCTAACGCATTAAAATAGAGTAGGAGTGAGAGAGTGGGATTGTACCAGAATGACCAAGGGAGGGTTTAATTGCGTGGTAGACCAACAGGGGACACTGCTCCTCTGACAGGTACTCTGGAACAGTCTCCGGAGCAGAACCTATCGAGAAGGACGGTGCCGACAATCAATACACCAACATATGCAAGATTATGATGCATGAACATGGAATGAATATGTGATGTGTTGTTTGAGCTGATGCAACTAGCATTCATTTGGGTGAAGTCCATTTGAACCAAGAGTTCAAATGCAACTCCAAATTAAACATTTATAAATGCCACTTATGTGTTTTCATATATTTAGTAGGTATAACTTCATTTGTCATGCATGAAAATGGCACAGATGGATAGATTGAATTTTTTTTGATAATTTTTCATATATAAATTATTTCAATCTGATCTACGATTTGAACTTCTGTGATTTTTTGAAGTTTAAACAGTTTTCTAGAATTTCGTGAGTTAAATTATATTCAGAAAATCATTTATTACGTAAGCACTGCGTCATGCCTGCGTCAGCAAGTCAATAGTGCAGACTAGAGTCAAACCTGACATGTGTGGTCCACACGTCAGTGACACAGGCTAACAGAGGGTTATTTCTAAACTAATTAGAAGATTAGGGGTGTCGGGGACCCACACGTCAGTGTCACAGAGGGAATAGTTAAACGGTGATTAGACCTAAGCTATTCACCTGACTGACGGGACCCACCGGTCGGTGGCACGGGCGGCGGCTTGTTGCAGGCGACCTCTGGGCGCGGCAGTTGTTTGCGCTACGTCCCACGGGAGCGGCGGCTGAGACCACCGGGGCGTAGCCCGTGCTCTCCCGCATCTAGGGGGCAGGTTTGAGGACGCGGGGAGGTCGGAGCTCGCCGGAGCGAAGCTCATGGCGGCGGGCGCAGTACGGCCAGGTGCGGGCGGCTGCTGCGGTGCACGGGAGAGCGAGAGGAGGGGCTCTATGGCCTCCTGGCGTCACCAGGAACAGGGTGACGCGCGCTGTTGCGAGCCGCGGTGGCTCTGGCCATGACAGAGAGGAACCATGACGAGGCGACTGCTCGGGTCCGGTGAGTAGCACGGCTACGGCGTGCAAACGACGAAATGGAGAGGGGGAAGCGACTGCGGGGCTCACAGAGTATCTTGAGTCGTCGTTGGCGAGCTCGAGGGAGGCCCGGAGCGTGCAGGGCAGCGAAGGCGATCTCCGGCCGCCAGCGATGAAGAATACGGTGGTGATGGCTCCATGGGGTGTCCGGCAACGCGTGACTTGGGGTAGAGGAAGAGGGTGTCGCGGCAGAGCTTGCAGACACGAGGAGAGGGCGAGGGGGAGGCGGTAGCTATGACCTTCACGGCGGCGAGCGCTCGGTGCCGTCGCCATGGCGATCAGAGGAGAGGGAGAGGGCTAGTGGGATGAGTGAGGTGTCCAATAGGTTTGGGGCGTCTTTGTGGCGCTGTACAGGGCGTCCAGGCGACGAGGGGGAAGGGCTGGCAGGCAGGAGGCGTGGTGGCCATGCACACGGGCAGCGGGCGCGTGCCCCTGCCTTCTGTCGTCGCCAGGAGGACGACGACATGCAGACAGGCTGAACAAGTAAGTGGCCCAGGCCGCCAAGTAAGTCCATTTATGTTTTTGTTTTCTGTTTTATTTTTCTGATATTTGTTTTGATTTAAGAACTAAATCATTTTATTTCTTCTGACAATTTTGTATGGACCTAAGGAATTATTCCAAGCCCTTAACAAAAATTCAGAATTATTGGACATATATTAAATATATAATAAATATATATCCAATGCAAATAATTATTGCATTAATTACGAATGCCAAAAATAAATATTTATGAGCTCCTAAAAATATTGGTTTGAATTTTACCTCTGTCCAATATTTTCAGAGACAAACATGATCATTTTTCTTGGACCTTTTTGGCGCAATTTTTATCTGGGTCACTTTCAAAAAGATTCATGAGGCTTCACATGTCCCCAATTCTAATTCTTTTCAAAATTAAACATGATGCAAACACCAAAGATAGCCTAGTGCATACCAGAACTAGGGATGTGATAGCCGGGAAGAAAGTGGAGGGCTTCAGTAATAAGTTGGTCCTTATGGATGCGAAGATCTCCGACCCGCTGCTGATGTTGCCGATGAGGGTGCTAGTGTCTCATGATGGATGGAACAGCGCGAAGCTTAGCGACCCCCGGGCTGAGCAGCTGCTGGCAAGGATGATGGCTGACCTGAAGCCTGATGACCCAAAGGCAGAGAAGCTGACGGGTGCCATGATCATCAAGGAGTTCCTGATGCAGTGTGTGGCTCCGCTCCAGGCACACTCGCGCCCCTTGTGTATGTTCATGGCTGAGGGGGATGACTTCCGCCTGCGCCCAGATGCCTTGCCCGACAAGGAGTTGAGCAAGGTCCTCCTTCACCTAGTTTTTCAATACCAAGGGTACCCTCCTGACACCCATCTTCCGCTGTATTGCTGCCTGGATGGGGTGCAGATTGATGCTGCCATCCCGCATTGAACAAGCGCGGGCTATTGCCGTCGGCGCCCACTTGAGCCTTGGTGGTGCTGTCCTCCAGCGAGTCCGGCTAGGGGAAGGAGAAGACGAACTCGGAGGTGACCCGAGAAGTCGCGGGGGAGACTTCTCCCGCATGCCAGACTGATCTCCTCCGCGTCCTTTTCGATGATCAAGACGATGGGGAGCAACCAGCCAGGAAGTCGCCACGCTCCGGGGGGGGGGGGGGGTTAACCACAAGGTGAAAGTGCAACTATCCCTGGGTGGTTTCGATAATTCCTAACAACATATAGCTCATTGAACTAATGATCTTTCAAGATGATCATTTCAGAAAGTTCAATGATTGGTATGGCATGGACTAGGAATGTGGACCCCTCAAAATTCTAAGGACACATATTGGCTCAAGCAAAAGACTCTACATTTTCATTTTAGTGATCCAAGATCACATTGACACTACTAGGAAAAGGGCTATAGATGGTATGGCCACTAATGGCGCACCGGACATGTGGTGTGCCATTACTATATACTAATGGCGCACCATGTGTCGGTGCACCATTAGTGTCCAAATACTAATGGCGCACCACATCCACGGTGCGCCATTAGTAACATTTTTTTTCATTTTTTCTTCAAAACTACTAATGGCGCACCAGTGGATAGTGCGCCATTACTAGTTAAACTAGTAATGGCGCACCACATCCACGGTGTGCCACTATTAATTTGTTTCCAATTTTTTAAAAAAAAATTCAATTTTTTTTCTCCAAAACTACTAATGGCGCACCAGCGGATAGTGCGCCATTACTAGTTCTACTAGTAATGGCGCACCAAATCCACGGTGCGCCATTAGTATTTTTTTTTCAAATTTTGTTTTAATTTTTTTCCAAACTAGTAATGGCGCACCGTGGGTGTGGTGCACCATTACTAGTTGAACTAGTAATGGCGCACCACTCCCATGGTGCGCCATTACTAACTTGGCCCAAAATTTCACCAACACCCCCCCCCAAGTGGACCGCTTTTTCCAGTTTAAAAAAAATAAAAGGAAATGATGGAAATGTCAAAAAAATAAAAGAAAATAAGTTTCCCATGCGATATGTGGTCTACTTGTTGGGAAAATTTACAAATATGAATTTTGACTATATTTGCAAAATATCTCTAGAATTTAGTAAAACGGGCATAACTTTTGCATACGAACGCGGATTAAAAAGTTTTTTATATACAAAATCATCTACTCGAAAAGTTACATCCGAATTTAACCGAGGGGAACCCCGTTAAACATTTTCAAAATCCCCAAAAACCAAACAGAAAAAAAGTTACGGGGCTTTTAAGATCTAGAGGCAAAAAAATTCAAAAAAATTCAAACTTACTAGTGGCGCACCGTTTGCTATGTGCGCCACTAGTAACAGAAAAAAATTGGTTTCGAATTTTTTTTTTCAAAATATGATACGTAATATGACCGGGAAGTTTGAAATATATTTTCAAAATTTTATCATACGCATGAACATGAACAAACTCCTAGACATCTAGAAGGTTTAATATGATTGATATGATAGATATATCAACAAGTGCCTGTGTAGTGAGCTGGTGCTGGGGTTGGATAGAACTACGAAGTTAAGCGTGCTCGGGCTGGAGTAGTGTGAGGATGGGTGACCTTCCGGGAAGTTTGACCACAGATTAAGTCATAATGACCCGAGATTAAGCCATAATGACCTGAGATTAAGAAAAAAAATTGTTTAAAAAAATTTGAATTTTTTTTAAAAATAAATGTTACTAATGGCGCACTTCTATGTGGTGCGCCATTAGTATACCAGATACTAATGACGCACCGTGGCCTATACTAATGGCGCACTTGTGGTGCGCCATTAGTATACCAAATACTAATGGCGCACCAGTGATGCGCCATTAGTAAAAAATACTAGTGGCGTGGTACTAATGGCGCACCAGTAGTGCGCCATTAGTAGGCTAAACTGGTGCGCCATTAGTAGGCCTTTTCCTAGTAGTGTGAGTCCATAGGAAAAGCCAATACTATTAAATGGGGATGAGGTGTTAGTTAATGGCTTTCTTGGTCAAAATGCTTAGTGATATGCTTTAAAAGCCCTCAACCACATTCTCATATCCACATATGTCCCAAACCAAAAGTCAAACTCGGCCCTACCGATTTGATATATTCGGCGCTACCGAGTTCATTTGACATAGCCATAGCCAGAAACCCTAATCAGTTTGGTCTCACGGATAGGGATCTCGGTCTCACCGATATGGGATTGCAAACTCTTTGTTTCCCTTCGTAACATTTTGGTTTAACCGAAGTGAGCGATCGGTCCCACCGAGTTCGTAATGAAAACTCTCTACTTCCCTTTTGTAACATTTCGGTCTCATCGAAATGAGCGAATCGGTCCCATCGAGTTTGCCTGACCAACTCTCTGTTTGCCTATTACAGAAATCGGTCTCACTGAGTTGATGTGATCGGTGTGACCGAGATTACGTTACGCCCTAACCCTAATGAAATCGGTCTCACCATGTTGATCATATCGGGCCCACCGAAAAGCCTAACGTTCACATTTTGAACTAAATCGATTCGACCGAGTTTCATGATTCGGTCCCACCGAATTTGGTAAATTGTGTGTAACGGTTAGATTTTGTGTGGAGGCTATACATACCCCTCCACCCGCTCTTCATTCGTGGAGAGAGCAATCAGATCGTGTCTACACTTTCACCCATCCAGATCAGAGAGAGAATCACCTACTCAAGTGTTGAGATCAAGATATTCCATTCCTACCACATAAATCTTGTTCTCTAGCATTCCCCAAATTTCTTTCTACTCAATCTCTTCTTCCACCATATCCAAATCTGTGAGGAGCTGTCTGAGTGTTGGGGAGACTATCATTTGAAGCATTTCAGCAAGGCGTTTGTTATCAACACATCATTTGTTACCTTTTGGAGAGTGGTGTCTCCTAGATTGGTTAGGTGTCACCTGGGAGCCTCCGACATGCCGTGCAGTTGAAACAAGGGGTTTGTAAGGGCAAGGAGATCGCCTACTTCATGAAGATCTACCCAAGTGAGGCAAGTCCTTCATGGGAGATGGCCATGGTGGGATAGGCAAGGTTGCTTCTTCGTGGACCCTTCGTGGGTGGAGCCTTTCGTGGACTCGTGCAATCGTTACCCTTCATGGGTTGAATTCTCCATCAACGTGGATGTACGATAGGACCACCTATCAGAACCACGCCAAAAACATCTATGTCTACATTTGCGTTTGCAATCTCCAAACCCCTCCCTTTATCTTCATATGCAATGATTTACATTCCGCTGCTACAATTCTAGAATTGCATGTGTAGGAAGCTTGCTTGACTTGTGCTAATTTGCTAAAAATTGTCAAACTATAAAATTTGGAAAAGGCTAAGTTTTTATTTGGTCAAGTAGTCTAATCACCCCCCTCTAAACATACTTTCAATCCTACACAAGGTCGAAGGGCACCACCCCGAAGAAGCCGCAGTCCGGGATCCCGAAGAAGGGTAGGTCGGCGCTAATCCCTCAAGGTGGCACCTCTGCCCCATCTCCGATCGGCACTGCTGGGAGTCCGGCTGTTGTGCCCTCATCTGCTCCTGGGCTCAGGCGCCGGTGCCCCAGGCCATGAAGCTCTCGGGCTTCGTGCTCCAGAAGAGGGCGAGGGATTATGTCGCCGTGGACCAGTAAGTGCTTTGCCCTGATCCTTGTTCCCGTCTTTGCTGCTGCTTCTTGATGCTTCTCCCTTATGTTGTTAGGCCAGCATCAGCGATGAAGAATAAGAGGGAGTCGGAGGTGATCCCTAAGGCCAAGCCGCCTACCGCGGTCGCGTCGCCCCGGGAGTAGGGGAACAATGCTCACGCTTCAGCGGCCAGATCGTCCTTGTGAGATCCTGAGACCCGTCCGGAGGAAGCGCCCCCATGGCCAAGCCGGCTCCGGAGGCACCTTCCCCCTGCTCATCCTTCCGGGCTCCGAGGGCTCAGGAGCCCCTCGCCTCTTCTACTGCGGCCGCCTTGCATGTCCTGGCGCCGATACGGCCTCCTCCTCCTTCTGCGACATTGCCGAGCCGCGACCTTCCCGCTTCACCCGAAATTCTAGAGAAGGCCATTTCCGCGCTGACTCCACTTCGCGATGACCTCCAAGGACCTGACCACCGCCTGACATTGGCGCGCCTGGAGCTAGTTTTGGGGTGGTTCCGATCTGATGCAGTTGTCCGTGCGGCATGGAGCCAGGCCATCAAGGCCTCCGAGGAGGGCGAGCGGGCTGCTGGCCTAGCCGGGGCAGCCTGTGACACGGCGCTGAAGGAAGCCAAGGCTCCGGAGGAACTCTGGCTGAAGCTGGAGGTAGAGCTGAAGAACCTGCGCGAAGAGCGAGCCGCCAAGGCCCACCATGTCGGGGCACGGGAGGAGAAGCTGAAGGCCCTGGTGGATGCGATCGCCGGCCGCATCACTGAGACGGATCAGTCGGCGCAGGAGCAGGCCACGGAGCGCGGCCACCTGGTGAAGCTGAAGGAGGAAGTGAAGGCGAAGATGGCCCTGCTAGAGGCCAAGGCCAAGGTTCTTGTTGAAGACTGTGCGGCCTTCGAGTCCCTTGAGAGAAGTCCCGCAAGGCCCTGCAGGAGCTCTATGGGAAATGGCTTGAAGAAGCCGCTGGTGACTGCCGAGGAAGGTCCTACCGAGCTACTTCCTCAACTCATCAAGGGACTTGAGGGTGTTGTCAACAAGATCGGCCTTCTTGACGTATGAACAGACCTCGAGAAGGGGATGCTAGACGAGGCCTTAGTGTTCTGCGTCAGCAGAGCACGACCCCGCGCATACCACAGCCGCCGTTGGCGCGTCCGGATCACCAGGACGAGGCCATGGTATGAGGGGCTACGTCGACAGTTAGGCTCCTGAGACGCGATGCTTAGGTGTCCTCCTTGACATACGAACAAACCTCCATACCTGTCTTGGCGGGGCGTATGCCAAGCGTGACCCGAGCATAGCCCCCGTGCCCAGTCCCCATTGCATGACTCTCCCGAGGGGAAGCGTTGTGATGAAGCTAGGCACCAAGCCTGCTGGCTCCCCGAGGTTGATACGGCCAAGGGGCCGCCCTCGGTTATTTATCACCAGCGCGGAGCATGTGTCTGGGCACTCCTGAGCCAGCATGGGACTCACGAGGCCCTACCTCAAGGCGGGTTGCGCCAAATCATGATCCTTGGTAGCTGCAGGAGGTCCTCCGAGATGTTTAGGCAACCTGCGCCGAATGAATTTCCTCAGGCGATCACATGAGAAGGCCAGACACCAATTACCCCAGGAGGTGACATGAATGGGGCCGGCCCGCCAGACAGAGCTCAGTCGTTGGATTTGTCAATGATGTAGGGACGGACCCGAGCACAGATGTCGTGCCCAGACTTCCCATGCGAAAAAAATCCCGAAGAAAGGAAAACGGCGCTCGGCTCCCGTGGTGTAGGGGCACCGGGATGTGCGACATTTGAGGTATCAAGTATCGGGCTGGCATATAACAAGCATGAAGCAATCCATAGAAAGAGGCAAACTAGCTCAGGTAATGTGAACACGATACACACCACAGGGACGGACCAATGCAGCCTGGGGATGATGCAGCCCGAGGGGCGCCCCCAACAGAGTAAGATAGGGTTATGAAAGGATACACATCACAGGGGGAAGCCTGTGCGACTTGGGGATGATGCAGCTCGAGGGGCGCCCCAACTCAACAAACTGTAACATAGTCACCTGGCACCGATGCTGGAGAGAAGTTGATGTAGCTGAAGATGCTCGCCGCAGGTGTCGCTCCTCACGAGCCGCCTGACTCCGGGATCTCGTGAAATTCCCGAGGTTTCGATAGCTCGCGAAGAACGGATGCCACCTCTGCCAGGATCTCCTGATGCTTGGCCTCGCGAGCCGCTAGGACTTCCCGCATGTGGCATTGCTACAGGGCCGCCTGGTCCGTCAAGCTGAAGGGCATGCATACGTAGTTGTGAGGAGGGTCCTCGCACCGGCCCACCTGAGATGGCCAGTAGAGCTCTTGAGACGCTATCCTATTGAGTTCTTTGATGTTGACACAGATACGCTGCCCGTCGCTCGAGCCTGGGAATACGGCTACACTACGCGGTGCAGAGCGGCGCTCGCCCCGCATTGCCCTTGGTACCTGCAAGTCTTCGAAGGTCTGGCTGATGAACTCCTGAGCTCTTGGCGCCTTGCGGCTTGTGCTCTCTCGGGAAAAACGCGCGGTGAAGCACACCTCCACATGGTGCATGGGCGCCTCCCTCATGACATTGGCTAGGTCTGAGGCCCTCCAAAGGAGAGCCCCCGAGCCCAACCTGAGCGGGGCGCCGGGCGCGCCCTCCTATGCGAGGGAGGAAGGTGCCCTGTCCATGGATGCGGATCCTGAGGTGCGGCCGCTGGGTGCTGCATCTTCAAGAGACTCTAGAGCGAGCAGCTGCTTGTTCTTCTTCAGGATAGCTTCAGGGGGTAGATGGTGTTTTCGTTGTCCGGATCCTCGACTGCTGCAGCTTGGTAAGCGCGCTCGAGGGAGCACACATTGTACTTTTCTTCACACGCGAGGGTCATGATGTCACGGTTCCCCGGCATCTTGAGGATGTTGTAGCAATGGTGAGTCACTGTCATGAACTTGGCCAGGGCTGGATACCCAAGAATGGCGTTGTATGGGAGGCGGATGTGAGCGACGTCGAAGTCGATGAGCTCGGTGTAGTAGTTGTCGCGCGTGTAGAAGTTAGCGGGGAGCCAGATCTGCCCAATTGTGGTGGTGGAGCCGTCGGTCACTCCTGAGAAAGGCTTGGTGGGCTGCAGCTGGTCATATGGCACATGGAGATGGTCAAACGTGTCGACGGAGAGAACGTTGAGCCCTGCACCGCCTTCGATGAGGGTCTTGGTGATTTGGACGTTGTTGATGATGGGTGAGCAGAGCATTGGAAGAGCGCCGACGGTAGCAGTGCACTTGAGCTGGTCAGCTGAGCAGAAGGTGATGGTTCACTTGGACCATTTGCGGCCGAGTGACTTCTATCCTTGGGAGAGCTGCTTTTACTTCTTGGGAGAACTGCTTGAAGATGCATTGATAGGCTGGAGCCTGCGCACCGCCCAAGATGCATGCAATGGCGAGAGGCTCCTGGAAGCCCCCAGCCCCCTCGTCTTGGTGGTTGTTTCTTCTTGGCGGTGGCAGTGGAGGGAGGGCGGCCTTGCCCTGAGGACGGTCCTCACGAGGGTGGTCCCTGCAGGCGCCCTCGCGAGGCTGATCGTGCCAGTGTTCCTCACAAGGTTGATCGCGCCACTCTTGGCGGGTGCTGCGGTCGTCCCACGCCCCCAGTTGGGCTTCCTCCACGGTCATAGCCCCGGTCGTTGCGCTTGGGGCGTCAGCCGATGCGTCCGCTGCGAATAGCCCTGAGCTCCTTACATTCATTGGTGTTGTGTATATGCACATTGTGGAAGGCGCAGAATGGATGGCTGCTCTTGGATGACTCTGGATGGACGCGGCCACGCTTCATCTCTGGTTCGGCTATGAGAACGGCCATCCCCTTGCACTTCACATCTTTAGCCTTGGCCTTCTTGTCCTCTAGGTCAGCAATGGGGAGCTCGACGAGGGAAAGGCGCCCTTCCTCAGCTCTGGCGCACTTGGTCGCGAGGTTGAACAACTCCAGGGCTGTGCAAAGATCTTCATGCATGGCGAGCTGCTCCTTCATCTTGACATCATGGACGACATCGGAGAATGCTGAGATGATGGCCTCGTCCGTGACCTTGGGGATTGATGTCTACTACACAACCTTCTTCCTGTAGACATTGTTGGGCCTCCAAGTGCAGAGGTTTTAGGACAGTAGCAAATTTCCCTCAAGTGGATGACGTAAGGTTTATCCATCCGTGGGAGGTGTAGGATGAAGATGTGTAAGTGCATCTCGTGCCCCTTAGTGATTTTATTGTATTGAAGACTTATAGGTTAAGGGACTAATGTATTTGTGAGTGTACACAGGTCTATAAGTCTATGAGGAGTTTGATTATTACAGGGAAAGTCTACCCCTAAAAATGAAGTTCTTCGACTGAAGACTTTGGATCTCTGAAGAATTTCTAAAGACTTTGAAAGTGAAGAAATTGGTGTGACCTTGAAGACTTGGTATTCACGTGAGGATCATGAAGCATGAAGACTCATGTTTTTATAGTTTCATTTTCTTTTTCTTGAGTCATAGGAAACACCGTACTATTAAAGGGGGTCGAGGAAATACTAAGGTAAAATTTCCATGTGATGCTCAACTCAAAATCCTACACCTACCAATCCCTTCGAGAGAAGCCATTGGAAATCTCATACAGTTCAGTCATATTCTTCAGTGACAGAGACGAAGTTCTTCTGGTCTCCGAGGAATTTGTTCTGACTCAGGAGTTAGGAATTCGCCAGTGCGAATTGCCTGCACAGTGAGGAACATGATAGCCCTGATGAATTTGATACTCAAATTTCTGACCGTTGCTATGCTACGCGCCAGCTGTCCCAAAATATCTACCCTACCTAACGGTGATATCATTATGTCGGGATGCTCCCTAGGCTATAAATAGCCGCCCCCTACAACCACTAGTTGGTTGGCTGCTCCGCGAGAAACTGACACTTTTCATAAGAGCAACCCATCCTCCGAGGACTTTAAGCAAAAATCATCAAGTGAGGAAAAACCCGAAACCAAACCCAGAACCATAAAACCCAAAAGTGATTGAGAATCACTGAAGAGATTGATCCTTAGTGGATCCGATGCTTGTAACCTTTGAAGACTGTGTTTCTTCCAGACGGTTAGGCGTCATGGTCTAGAGCATCCAAGAGGAATTGTGGATAGCCGAGTGACCGAGTCTGTGAAGGTTCGGAAGTCACCTGAAGACTTACCACGAGTGATTGGGCGAGGTCTGTGTGACCTTAGCTCAAGGAGAATACGATGAGGACTTGGTGTCTTGGACTGTGTGACCTTGACTGGGTGTCCGGGACTGTGTTTCCTCAGGTTTAAATACCTAGCCGCTCCAACCAGATGTACAACTGAGACAACAGTTGGAACAGGTCTACCAAATCATTGTCTTCACCAAGCTTACTGGTTCTATTTTGTCAACTCTTTCACTTCCTCATATCTGTGTTGTGTGCTTGTTCATATCTGTTTGAAGACTTTGACTGAAGACTTTCTCAATTTCCTCAGTTCATTTTCTTCAGTATGTTTGTCTTCATTCTGTGTTATCCTGTGATTACGCTTTCTGTACTCTGTGTTTGTCTTCATTTCTTCATGATGACCATGCTTGTATTCTGTCATGTTTACATTTGTGTACTTATTCCGTCGCAAGTAGTTCTTCGTTAAGGAATTTCCTCAACAGCAAATTCCTCAGTGAAGAATTCATAAAAATCGCCTATTCACCCCCCTCTAGTCGATATAACGCACTTTCAATTGGTATCAGAGCGAGGTACTCCCTTGTTCTGTGTGATTTTGGTTTAACCGCCTGGAGTTTTAGTTATGTCGATCGCAGGTATGATCAAGGTCTCAGCTGGGTGTCCTACCTTCGATGGAACGGACTACCCCTACTGGAAGAACAAGATGCGAATGCATCTTGAGGCAATTGCTAATGATCTCTGGTATGTTGTGGAAAATGGTGTTCCCCCAGTATCACTTTCGCTGAATGCTGCTGATGTGAAGAGATTCAAGCAACTCGTTTCTCAAGCAAAGAATATCATTTGTGGCCATCTGAAAAAAGGACAGTATGGAAGAGTGAGTGCTTTGGAAACTACGAAGCTCATCTAGGATAGGCTGTCCAAAATCAACGAAGGAGTCTCAACACAGCGTGACTCTCGAGTTGATGTTCTTCGCAATCTCTTCAACCGCTTTAAAATGCTTGACAATGAAAACGTTCAGCAAACCTTCGATCGTCTCACTGACATCTCATATGAATTTCAAGCACTTGGTGCCAGTGACATCACGGACCATGAAGTGGTGAAGAAATTGCTGAGATCACTTGATTACTCTTTTGATACTCTGGCTTTGATGATTCAAGAGCATGGTGATTACAAGGCACTTGATCCCGCCGGTATCCTCGAAAGGCTAAACACTCATGAGTTCCAGCTTGCAGAAAAGAGAGATCTCTATGGTCCAAGCTATGGCAGATCACGTGCCCTGAAGGCCAAGGCCGTCTCTGAATCTGAAGGTGAAGATTCTGGTAGTAGACTTGGTGATCCTGAAGAATTGAGCCAGGAGATACCTTTGCTTGTGAAGAAATTCCAAAGGTTCTCAAGACGTGGTCGCTTGGGAAATTTCACTAAGAGAAATGATTCCTCATCCAGTGACTACAACAAACGGCTATGTCACAAATGCAAGAAGCCTGGTCACTACATTCAATATTGTCCTCAGTGGGAAAAGGAATCCAAAAAGAAGAAATACAAGGATTACAGTTCTGATGATGCAAAGAAGAAGAAGAAATCGTCAAAATCTTCATCATCAAAATCCTCAAAGTCTTCACTTCACAAGAAGAACAACTCCAAAAAGGCTCGGGAATTCATTGGCAAGGAAATGGACTCTGAAGGTGAATCTGAGGATCACGAGGAAGAGGAGGAATCTGAGGAATCCGAATCTGGTGTGGCAAGTCTAGCTCTCGCTACTGCATTCGTCAGCAAGTCTATCTTCAACACTGAAGAAAATGATCTCACCAACAAGGCTGATGAAGACAATGATGACCTATTGCTTCATGGCAAAGGGTGCGAAGGTACTCAATTATCCCTCCTCTGAATCTAGTGAGGATGAATGTGATGAAAACCTTAAGCCCAGCTATTCTAAACTTGCTAAAATTGATGTGCAACAACAAAAGGCTCTTGATAAGGTTCAAAACATGCTAGATAAAAGTGATGATATGTTGGGTGAAGAAATGGATCGAACTAAAATATTGACTGAAAATCTTCAGAGACTTCAGTCCAAGTGTGATAACCTTCAAAGTCATCATAACACTCTCTTGTCTGATCATGAGAAGCTTTCTTATGAATTTCTTCAAAGAAAGCAAGATCTTGAAAAGCTAAGAGTGAGTTATGAAGATCTTCAGAAGGTGCACGATTCATTACTTGCTCAACAAATCAGCGCTTCTCAGGAAGAATTCATTCCTCCATGCTTGAAATGCATTGAACGTGAAACTGCTAATTCTTTACCTAAATGTTCAAATGCTACAAATTCTTCAACTGCCTCTTGATGACCCACAACCGTAAGGGATCTATTGCAGCGTTTTTGATAAGTAAGAGTGTCGAACCCAACGAGGAGCAGAAGGTATTGATAAGCGATTCTGAGCAAGAAATTACTGCAAGCACTGAAAGATAACTTTTTAGGGGTTTTATCGACATAAGCAACAGGAAAGTAAAAGCAAGCAATGTAAAAGGCACTGAGAGTAACAAGTGGCCCAATCCTTTCTTAGCAAAGGAGAGGCCTAGCAACTAAACTTATAAAGACTAATGCGTTCCTGAGGACACACGGGAGAGGTAGTCATGTGCTTTCGCCATATTCCGTATCGATACTATGTTATGTGTTGATAAGTGTTGAGTGGGTGGATCTATGCTAGTACACTATCTAGACAAAGATGAGTGCACTCTTATGATTAAACACCTTGCAAGCATCCACAAATACAAGATAGAATTTAAGGCAAAAGCCTAACCATAGCAATACGATCGAGGATCCATTGTTCCCTTATGCAAAAGTGTGCGAACTGGGGTTCAGGTTTCTGTCACTCCGGAAACCCACCGTAAGCATTCTTTGTACACAATGTATTCTCCTAGGTCCTTAATAAGGCGAAGTGTTGAGTGTTCGACTCACACAACACCACTAGTAGAATGACAACGCAACTTAAGTATCAAACAACACATATTACTTCAACAACATATGACTACTAACAACAAGACTTTCCCCATGTCCTCAAGAACTAAGGCAACTACTCACGGGAAATAAAAGAGATCATGATCAGTGGGTATAAATAGGTGATAAACAATCTGGACATAATAATATTTCTCCAACAAAACTCAATAGCATTCACCACAAAGTAGTAATCAACACCGATGGAGTAGAGAGGATAGGTAGTACGCGTTACAACACAAGTTTCAATTGTGAGATGGGGTTTGGATGAAGATGGAGATGGTGCTGGTATTGGGGATGATGTTGATGATGATCTCGATGATGCCCGTGACGATGGTGATGACGATGGCGACGATCTTCCCTTCCGGGAGGTGATCTCCCCGGCGGAATCTACCCATCGGAGATGGCTTTTTCTTCTCTGTAGGTTTCCGCCACGGAGCGGCGGCGGAACTCCGTCAAAACTCCCGTTTTTAGGGTTTTCGGATAACAGAGAGTATATATGCAAAAGGGGGTGACCAGAGGTGGGCCAGGGGCTCCAGGCCCCCCCCCCCGGCGCGGCCAGGGGGGCGCCCCCAGGGCGCCTGGGCACCCTGTGGCCCCCCTCCGGCTTCCCTTTCGCATGTCTTCGTGATTCGTCTGAAAAATATCTCCCGTCAATTTTCAGGTAATTTGGAGGTATTCTTCTTCAGCAACTCAGCGTCCACTTTTTACTGCTGAATCCTGCGTCTGCTGCTTTGGCATCGGAAAGTTGCAAACTATGTAAAATAGACCAAAACAACATAAGAACATCATCGTAACATGAGATATATCAATGAATAAGGATAAATTATGATACAAAATAGTGATGCATTTTGGACGTATCAACACCCCCAAGCTTAGACCTCGCTTGTCCCCAAGCGAATACTGAGCTCGGTAAACCTGTCCACAAGTTTAGAGAGTGAAGTGTCGATAAATAGAATACGGACAAGAAGCATCACAGTTTCTTCACCAACTCAAATATCCTCAACAGCAATCTTCAACTCATAAGGCCCTTATAAAAGAGTAGTAACACTTATGTTCGGAAGTAGGGCTAAGGAAACTCGTTGAATCATGGCAAACATGTCCTTTGGTCAAAGAACAACTAATAGCTTTTACTTTTGCTCTTTCTTTATGTTTTTGATGAGATTAATGAAGCTTTTGAAAGAACATGTTATCAGGCAAGAAGTGAAAATGTTAACACAAAGGAAGATATTTGCCTTAGCTGGGCTTGACAAACAACTTACTTATCAAATGATAATGTCAACAAGGATATGATATGACAAATCTTAATGCAGCTTTATATAAATGAATCCTTATCAACATCAAATGTCTGCTCTCTTTAAGAATAGAAGGGAGTAGGAATAACTGACTCAACTTAAAATTAAAAGATAGGCCCTGCTCTAGGGTAGTAGGGAAAACTCACGTGCTATCCTTAAATCAAACAGAATGAAAACAAGTTTTGAGAGGTGCATCATTTGTCAACGAATGCTAATAGATAACTCAATTACTTCTTGAGCTGGACAAGTTTCGAGGAACGGCTCCCGCACGAGGACGATCACATCCTCTTATTCTCCTTTGTTTATCACTGCCAAAGTTTTCTGATTTCTCATGAACAAAGCGTGAAGGAGGGTTTGTTTGTTATATTATTTCGAGTCTGGCGCACTCTTTGCCAGTTCCTTCTTGTATTATGGGTTTGCACATTATACATGCAACCCCGGGGTGAAGCTTGTCCAACTCAAAAAGATCATGAATTAGCTATTACTTTCTCATGAGCTAAAACAGAGGCACAAAATAAAAGATTTTGAACATTTAAGGATAACACATAAATTCTGTACTTTAGGAGGTGGTAGTGGAATACCACGAGTAGGAAGGTATGGTGGTCTCATATGGAAGGTATTGGTTTAAGGGTATGGATGCACAAGCAGAATTCCGCTTAGTACAGAGTTAGGCTAGCAAAGGTTTGAGAGACCGGACAATTGATGATGACTAAGATGCAAAACAATATAAAGCATAAACATTGAAATAAGCATAACACATCAAGTTGTCTTCCTTGTCAACATAACACTTCAAGCATAATAACATAAAGGTTTTGGCTATGTCGATACTTTAGGAAAATCATGCTTGTTGTTATGACCAAAGCTATGTTTGCCAAGATTAAACAAAGTTTTCACAGCCATACCTGATATAAGGTCAATACTCCCCATAAGAGTCATCATATAAGGTCGATTGCGTGAAGAGAATACCGAGTGCAGCAAAAGGAACCAATAAACTTCTCATTAATATTCCATCATAGACAACTCCACACTCACGGATACAATGTCACCACCGAAGGAGTGATAGACCTCAATGCACACACCTATTTCATATAATAACCTCCCTAAACATGATACGACTCTACTTGACTCTAAAAGACAAAAAGTAAAGATAAAGATACCGGGCACTCCCCCAAGCTTGGAACAAGCCAAGGGAATGCCGTTACCCCAGGAGATTTCACTCCTCATCCTTGTTGGCGTTGATCGCGTAGTCCTCGGCGAAACGCTTCCATGGAAGGGGTTCTCCAGTCTCATATGAGAAGCTTGTCTCCTGAACCCTGCAGGCAGCACCCATACTCATGCGCATAAACCTTAGTTCATACTCATAGTTCTGGCGATGTAGATCATTAATTTGCCCTTGGAGCTCTATAATTCTTTCTTCAGACGCGGTGATGCTTTTCCACATCTCCTTCATCTCCTTCAGGAAGTAGTTCTTCAGCTCGTTGATGATGTCAAAGTTAGCTTCAACACCACGCTCGATCATCTTCTTGTACTCGAAGACTTCTTGCTCCACTTCTTCCATCCTGGCCTGGATGCTCCCCTCCTTGATAGGTCCCTTTAGATCTTATTGATGAAGGACACCGTCCTCCATCCGAACAACCTGAGGGTGCTTCTTCACCTCAGCGAGGTAAGGGTTGATGACGTTGACGACGAACTGGTCCTTGGGGGAACTTGGACAAGCCATGGCACCTAAATTCAGCTGAAAGATTCCCTGGCAGAAACAGATCGAAAAGAAAACACGCGAAATCGCAAGATACATTGCCGGAACAATCCGGGCAAATATATAGCAAAAATTTATGCACAGAAAGGAAGGTAACGGGCTAAAGCGGGGTCGGAGGCGGACTCCCGGGTGTCCAGGCGCCCTGGCGGCACGGCCAGGAGGTAGGGCGCGCCAGGGGGGCGCCTGGACCCCCTGGAGCTCGTCTCCGTCTCCGCTTAGGCTCAGAATTTTACTAATTTTGCAAAAACTCGTAATACAGAACTTTTATGATGGTTTGCGATGTTTCCTTACCGTACTACATACCTTTTCTTTATTCTGCTTCTGTTGGCGTCTGAAACAGGGCTGCAACATGTTCTTCATGAGTTGTTGTGTATATTATATTCACATCAACATTGACAGGGTCTCCTGCTATGTAATGTTTAAGTCATTGCCCATTCACAACTTGAGGTTTGGTGCCTTCAAAATTGTTAATCTTAATTGCACCAGACCGATAGACTTCTTCAATATGGAATGGCCCTTCCCACCTGGAAAGTAGTTTGCCTGGAGAAAACCTGAAACGGGATCTAAACAACAAAACTTTATCACCAACATTAAATTCACGTTTCAGAATCTTCCTATCATGCCACTTTTTTACCATTTCCTTGAACATTTTAGCGCTCTCGTAAGCTTCACTTCTCCATTCATCTAGAGAAGTCAAGTTCATGAGACGCTTCTCACCAGCTAATTTTGGGTCAGCATTAAGCTCTCTAACAGCCCAGAAAGCTTTGTGCTCTTACTCTAATGGCAAATGGCATGCCTTGCCATACACCATCTTATAGGGGGACATGCCCATGGGGTTTTTGTAAGCAGTTCTATATGCCCACAAAGCATCTCCTAACTTGTTTGACCAGTCCTTCCTATTTCTGTTTACTGTTTTCTGCAAGATCAATTTAATCTCTCTATTGGTGAGCTCAACTTGCCCACTAGTTTGAGGATGATATGGTGAAGCAATTCTATGATTGACATCGTATTTGGCCAAAGCTTTTCTAAAAGCTCTGTGCGTGAAGTGTGATCCTCCATCGGTCATGAGATACCTTGGTACACCAAACCTAGGAAAAATTACATCTTTAAGCATTTTCAAAGATGTCTTGTGATCAGCACTTTCAGTGGGGATTGCTTCAACCCACTTGGTCACATAATCAACAGCTACTAAAATGTGAGTGTACTTGTGCGAAGAAGGAAAAGGACCCATAAAATCAAAACCCCAACAATCAAAAGGTTAAATCACTAGTGAGTAATTCATAGGCATCTCAATCCTTCTACTAATGTTACCAACTCTCTGACATTTATCACATGCTAAAACATAATTTCTAGCATCCTTAAAGAGAGTAGGCCAATAAAAACCTGATTGAAGAACCTTATGTGCAGTCCTTTCACCGGCATGATGTCCTCCATAGGGACTATCATGACACCTTCTGAGAATGTCCTTCTGCTCATGTTCCGGTATGCATCTTCTCACGATCCCGTCGGGACCTTCTTTGAAAAGATGTGGGTCATCCCAAAAGTAGTGCCTCAAATCATGAAAGAACTTCTTCCTTTGCTGAAATGTTAAACCTGGAGGCAAATACTTTGCAACAATAAAATTAGCATAATCTGCATACCAAGGATCGGAAAGAGATTGTACTTTTACAACGGCAAGTTGCTCGTCTGGAAAACTATCGTTAACTGGAATGGGATCATGCGGTATATCTTCCATCCTTGAAAGATTGTCCGCCACCGGATTGTCTTCTCCTTTCCTATCAACAATCTGAAAATCAAATTCTTGAAGGAGGAGTACCCATCTGATAAGCCTTGGCTTGGCATCCTTCTTTATCATAAGATACTTAATGGCAGCATGATCAGTATGAATAATAACTTTGGAATCAACAATATACTGCCTAAACTTATCACAAGCAAAAACTACAGCTAAGAATTCCTTCTCAGTAGTAGCATAATTCCTTTGAGCACTATCAAGGGTTTTGCTAGCATAATGTATAACATTCAATTTCTTATCAACTCTTTGTCCTAAAACAGCTCCAACAGCAAAATCACTAGCATCACACATAATCTCAAAAGGTAAATTCCAGTCAGGCGGTTGTACTATAGGAGCGGTTATTAAAGCTTTCTTAAGGACTTCAAAAGCTTCCTTACAATTTTCATCAAATACAAAAGGAACGTCCTTCTGGAGAAGATTAGTGAGGGGTCTTGAGGTTTTAGAAAAGTCTTTAATAAATCTTCTATAAAAACCTGCATGACCGAGAAAACTGCGAATACCTTTGATGTCCCTTGGATAGGGCATCCTCTCAATAGCTTCGATCTTGGCCTTGTCCACTTCAATTCCCCTTTCGGAAATCTTGTGACCAAGAACAATTCCTTCGTTAACCATGAAGTGGCACTTCTCCCAGTTGAGTACCAAATTCGTGTCCTCACATCTCTGCAAAACTTTATTAAGATTGTGAAGACAATGGTCAAAGGAGGTTCCATAGACGGAGAAATCGTCCATGAAGACTTCCATAATATCCCCACAGAAACCATGAAAGATAGCAGACATACACCTTTGAAAAGTAGCAGGGGCATTACATAAACCAAAAGGCATACGCCTGTAAGCATAAGTACCAAAGGGACAAGTAAAAGTGGTCTTCTCTTGATCAGCGGTGTTAACATGAATTTGAGAGAAGCTAGAATAACCATCGAGATAACAAAAGTGGGTATTTTTGGATAACCTTTCAAGCATTTGGTCGATGAACGGCAACGGGTAGTGATCCTTCCTGGTTGCCTTGTTCAACTTCCTGTAATCAATACACATTCTATATCCAATAATAATTCTCTGAGGTATTAGTTCATTTTTATCATTAGGAACCACAGTTGTACCTCCTTTCTTAGGAACACAATGTATCGGGCTTACCCACTTACTATCACCTATAGGGTAGATAATACCTGCGGCTAGAAGCTTGAGAATCTCAGTTCTCACAACATCCATCATCTTCGGGTTCAACCGTCGTTGATGATCAACAACCGGTTTAGCATCAGGCTCAAGGTTGATAGTATGTTGACAGATAGATGGACTAATCCCCTTAAGGTCATCAAGGGTACATCCAATTGCACCTCGGTGTTTACAGAGTACTTCCAATAGTCTCTCTTCTTCATATCCTGAAAGGTTAGAATTGATAATAACAGGATATACTTTCTTTTCATCTAAATAAGCATACTTGAGCGTATCGGGAAGAGGTTTAAGATTGAACACCGGGTCTTCTTTCGGTTTTGATAGAATTCACAAAGGTTCAACCGGAAGGTTGTGCTTCAGGATAGCAGGCTGCCTCAAGAATATTTCATCTAGTTCATTTCTTTCCTGCATATGCAAATCATTCTCGTGGTCCTCCATATATTGCTGCAAAGGATCATTAGGGGGAATAGCAAGAGAGGCAATACTTTCAATAATTTTATCATCACTAGGTAAGTCAGTACCACGAGGCTGCTTAGAGAACTTAGAAAAATTAAATTCATATGGCTCACCATCGAATTCAACAGAAACTTTACCTTTCTTGCAATCTATTATAGCTCCACAAGTTCTAAGAAAAGGTCCACCAAAGATAATAGGACAGAAATTGTCCCTCTCTGAACCAAGTACTAGAAAGTCGGTAGGGTATTTTACCTTTCCACATAGGACTTCAACGTCCCTCACAATTCCAATAGGAGAGATAGTTGTTCTGTTTGCAAGATGAATGGTAACATCAACTTCTTCAAGTTCACAAGGGGAAATCTCACCGATGATCTCTTCATAAAGTGAATAGGGGATAACACTTGCACTCGATCCCAAATCGCATAGCCCATAATAATTGTGATCTCCTATTTTAACAGATACCACTGGAGTACTTGAAATTGGGCCTTTATTCCTGGCTGTGACAAGGTTAGTGGAAACAACACAAAAATTTATATTGGAATCGAAAACATCATTAGTAACAAGGTCTTTAATCAATGCAACTTGAGGATCGACCCTGATTTGGTCCTCAGGCTCATCAACTCTTCTCTCACTTTTATTTATTATGCTTGTCACAAGAGAGTGCTCCTTTATCCTTGCGGGAAAAGGAGGCTTTTCATATATAACCGCAGGCAAAATAGGGTCAGCAACATGAATATCAACAGGTGGCTCTTTATAAGGTTCATGATGCTGGTCTCTCTTCTTTTTAAAAGAATCAACGTGAGAGGCAAAATTCTTACAGAGATCAATCACTAGATGGGAATCAAGACCAATCTTAGAGCAAAAAGTATTGAAGTAATCAGTTTTCACACAGCTCTCAATATAATCATGTTCATAATTTATAGCGGGTTCAATACCTTTATCAATTTCCCAATCTTCAGTATTCCTCTGGATCCTTTCAATTGGATCCCACCTTTCTTCAACACTCTTCTTCTGAAATACCCCACTAGATGAGGCATCCAGCATCTCCTTATCCTGGCGAGAAAGCCTGGCATAAAAATTTGTAAGTACAATTTCCTTGGGAAGCTTATGAATAGGGCATTTGAGCATTAGGGACTTCAATCTCCCCCAAGCTTGAGCAGTGCTTTCTCCGTCACGAGACCTAAAGTTATAGATATAGTTCCTGTCTCGATAAATTTCATGAAGAGGATAAAACTTAGTATAAAAGAGAGACATAAGCTCCTGCCAGTCAAGTAAGTGTGAGTTATCGAGAAGCCTATACCAATCCGAAGCTTTATCTATAAGTGATACGGCAAACAATTTCCTCATGACAAACTCCCTCGATACACCTGCAAGCTTAAATAATGAACATAGTTGTGACAGATATAGCAAGTGTTCACCGGGATGTCTGTCTCCAGCATAACGATTAGCCAAAACATAATCGATAATACCAGCTGGTATTTTATAGGGCACAATTTCAGTAGGGGGAGGATCTACCACAACAGGTGTGGGGCGTCTTCCCGTAAGCAACGATCCAATAACGGGGTTGTCCATAAGGACAAAGAGCAGCAATAGCAAAAATAAAAACAGAATTAGAAAAACTTCCTTACCAGTTTCACTTTACCAATAGCGCTACGCTCCCCGGCAACGGCGCCAGAAAACGGTACTTGATGACCCACAACCGTAAAGGATCTATTGCAGCGTTTTCGATAAGTAAGAGTGTCGAACCCAACGAGGAGCAGAAGGTATTGATAAGCGATTCTGAGCAAGAAATTACTGCAAGCACTGAAAGATAACTTTTTAGTGGTTTTATAGATATAAGCAACAGGAAAGTAAAAGCAAGCAATGTAAAAGGCACTGAGAGTAACAAGTGGCCCAATCCTTTCTTAGCAAAGGAGAGGCCTAGCAACTGAACTTATAAAGACTAAAGCATTCCTGAGGACACACGGGAGAGGTAGTCATGTTCTTTCGCCATATTCCGTATCGATACTATGTTATGTGTTGATAAGTGTTGAGTGGGTGGATCTATGCTAGTACACTCTCTAGACTAAGATGAGTGCACTCTTATGATTAAACACCTTGCAAGCATCCGCAAATACAAGATAGACTTTAAGGCAAAAGCCTAACCATAGCAATACGATCGAGGATCCATTGTTCCCTTTTGCAAAAGTGAGCGAACTGGGGTTCAGGTTTCTGTCACTCCGGCAACCCACCGTAAGCATTATTTGTACACAATGTATTCTCCTAGGTCCTTAATAAGGCGAAGTGTTGAGTGTTCGACTCACAGAACACCACTAGTAGAATGATAACGCAACTTAAGTATCAAACAACACATATTACTTCAACATCATATGACTACTAACAACAAGACTTTCCCCATGTCCTCAAGAACTATGGCAACTACTCACGGGACATAAAAGAGATCATGATCAGTGGGTATAAATAGGTGATAAACAATCTGGACATAATAATATTTCTCCAACAAAACTCAGTAGGATTCACCACAAAGTAGTAATCAACACCGATGGAGTAGAGAGGATAGGTAGTATGCGTTACAACACAAGTTGCAATTGTGAGATGGGGTTTGGATGAAGATGGAGATGGTGCTGGTGTTGGGGATGATGTTGATAATGATCTCGATGATGCCCGTGACGATGGTGATGACGATGGCGACGATCTCCCCTTCCGGGAGGTGATCTCCCCGGCGGAATCTGCCCACCGGAGATGGCTTTTTCTTCTCTGTAGGTTTCCGCCACGGAGCGGCGGCGGAACTCCGTCAAAACTCCCGTTTTTAGGGTTTTCGGATAACGGAGAGTATGTATGCAAAAGGGGGTGACCAGAGGTGGGCCAGGGGCTCCAGGCGCCCCCCCCGGCGCGGCCAGGGGGGGCGCGCCCCCGGGGCGCCTGGGCACCCTGTGGCCCCCCTCCGGCTGCCCTTTCGCATGTCTTCGTGATTCGTCTGAAAAATATCTCCCGTCAATTTTCAGGTAATTTGGAGGTATTCTTCTTCAGCAACTCAGCGTCCACTTTTTACTGCTGAATCCTGTGTCTGCTGCTTTGGCATCAGAAAGTTGCAAACTGTGTAAAATAGACCAAAACAACATAAGAACATCATCGTAACATGAGATATATCAATGAATAAGGATAAATTATGATACAAAATAGTGATGCATTTTGGACGTATCACCTCTGCTATCACTAATTCCTCATTTGAGGACATTGCTAGTATCACTGACAATGCAGGGTTGAAGGAATTGTACATGACAGGCATGTACAAAAGCCTCAAAGGGCATCGGACTCATTGTGATGTGCTTAAAAAGCAGATCCTCAACAGGAACCCTAGGAAAGAGGGAATTGCCTTTGAGAGGAAACTTAATGCTGATGGTTCATATTGGAAGCCTGAGCAGTATCCCAAAACCTCATGGGTTGCTGCAAAGGGACCTCCAATTGATCCATCCAATTTATCTAGCTTTACATGTGAATCTCCGCATTCTTCTGATGAGTCATTTGACTCCAACTATAAACTATTCAAAAATAAGAATGGCGAAGTTTTTGCTAGATATGTTGGAACTAACTGCAGGAATGGTCCCCCTCTGAAGAAAATCTAGGTCCCTAAGAGGCACCTTGAAAATCTTCAAGTGAATGTCCTCATGACACCTCGTGTGAGGAATGGGAACCCCAGATCCAATTCTTCATATGGATCAAAATCTTCAGATGGAGTAAAATCCTCATACGGACCAAATTCCTCATATGGATCAAAGTCCTCATATGAATATCATCGTGCTAATAACTCTGTTTCGCAAGGAAGAGCTAAGGGCTATGAATATGAGCATTATTCCTCTAACCATTATGTTCATAAGTACTCGAAGAATTACTCTGCTTATTCATATGCTTATCCTAACTCCTCTTATATGAAACAAAACGGGCTGGTGTCTATGCCACCTTTCTCGTATGGTGCTCACAGAGTGATGAACTCGTTGCCACCCCTTCAGATATGGGTGGTGAAGAAAAAGAACTAATCTCTTATGCAGGGTCAGGTCTTCAGATGTGCTCAAACGTCTGAAGAATTTGCTGGAGACCTGAAAAATGCCTGAAAGGACGCATGCTAATCACGAAGAAATGAACTCTCATTTCTCACGTCCTCATACTGCTTTACCTGTTGCATTGTTGATGAAATTGATCTGATGATTTGATGTCATATTCTTCACTGATGAAGTATATGAGTTTGTAAGCTGCACTAATTCATCTGCAGGATGATCAACCCAAAGCCACTGAGTGGGTCCTCGATAGTGGATGTATAAATCACATGACTGGTGACAAGAATCTCTTGATGGATTCTCCCTTATCACCATCTCATCTGAAGCACATCATCTTCGCTGACAAAGGTAAAAGTCAGGTATTGGGTCTAGGTAAGGTTGCGATCTCTAGGGATCGACACGTGGACAAATTCATGCTTGTCGAGTCCTTAGGATACAACCTCATGTATGTCTCAATGTTTTCCGATCTGGATATGGTTGTTGCTTTTGGGAAATATCGTTATGCTGTGATCTTGGAATCTGACAACTCCATAGTCTTCGAAGGCTTTAGAAGAGGAGACTTTTATATTGTTGATTTCTCTACACGACCTCAACCAGCTGTGTGTCTACCTGCAAAAGCTTCAGAAGGCTGGCTATGGCATCAACGAGTTGGTTATGAAGGCATGAGGAATTTGCACACACTTGCGAAGAAGAAGCATGGCATTGGCATTGAAAATGTCAAATTCCTCAAGGATCACTTATGCGGTGCCTGTGAAGCTGGAAAGATGACCAAGGCCAAGCATCCAGCGAAGACTATCATGACTACTAATCGGCCATTTCAATTGCTTCACATGGATCTCTTCGGTCCTAATCATTATTCTGCAGTTTCAAATGATGCTTCTCAATACGACTTTGTTATTGTTGATGATTACTCTCGATATACATGGGTACACATTGTTACTTACAAACATGAAGTGCAGGAAGTCTTCAAACGAATTTCCTCGAGGGCTTCAACCAACTTTGGGGTGAAGATCAAGCACATCAGAAGTGACAATGGAACTGAGTTCAAGAACTCTGGTCTCGATGACTATCTTGATGAACTTGGTATTACTCATGAGCTATCTGCTCCTTATACCCCTCAGCAAAATGGCATCATGGAGCGCAAGAACAGGACTCTTGCAGAGATGGCTCGCACTATGCTTGATGAATACAAAACGCCTCGTCGTTTCTGGATTGTTGCTATCGATACTGCGCGCCACATCATCAACAGAGTATATCTTCACAAATTCTTCGAGAAGACTGCCTACGAAGTCCTCATTGACAAGAAACCCAATGTGAGTTATTTCAAAGTCTTCGATGCTAAATGTTGGATTAGAGATCCTCATCACAACTCAAAATTTGCACCGAAAGCTCATGAAGGGTTTATGCTTTGTTACGGAAAGGACTCGCGCACCTACAGAGTCTTCAACAATGTTCTTCACAAGGTTGTTGAAACTGTAGATGTGCGGTTCGATGAAACTAACGACTCGCAAAGGGAGCACCTACCTACTGTGATAGATGAACCAGCTCCTGAGGAAACTATCAAATACAAGGCTACTGAGGATGTCATTCCCACCCAAGAATTTGCTGAAGTATTCATTCCAGAACCTGAAGAACGTCGAGCTGATGCACCTGAGGAAAATGCTGAAGAAAATGCTGATCAAATTCCTCGACGTCAACCACCTCATCCTCGCATTGCTAAAGAAGTGAAAATTGAGAAAATCATCAGCGACATCAATATACCAGGTCCTCTCACACGCTCAAAAGCTTCACACTTATCTAACTTTTGTGGGCACTTTGCTTTTGTCTCTATCACAGAGCCCACTAAGGTAGATGAAGCATTTCTGGAGCCTGAGTGGATTAAAGCTATGCAAGAAGAATTACATCAGTTTGAACTCAACAACGTCTAGGAATTGGTCAAACGTCCAGATCCTCGCAAGCACAATATCATCGGCATAAAGTGGATCTACCGCAACAATCAAGATGAAGATGGCCTTGTGGTAAGGAATAAGGCACGGCTTGTAGCTCAAGGCTACACACAGGTTGAAGGAATTGACTTCGATGAAACTTTTGCACCTGTTGTTAGACATGAGGCTATTCGCATATTACTTGCTTATGCTAACCATCATGATATCATTCTCTGTCAAATGGATGTGAAAAGTTCATTCCTCAATGGTAAGCTTGAGGAAGAAGTATATTTTGCTCAACCCCCAGGTTTTGAAGATCTAAAGAATCCTGACAAAGTCTTCAAACTCAATAAAGGTCTCTATGGCCTCAAGCAGGCCCCTCAGGCTTGGTATGACACTTTGAAGGAATTCGTCACGAAGAAAGGCTTCAAACCCGGTTCACTCGATCCAACTCTTTTCACTAAATCTTATGATGGTGAATTATTTGTGTGCCAAATATATGTTGATGATATTATCTTTGGCTGTACTGACCAACGCTATAGTGATGAATTTGCCTATATGATGAGTGAAGAATATCAAATGTCTATGATGGGAGAGTTGAAATTCTTCTTATGTATCCAAATTCATCAACAACGCAATGGTATATTCATATCTCAGGAGAAATACCTCAAAGATGTCCTAAGGAAATTCGGCATGCACAATTGCAAAGGCATCAAAATTCCTATGCCCACAAATGGCCATCTGTGCACTGATGAAACTGGTATTGTCATAAGGTATACCGCTCCATGATTGGTTCTCTATTGTACTTATGTGCATCTAGGCCATATATAATGCTTAGTGTTTGCATGTGTGCCCGATTTCAAGCTGTACCGAAGGAATCACACCATAAGGCTGTGAAACATATTCTTCGATATCTTGCTCACACACCAACACTTGGATTATGGTAACCCAAGGGCTCGGCTTTTGATCTCATTGGATATTCAGACTCTGGCTATGCTGGTGATCGTGTGGACCGCAAATCAACATCTGGTACATGTCATTTACTCGGAAGATCTTTGGTCTGTTGGTCCTCGAAGAAACATAACTGTGTATCACTATCTACCGCTGAAGCTGAGTATATTGCTGTTGGCTCTTGTTGTGCTCAATTGTTGTGGATGAAGCAAACTCTCAAGGACTATGGTGTCAACGTGAAGAATGTGCCTCTACTCTGAGACAATGAGAGTACCATCAAGATTGCTCACAACCCAGTTCAGCACTCGAAGACAAAGCACATTCAGATCCGTCATCACTTTCTTTGTGATCATGTGTTGAAGGGCGACATCTCTATTGAACATGTGAAGACTGAAGAACAGCTAGCCGATATCTTCACAAAGCCCTTGGATGAGAAGAGATTTAGCAAGTTGCGGTGTGAGCTAAATATCTTAGAATCTTCGAATGTTCTTTGAATTGGACACTCATCCTAACACTTATGCAAAATTGATGACTTAGATGTGCAACACATGAAGAATTTGTTTTTCTTCAATCAATGATGAATAATGCTCTAAGTGTGAAGAAATTAATGAAGAAATTGATTCTCAGAACCCTACGACAATTGTACGCGGTATCTGAAATCATCATTCTTATACGGTGGGTCACACCACCACAAAAGTTGAAAATCTTCAATTTGAGATTTTGAAATTCCTTAGTTGTTCATATTCTTCAACTTTGCATTGTCTTCACTGTTTCCGATTCTTTTCTTCATTGGCTATATATATATATATATATATATATATATATATATATATATATATATATATATATATATATATATATATATATAGGGTGGGTCTATTCTCATAACACCCCCTCCCCTACCCACCTCCTTGCGCGACAGCGCCCAGGCGGCAAACGGCGTCCCCCTCCCTCCCCGCCTCCTTGCGCGGCAGCGCCCCGGCGGCCGGCGGCGTCCCCCTCCCCTCCCCGCCTCCTTGCGCGGCAGGGCCCCTGCCCCCAGCGGCGGCCCCCTTCCCTCCGCGCCTCCTTGCGCGGCGCGCCACTCCCCTCCCCTCCCCGCCTTCTTTCACAGAGCGCGCAGGGAGCGGCCGGCGATGTAGTACCTTGGCGAGGCTTCTTCCGCGGCGGCGGGTAGGAAGAGACGCCGCCCCTCACCTTTGCCCCAACACCACCGAATTGATCTAGGTGCGCCGCAGCCTCGATTGAGCGCCCCGTTAGCTGCACCCCTGCGACAGATTCGAGCCTATGCCCTGGGAGATCCGCCGCTGTTGACCCAGCTGAAGCATCCAGCCTCGGTTATGCATGGTAGGAGGAAGAGAACTGCAAGGATGCCATCTCCAGCAACCTCGCAGTCGTTGTGGATGCGAACTGCAATGGTGCCCATCCAGCCTTCTCCCGCGACAATGGCAAAAGTTGAAAAAGCCCATGAGTTCCTGCAGCGGAGGTGGAATGCACGCCAACAGTAGGCCGAGCTGCATCTGCAGAAGGAGAGAACTGCTCTGAGTAGGAAAGTCGCGCTTGCAGATAATGTAAGAAAATCACATACTCAACCCCCACCTCCAGTTGCAGTGCCCTTTTTATCACCATGCAGTGCCCTCTTGCGTCAACTGCATGCAGTGTCATGTATCTCCTAGTAAAAAAACAGAAAAGATACTTCGAAAAAATGAAAATGCGCTATTGCTGAAAAATGCAGTCCACCATGACTTACATATGTAGAGCGCTGTGGCTTAAAACTGAAGTGCATTGTTTCTTCATGTTAACTCCCAGTGCCCCTGCTATCGAACGAAAAATTGAAGTGCAATTTCTCCAGTTGCATATATAATGATATATAGTACGAAGATGCAGTTCATTCCACTGTTAGCGTGCATAAAGCTTTGGCTTAATACTGTGCAGGAAATTACTATGCCTCCAAACCAGAAGATACCTCGATTGATTCACAACACAAAGCCCTTGAACTGCATTGGAAGAGAAGAGTGGGAGATGGCTGGATGGATAACACCTGAAATACCCAGGGGTTTCTTTAACACAACAAACAAAACTGTGTACTCGGTGGAGGAAGATGTAGAGGATAAAGATGAAAACAGTGAACCAAACATCACTCGAGATGGAGAAGGCAGTGAAGCAAAAAGCGTGCAAGATGAGGAGGATGATGATGAAGAGCAAATCATAACAGTTATGCAGCCAAGGTACACGCGTGTCTTTGAAACATTTGGCCAGCAGATCAGAACGGATGATATAGCACCTCCACAAGCCAATGTTGAAACCCAGCAAGTTCGGCAAGTTCATGAGCAAACGATTCGTCCACAATTAGACAGTGGAATTCCACCCAGGCCGCCTACTGCGCAACAAAAGAATCGGAAGCAAAATCTAGGAGAGCCACAAGCAACCAAAAAAGTAAAGTTCTCAAGACTTCTGCCTCCTCGCGATCCTAAATTACACAGATCTGTTGTCACTCCTCCATGCCCAATAAACATCGGTGAGCTGCAAACACCGTTAGAGAAAAAAAGTACACGCATGTAAGCTTCCTTGCCTAACTAGTGGAGTTCACTTATGCATTCTTTCAACTTGTGCATTCTCATTGACAAAAAAAACATTCCATATTGTGTGTGCAGAATGAGAACATGCTCCAAGAACTTGTGCCTATGAAAGGTATGCAATTCACATCATACGCTGCGGCACGAGACTTCTACAACACGTATGCGAGGCATGCAGGCTTCGGCACATGCAAAAACGGCGGATACAGAACAAACGGATACATAGTGTGCTCAATGGAAGGCAGAAGCAAGGAAACTGTCACAGATTACGACAGAAAGCGAGAAAAAACACCAAAGAAGACTGGTTGCAAGGCGAGAATGAGATCGAAAAAAATCAAGGATGTGATTGTGATAGCAGAGATTGAGCTCAATCACAACCACGGGATGATTGAGAGCCCGGCTATGCTTCTGCACATGCACTCACATAAGACGGATGATCCGTTACTTGATAAACAATGAAGGACATGCAGAGCGAAAACCTGACGCACACGCTGATGATGTCAACCCTGTCATGAATGTCAGGAGGGCTGCACTTTATGGGGCGCACTAGCCGTGACTGGGTGAACAAGTACGTTCACTAAACAAAAACGATATCTCGTCTATTTGATGCAGTTCGCTTGTGCATTTTTGTATGCTTCTAATGCTGCAAGTATATTATTATTTCGAACTACAGGAAGCACCAATTCGCGAGGGAGGAAACAGAACACGATGTGAAGAAACTCCTGGCTTTCTTTGAGAAAATGCAGCAAATAAACCCGGAGTTCTTCTATGATTACGACAAAGATGTCGATAACTGTGTGCGAAACATATTCTGGGCGAACGCGAGCTGCCGGGGATCCTACGAAGATTTTGGAGATTGTGTCACATTTGACACGACCTACAAGACCAACAAGTTCCACATGCCTCTGGCCGTCTTCGTTGGAGTTAACCACCACCTCCAAAGTACAATATTTGCTGTGGGTGTTCCGGACATTCTTGCGTTGCATGAACAACAAGCGGCCAACCTGCATACTTACAGGTATGCTAAAAAAGAATGGGTTTAAATAACACTGCAGTTCACTGGCAAGTTTTGTAGTCCATTTCTTCCATCCAACAAAAAATCAGCAAAATCAAAAAAAGATATGCAGTTCTCTCAATAACTCACCGCTTGGTTTTTTCAAAAACATGCAGATCAATGCCCCTCCATGGATGCCGCGATAAAAAGTACGCTAATAGGCACGCTACACAAGTTATGCCATTGGCATATACTGAAAAAAATACAAGGATCACCTGTCCTTGTTGTACAAAGCGTATGAGACATTCAAAGATGAGCTGACCTCAGTTCTCAACCACCCGCTAATGCCATCAGAGTGTGAATGCGCTTGGCATGAGCTCATGGAGAAGTATAACCTGTAAAATGATGAAATTATGAAGGCGCTCTGGACAGACCAAAAATAATGGATATCAGCTTACTACAAGGAGGTGTTCTGTGCACGGATGACGTCGACACAGAGAAGTGAAAGCATGAACCGGATCTTGAAGAGGAACTTTGTCAAGGAAAGACACGATCTACACATCTTTGCATCGCAGGTGGACAGGTGCATCCAGACAAGGAAGGGCGTCGAGCACGCGGAGACCATAGCTAACGAGGTATATAACCAGAGCGAAGTTTTTAAGCTGGATCAGCAATTAATAAAACACTACTCACTTTCTTGATTTTTGCTGTGAAAAACAACTACTTAACAGGTTTTCTTTGTTTCACACATGGAAATAAAGACTACTACTCAGTTTGGTTTCGAGGTTCAGCTCTCCAAGATTTACACTAGGGCAGTATTTGCTGACTTCAAGCAAACGCACTACCGCAGCACTGCATTCAGATCAGAGCAGTCCACTGACAACCCGACGAAATATTTGGTGCGCCACTAGAACCGGTCTGATGATTTTGATTGGGCAAGACACGAGTTCCATGTAGTTGCTGATGTGACGAACGGTATCTACGAATGCGAATGCAAGCTGTGGACACACACAGGTCAATGAGACAAGAAACAAAAAATAAGCACACAAAAAACATAACGAAGTTCACTTATTGCTGGTAGCAAAAAGAGATGAAAAAAAAACCTTAGTGAAGTTCACTAGAACAGAAAAACCAGGACGTATTTATAATGCAGTTCACAAACAAAAATTGAAATGTTGCATATTTATGTGAAGTTTGCTGACACGAACAACCCAAAAAATTCGTTTGTTGCAGGCCTGTTCTGCGTGCACATCATTTGCATGTTAGATCAGCTGCAGGTGGACAAGATACCTGAAGAGTACATATTGAAGAGATACACACAGAACGCGTGCCAAAATGCAACTTTTGACCGCAGAGACTATGAGCAAACTGCTCCAGATGGGAGTTCGATGTTCTGCCGTAGGAGACTACTTGCAGAAACAGCGATGGACCTGGCAAACACGGGTGTCAAATCGGATAGAGGGTACAACAGAGCTTTAGCTGGGATGAGAGCACTCATACAAGAAGTCAACGTAATAAACGAAGAAGAAGAAGCAGAGAACATCATGGATGCGCGGAGTGAAGAACAAGGAGAGGAGCGCGAACATGCCGCTGATGGTGCAGCTCATAATATGGATGACACAATTCTTCCCCCACCTGTTTCAAACACAAAAGGGAGAAAGAAAGAGAGCAAATCAGCCAATAAAAAAGCTGCAGCAAATGAAAAAAGTCCTAAAAAAATAGCAGGCATGAGCCTGAACTGGACAGCGAAGGAAGACCACTAGGGGTAAGGATGTGCAAATCATGCAATAAGATTGCGGGGCACAACTCAAGAACATGTAAGGAGCGGCTGAAAAAAATTCAGACTAAAAATGCCGCCACAGACCACCAAGCTGACCAACAAGATGATATGGCAAAGAGTAGACTATGTAGCGTCTGCAACAAGAGAGAGAAGCATAACGCGAGAACTTGTCCAAATAGAACAGAAGAAAAAGATGAAGAAGATGACGAAGAAGATGCTGACAAAGAAGAGAACGAGGAAGAGAGCGAAGCTGATGTAACTGAAGAGGAAGATAAGGAAGCAGAAGAGGAAGATGAGGAGGAAGAAGAAGAAGATGAAGACATCGAAGAACCATCACCAAAAACGAGGGGGAGAGGCAGAATGCAGAATCCAGCGCGTAGGCAAGCATCACAGTCACACTGTCACGTTACGAGGGGTAATGCGAACAACAAGAACAAAACAGAAGCAGCAACAACCATTGAAACAAATGCAGTGCAGAATTTGAGAAGAAGCAATAGGAAGAGGACGTAGCTCAACACATATACAGTTTTACCTTTTAAAAATATATTAACTTCATCCTTTTATATATAGTATCGTATATGAGATATAGCTTGTGTTCAGTGGACTGCAAAAAAAGAATTCAACATGTAATATTGAAGTTCAAAATGAATAGATATAACATAAAACAGATATAGTTTGTGATCAATGTGCTGCGGGGGTATGCTTGATAAAATGCAGTTCTCTTCTATATGAAAAGAAATAAGATGACAATGTCATTCTCAGAATGCAGTTCTCTTCTATATGAAAACCCTGAGATCAGAATGTCATTTTGAGAACGCAGTTCTCTTCGTCGTATATAATCTGAGATGACAGTGAATCAATATAGAATGCAGTTAGAAGAAAAATCTATAGAATGAGACTAGGCTTCACGTAAAGTGCAGTGCGTGTGTGTTGCGTTTAAAGCTTACAGTGCAGGCCGCTTCGAGTATACAGTGTAGTGCGCTTAGTGCAAAAAATGTGAAAAATGAGCTCTTGCTTAGCAGATACGGTTGATTTTCTGTCTTCTAATACAATTTTTCCAAAATTTTGAACCTCGACGACAAACACGTTGAATTCCTCTTTGCTGTCCCATGTGATAAGGTGAGATGCAGTGCGGATACGTATATTTAGAGAAACTTGGCTGCTACTCATATAAGTGAATGCAGTGCGCTACGAACATGTTACAATTCACAAGGAGGAATTGGCTGAAAGCTCCATTATGTACATATTTGACATTGTCAGTGTCTGCCACAAAAGAAAAACACAAAACTAACTAGACCGGAATATACAAAAGCACACAGCATGGTGTGAAAAAGTTTTGCAGATCGAGAACTACACACAGCGACCATAGATACTGTTTACAGAAAGTTTTGGAGCACACACAAAAATACATCAGCACACATAAAAAGATCTGCTATCATTCTATGCCTCATCCTGCTCATGCGAATCCAGTTTTGGAGAAAAGCCAAGAGAAATGAAGAGATTTCTTAGATGCTCCGGGAACTCGGTGACTACGAACATGTTCTCAGGGTGGAACAGGATCTGGAACAAGAACTCAGCCTTCCATTCCTCAACAGCAACTTCCTGCGATGAAGCAAAAATAAAATAAACAAATATACAAGATCATCTACAAAAAAGAACTAACAAAAAAAATCAAAGAATGAGGGATTATTATTGGGTTGAAAAAAGATACTTACATTACGCTTTGCGAATTTCACAACAAAGTTGTTGCCGTCATAAAACTGAGCCATCTTCAGAACAAAGAAGCCGCACTCGTTTGGGCCCTGCTCACGGGCGCCCAAAAAGCTAGCTTTCTTTGAAACATCGACCCAGTCTACCGACTCCTTTCTCTTGTACTCCTTTTCTCCGTAAACCTTCTTCAACAATGCAGTCATCCTGATCATCTGGTGAAAATAAAAAAAATAAAAAATACACATCACAAAACTGTTGTTCGACATGCGCACGGATGAAAATAAGAAGAAGGTGAAAAAGGAAAAATATTACCATTTCAGTGCGGTCGCTGTGGTATTCAGACTTATGCCACCTCGTTGTTTGATCAAACGGTCCGCTGTACCTCCTAGTGTCATGAATATCAAGGGTCTCGCGGTTCCTATTCATCGTGTATAGTGAGTAATGCTGGTCTTTCAACCGTGGTAACAGAATCTGATTTTGTTTCATCAAAATTGTTATGGGTTTGATGAGTGAAAAAGGATTACTGGAAAAAATGGGAGAGAAAATAAGTACATAAGGCTGAACCATCAAATCTGATAACTTACTAATTTGCAATCAAGAAGGTTCTCATCATCACGAACAAAAACTTTGAACTGCTTTGCTGCATCGTCAACGTTAAACTTGCCCTGGACAAAAGGCAACACAACGTTTCCATCTTTATCTCTCTCCGCGTGATCATTCACTTGAAGCACATACTGCGAGTGGGTAATTCACAAAAGAACGTTAATGCAGTTCCCCCTGAAAGTTCACTCTGCTGTTTAATGAAAAAACAGATCACACTTCTCTAATAGTATGCAGTTCACACTTCTCCCAATTTGTTTCATTTAAGATACATGGGCTAAACACAATAATATATGTAGTTCGTACATTGCTCAAACAAATTATTAGACACTATTAACTGCAGTTCACTCCAGCAGAAAAAAGAAAAAAAGGGAAAACGAGAAATACCATGATAAACAAAGGGGACAGAAGAACGCGTTCGCTAGATCGATAAACCACATTCATATGCTCGTCATTCTTCCAGTACCTGATGATATGATCCATCTATTCCGCGTCCATGAAACCAGCTCTGGTGAAAGTTAAGAACATGTAGTCCACATTCACAGTCTAGACTTCAACAGGATTCCTGTGCATGAAAAGCGCGCACCTGCACAAAACAAACGGCAAGGGTGGGGGATTAGGAACACAAAGGAAAAACACACAAACATTACACACATTAAAAATCAAAAGTGAAAAAACTAACGAAAAAAGAACTGATTCGCTGTATTTCTACCTGAATGGTGTGCTCGTGATGAGTTGCAAGACTTTCCTCATCTCCGCAAGATAGTTGAAACTCGCAGGCTTCAACTTTTGTACCGGAGATCTAAACTTTGATGGCTTCTGCACAGGCCTCTTATTTGATAGAACTAGTGTCTCGCTGTCGGCTGGGCGTTCCACAGCTGCGCTCCTGGTCCTCCTAGGCACTGGTGGTGGCCTCTCAAAATCATCATCAGTATCTTCAGCATTCGGAGGGCTGACTGCTTTCTTCCCACGCTTGACCTTGACAGGAGATTTCTCAAGAGCTTTTTCATTCGAAGGGCCGGCGCCACTCCTCAACCTCTTGCACACCGGTTCTTTTCCAAGCTTAATGGCGGGTTCATCAAGGACAAAATTCTGAATCGTTGGAGTGTGAACCTGAGTTTCAAACAAGGAATTACCACCTTGTTGTGCGCCTTCGTCAAAGCCTGCACAAAAAATGGATAATTAGCAAAATGAAAAGAATCATCAAGTTCACTAACGAAAGTCATTTTAACATGCAAATGGGGTTCTACTAAAAGCTTAACAAAAGTAGTGGACCTCCCCTTTCTGTATCAATGAAGTTCACTTAATAAAAGGGTGTCTGACTGAAAAAATGTAATAACCTTCTTTAAAAATTAAAAGTGATGTCAGGTCCAGACATCAATGCGACGAGGTCAGCCAACTATAGAGCATCGCCTTCCTGATGTAGCCAATGTGCTCCTTCCCAAACTTGGCAATCGTTTCACCATCCGAGGTCTGCATGAATTGGAACATGTAAAATCCACAATCATGCCTGCAAGAAAACCAAGATAAACACATTACTAATGCAGTTCACTCAATAATGAAGTGCTACTGATGTTAGTAAAACAATGCAGCTCCCTACACACAAAACCGAGGGAGAACAACTAATAACACATTAGTAATGCAGTTCGCTCAAGGAAAAGGTGCTTCTAATTTAGTAAATACAATGCAGCTCACATACACAAAAAAACTAAAGGAGGAAAAAGAAAAGGAGAACAAGTACAAACCCGTTTCCCTGTTGCGGGACATTATAATGAGTCAGCACAAAGCCGTCAAGGGTGGGAGGGTTCAACGGCTCATCGCAGCTTGCGCTTCCATCTTTCCAAACTTTTTTGATGTTCCTGACCATTTTCCTGAAGACAAGATTTGCAAGAGCGCTGTCGGCATCGTTCAATGAGTCGAGAAACTTAAAACGCTTCTCTCGCAGGTTCAATGTGACCAAGCAGTAGTGGCCTATCGCGTCCTTCGTTGTTACGGGAGGAGGATCAAATGTTGCAAACATAATCTGAATTAAAAAAGAATATAACAAACCAGATGAGAAAATAGAAAAACAGAAAACTTATTTCAAGATGACGATAATGGTCAAAATGCGTTACCAAGTTTTTCTTGTCCACACGTTCCTCTGCGCTTGAAGAAAACATCTTTTTCAAAGCCCTATTTGTGGCACCGCCGTTCCAAATAGAATTCGTCCAAAAAGACAAAACCAGAGAGTTAATGAAAATGCTTATAGCACTATAAAAAATGGATAAGGGATAAATATAAATTAATGAAAATGATTACACATAGGTTGTACAGGAAAATCATCGTTTGAGATCCTTTGAATCTCTCAGCTAACATAGAGACACCAATATTTGTGAGGCGCGTGCTAAGCGTTCCATACGACCAAAAAGACTCACCAACCTGACTGTCCGGGATATTACTAGCAGGTATAAACCGGCTAGGAAGGTCCGGGTTAGACTTACATAGTTGTATTATCATAAGCCCAGTAGAATATGAATCGGAGGTTACGGCCCATAAAGGCTTAGGGACCATATTGTAAATCTTACGATTTATGAACCGTCATACGATGTAACTTGAGGTGTAAGAGAGAAAGAGCAGAGACCGAGGCGGACACGATTAAGAGCCGGCCTCGGGAGTCTGTAAACCGAACCGGGCGTTGCCTCCTATATAAAGGGACGACCCGGAGACAGTTCAAGGACAAGCAACAACCCGTCGAGACACAGGCAAGCAATCCGCTCCCTGTTCATCGACGCCCAAGCAATACCAAACCAAACTAGACGTAGGCTTTTACCTTCATCGAAGGGGCCGAACTAGTATAAACCCTCTGTATTCTTTGTGCGCTTTAAACCTCTTCAAGCTAACCCGTGTGATGGCTCCAAACCTAAGTCCTCTAAACCGGACATCTGCCGTGCCAATTTCATGACAGTTGGCGCCCACCGTCGGGCTATCGCACGATGGTTTCGAGTTCTTGAAGGGCAGCTTTGAAGGACTCAAGGGTTACGCGGTTGGCCGGATTACCAAGAGTCACCGTGGCCGGATCTACATCGACGACGCAGGCTGGGGCCCCGAGGCCGATTCAATCGAATACGGGTATCGGGTCCCCATCGGCGGCATCCACGTCTTCATCGGCAAGATTGGTGAACCGGGACCTGGGTCGGACATCTTCCCCAACATCGTCGAGCCGGCTCAGCGTGCGAGATCGGCCTGGATTCAGCCCGCCATGAAGCGTGTTTTCGTTGGAGCAGTACATGGAGTACAAGCCGAGGACGGATCGGATTCTGGTGCCGAGACGGTTGTCTATTCTGATGATGAGTCTTCATCCGGGGAGACCGAATCTTTGTATCTATTGCGGGATGGCCGATCCGGGGGTGTATCCGATGGTGACAGTATTCTGGACCCCTTTGATCCGCCAAACCGGGTGGCCGTCTTCATGGCCGGATCACAGTCTATGCAGCAGCCCACGATGACCGGGGCGTTCAAAGCAGAGGTAGCTGTTGCAGGGGCGAGCAGCCAAGCCCCCTCACCCTCTGACTCTCTATCCACCTTGGTCGAGGAGTTGACAGCACACGCAATAGCAGAAGTAGCTCCTGCCAACAAGGCGGAGCATGATGCGGAGATCCTTCAGCTGAAGGGCCGGATTGAGCAAGCTAAACGGGATCTAGACGCAGAGAAAGCCATGATGATTATGAGGCAAGCAGAGCTGGACTCCCAAGCTTTCCGACTCAGGATTGATCAGACTTCTGCGCAGGAGGTAAGGAACAGAAGGCAGCAAACTCGTCTACCGCCTGTCTATGAGGCGATGAATCTCTTTGGCACACCAGGAGCGGGAGCCAGCAATAACTTAGAAGTAAAACGGGGAGGAGCCCCAGGAGCAGGCGCGCCGGTTCAACAGCCGGCTGTAGAGCGAAATCGTCAGGTTGTGCCCCCGCTGCACATCCCCACCCCTCCTGGCCATTATTCAAACCCGTTGGACAACATTGTCGCCGCCGCTTCATGATTGGCCGCTTTACCTATTGAGGGGACATCCCCCATGGCGATGGAAGCGCGTCGGGCCAAGGAATTGCTGGACACAGCGTTGACACAGCAGCAGGCGTACTCTTACAACAGGGAAAGGATTCATTCAACCCCCCGTCACAGCAGAAGTTACACTAGGCGTTGGGATGAACCGGAAGTGTCTAGTAGCGAACGAAGACGTCACCGTCATAGGCAGGATAATCCGGCAGGAGTAGAGGTGCACACCCAGGAGGCGATGAACCTGGCCAGACCTACCGCCCGCGAGGATACCCGTCAAATGACGCCGGTTCACCCAACCACAGCAGAGACAGGAGTCACGGTGTAATGCCCAGGATGGAGTTATACCTCCTACGGGTCGAGGCCCGACTTAAAGGCATAAGTCCATCCTAGAATGATCTCAAGTTTGGTAATCTTTGCACAACTCATGTAAAAGAGGGATGGTAAACTTAAAATAGTCGGCTTACAATCGCCACGTCACAGAATAACAGTACAAGTCTCAAAACATCATACAATAAGATCACTACAACCCTCTAAGGGCAAAATCCAAATGTCAAAGTACCAAACTCAGATAAAAAAACAACCACAGGCGGATCGAATCCTAGTAAGAGTCTCCACTACTGATCGTCCGGGTAGCGCACATAGTAACGACTACGCTCCTCGTCGTACTCCCAATCCAGCTCGGTGCCATCACCTGGATAGCTCACGGCTGGACCTGCATCTGGTGTGTGAAGTAACTGTGAGCCACAGAGGACTCAGCAATCCCGTTCCCGGGTAACAGAACTATCAAAACCTTTAGGTGAGGGAAAAGGCTGAAGAAAGAAACGAGGTGAAGGAACAACAAAGAGTCTGCAGCAGCAACTAGCACTATCTTACGCAAGAGAGAGCGAGAAGAGAAGGCAAAGCGAGAAGTGATCACTAAGTGATCCTAGCTACAAGCTCAAAATCATAACCCCTCCGTGTTCAACTCCCGAATCCCTATTCGGAAATTGACGGTCACGGAACACACGCTGGTAGTGTATTAGAATCATTGTGTCAAGTTATCTACAACCGGAATTAACAAGCTCCCATCTGCCACATAACCGCGGGCACGGCTTTCGAAAGTTCAAAACCCTGCAGGGGTGTTCCAACTTGACCCATTACAAGCCCACGATCCGCGGAGTCGCAACTCCAAAGTGGGAAGACCCGAGTATTCTCGGAATCCCGTGCTCAAGTTAAACCGACTAAGGTAAGGCTAATCCAGCAAATCCTCCCGGCGTGCCGACACCCTGATAGTAGCCGCGCGTATCTCGTCTCAGGCCACGACCGGATGGGTGATGCTACGGGTTTTTACCAAACCTTGAGTTTCCTCGAGGTGGCCCCGCAGGACCCCCGTTTCGGACCAACACTCATGTGGAGCACTGGCCCGGGGTTGTTGATTAAGAAAGAGGGTTAATTACTCCCTTATGCATGTTTAGTTGGTTATTAGGCAAAAAGTACCAATGTTGGGATTTGCTGGAAAAGACTTAGCACATAGCGGTTTATCGAGGGGGTCCCATACACCCCAACCGTGTTAGGAACGCATAATCAAGGAACATAAATCCGGCTTATACGGATCCTAACGGCATGAGTGGAACAAAACACCAAGCAAAAGGCTTAGCCTTCCACCCTTGCCAATATATATGTGATTTCAGTTTAAGCATTTATATAGTGTGATATAACCCAACCAAACTTCAACATGGAGCAAGCATCTTCACTTCACCTGCAACTAGCAACGCTATAAGAAGGGCTGAGCGAAGCGTACTTAGCCAAGCAACGGTTTGCATAGGTAGGGTGGTTAAACATGGCAATTGGTTACAAGTAGGAGGCTGACAAGAAGAACATGGGCATCGAGGCAAAACTATAGATCGAGACTACTAGCAATAGACAAAGATAGTAATGTTATCGGGGTTCGGTCATCTTGCCTGAAGAGAAGAAGTTCGGATCAAAAGAAGGGTCCTCTTGCTCAAACTCGTTGGAAACCTCGTGATCAACCTCGTTGGAAAACTCGTGCTCAACTTCCGGGTCTAAACAAGACAAACACACCAAGCACCAATCAACACGATGCAATGCGCACTCGAAAAACATGTATGCATGAAGGATGCACTAGTGATGCACATGGAGCACGTAAAACATCACTCAAGCAAAACACCTCAAAACAGGATAACAACCTGATATTATTAATCTACACAGAAAATCACCCAAGTTTGATATAAAGATCGCTAAAATCGGAGTTACGGGCTAAAAGTTATGCCCGAAACAAGATTTGAGCGAAAACTGCAAATTACAGCAACATGGCATCTTGGGAGCACAAAATAATTAATCTACAGCACCCAAAAAGCATGGCAAAGGACTTGAACACAACTAGATATAATGTACAGCAAGTAGGTCCAAAGTGCACCCCCAACGGAGTCACGGATCACTAGCAATGATCTTGGACATATTGAACTTTGAAATAAAATTCTGGCAGCAGAATTTTATTGAAAGTTTGGAGCAAAAGATAAGCATGCTACAGCACCTCAAATGGACATGTGAGGACATGGATGGAAAGACAACAATATATACTTCATGGAACAAACAAAATCCACCCCAAAACTATCATGCTTTGTCCTACAACATCACACGAACATGGCATCGGAACGTTACAGATTTCAGACTTAGTGAAATTTCACTAAGTCCTAAAACAGCAACATCATCATAGCATCAAAAAGAGCATGTTTAAGACACATCTAAACTAAACATGGCAAAGGGTAAGCACCTCATCAAAATACATATGACGGTGATCCCGAAACACACAAGCATGCATCAATGTGGTGATCACACCGATTACAACGAGCTCAACAACATGGCATTTCATAACAAGTGAAAACACAACATATGAACATGGCATCTTGCAAGGATGATAACAAGGAAACAATACATCTACCATGCAACCTATCACACCCAACACGTAGTTCGTGGCAAGACGAACACGTGGACATGTCATTTGCTTCGTTTGGACAAACGAGCTAAAAGATATCACATGTCAAAGGTGGCACAAAAATAACACACCACAGCAGTTTATATCATCATACACTCTTGCAACAGCAAAACAAGCCCCTAGATGAACTCTAACATGCATGACTACAACAGGTAAAACGTAGAGGGCAACTCCACGAACATCTGGACATATCACACGCTCAAAACGGAGCAACAGGTAAAAAGTTACAGCAGGTCAAAGTAGGCATCTCAGATTAACAGATCAGGGACTTAGGAAAAAAAAACAACCTCAGAGATCTGATGAACAGTGACGGGCCGGGGAAGCTACAGTGGCAGCGGTGGCAACTGGGCCCAGATCTGGCGGGGTGCGGCGGCGCGGCCCAGAAGCTGGATCCGGCCCGGAGGAAAAAGGCGGCGGCGGTTGCCGCGGGAGTGGGCCGGCGGCTGCGCGGTGGCCCACGGGGCGCTGGCGGCTTGCGACGGGATGGCGGCTGGGCCTCAAGCCGCCCGGCCCAGGCGGGCGCGGAGGTGGAGGCCTCCGGCTGGCGACGGCGAAGGGGGTACGGCCCGGTGGAGCCGAGGCCCTGCTCGTCCGGTCGCTGGAGGCGGCGATCTGGTCCCCTGGACCGGCCCGATGACGAGGCGAGCTGGCGACGCGGCCTGGCTCGGTCGCCCGACCCGGCCGACGCGATCCTGGCGCCAAGTGGCGATGCGGGCGCGGTGGAAGGCTGGCGCCGTTGACTTCGGCGCGGCGCTGCAGCCGCGGCGGCGGATCGGCGATCTGATTTTTGAACAGTGCGGCGGATCTGAGAAACAAAAGGAAAAAAAAAAAGAGAGGAGAAGGGGAAGAAGAAGGGGATGCTCCAAATAGACCTAGGGGTCTATAAATAGCAGATTTAGACTAGGGTTAGGAGATAGGGGTGTTTAGGAGCCCTCCGATCGGAATCCAACGGACCCGATCGCGGGGACGATTTAAAAGGACCAGACGGAGATAACAGACTGCGGTAAGGGTGTTTCCGGGACACGAAGTAAGGGCACTTCGGACCCACACGGACAACGGAGGGAAAAGTCAACGGAGTCCAAACGAGACGAGATTTGAGAGGCGGGTTGCACACAACAAAACAACAACACACACAACAACCTCGCGGCACACCGGTAACGAAAAACGCCCGAACAACAAAGAAGGCCTACGGGACGTCACGAACACGTGAGGGAGCTCCGGAACATGAAACGGACAACGGGAAGAAACGCCACGAACCGGATGCAACCCACAACACAAACAAAATGCAATGCACATGTCTACATGATATGAATGAATGCCACACACTCACACAACAAAACGACGAAAGCCCGAAAGACAAAGAACCCGAAATGGAAATAGATGAAGCCGGAGATATATTATAAGCCCAAAAGGGAAAGTATTACATCCGGGGCATTACAAACTCTCCTCTACTACAAAAAGATCTCGTCCCGAGATCTAGGACTGGAAAAAGGAAGGGTACTCGGAACGAAGATGATCTTCTCGTTCCCAGGTAGCTTCTCGGTCTGTGTGATGTGACCACTTGACTTTCAGAAACTTGATGGTTTTGTTGCGAGTCTTGCGTTCGGTTTCTTCGAGAATTGCAACTGGATGCTCTCGGTAGGAAAGGTCTTGTTGAAGATCAATCTCCTCAAACGGAATCAT
>LR738709.1:71386978-71452646 GCA_902687465.1 Secale cereale
CGAGCGAGGTTTTGGAACTTGACATTATACTGATAGACTGTCATGGAGCCCTGCTTGAGGTTGCGGAATTGCTCACGCATACCCTCAATAACACTTGTAGGAATGTGATGCGAGCGGAAATCCTTGCAGAAATTCTCCCACGAGATCACTTGACCCGGCCTTGAGTCTTTATACTGCTGCCACCAGTCGGCTGCTTGATCTTTCAGTTGGAAGGCTGCAAACTTCACATAGTCATCTTCTTTCACGTTACTGCACTCAAAATGCTTCTTGATATCGGTCAGCCAATCCTCAGCATCAAGAGGGTCGACACAGTAACTGAAAGCTTTAGGATTGTTGGCCAGGAACTGATTGAGGGTAGCATGGTGCTGCTGGAAGAAGTTGCCTTGGTTCATTGGAATACCCTGATTAGCTTGATTAGCTTGCATAGCCTGCATTTGCTGCATCATCTGCATCATCAACTGAGTGTTCTGAGCAGTAGTCTGCATAATTGCTCTCCAAGCCTCAGGCGGAGGAGGAGGTGAAGGAGGACGTTCTGGAACCTCTTCACCCTCTGGGTTGGCATTCGGAACCCTTTTCGGAGCCATCCTGTAAGAGATGACCACGAATCAGCAATTGATTGACAAAAGGAATAAGCTGAATCAATGGAATGAATTGCAACAAGTCTTCACAATAATCATTCGAACAATAAGAACGAATGAAATCATCCGAACAAGAGAACGAATGAAATTCTCAGTTAATTGATAACATCAGTCTTCACGAGAAGCCACATAGGGATCAAAAGGATAAAATAATAAAAACAACAAGGTACGGAAAGGAACAAACACAAGAGAGGAGTTTCGTTCTAACATCTTTGTGCTGAAAGCATATGAACGCGTTACGAAAAGGTTTTGCAATCCCCGGATCAGCATAGCCAAGGACCCTTTAAGATGCAACTCCTGATAGTAACATCGGTCATATAACCCCTTCACTCAATGTCGAACCCCGAACTCACTAACCTGCATTCGTTGGAAGAATGCCTACGATCTACTGGATAAAACCCACCTATAGCTTTCCGAAAGATTCCAGTTATGCAATCAGGTGTTGGGGATACACGGGAAGCACCGCGCAATCAACTCTAACCTACATCCAGGTGTATCCATCCTTCAACACATAACCAGTCTTTCTCGGAAGCTGTGTACCTCGGACCTTCGAAAAACATCCACTATAACAAGCTATGGCAATACTCCCGAACTACCTCCCCAGTACTGGGTGATGTCGGGGTTATCGTGCCACTGGCCGTATAGGGGAGATTTTCGATGTCGGCCGTCTTAAGTATTTAGTACTGTCGCGATATGCTTGTTACAGTGATACCCCGAAGCTCAACTCCTCGGTAACAGGAGGCATCGGGAACAATATCCTTGTCACAAGAACATCGAAACAATCCCAGAATACTCGCGAGATTCCTAAAAAAAAATTTTGTGCAAATTTTGAAGATAGGAGAGACAAGAGTAGACGTCAGGAGTCCTCACCAGAGAGAAAGGGGATGAGAAGCAAAGAATCCTACTCTCCGATATAATATAGGACTCAAAAAGTTTTCAGTGTGTGCCTAGACTCAACCGTCAACGGTTCGATCAAACAGTGGGGGCTCCTAGGTCGGAGAAGGCTCTGAATACCAACTTGTAATGCCCAGGATGGAATTATACCTCCTACGTGTCGAGGCACGACTTAAAGGCATAAGTCCATCCTAGAATGATCTCAAGTTTGGTAATCTTTGCACAACTCATGTAAAAGAGGGGATAGTAAACTTAAAATAGTCGGCTTACAATCGCCACGTCACAGAATAACAGTACAAGTCTCAAACATCATACAATAAGATCACTACAACCCTCTAAGGGCAAAAGCCAAATGTCAAAGTACCAAACTCAGATAAATAAAACAACCACAGGCGGATCGAATCCTAGTAAGAGACTCCACTACTGATCGTCCGGGTAGCGCACGTAGTAACGACTACGCTCCTCGTCGTACTCCCAATCCAGCTCGGTGCCATCACCTGGATAGCTCACAGCTGGACCTGCATCTGGTGTGTGAAGTAACTGTGAGCCACAGAGGACTCAGCAATCCCGTTCCCGGGTAACAGAACTATCAAAGCCTTTAGGTGAGGGAAAGGCTGAAGAAAGAACAAGTCTGCAGCAGCAACTAGCATCTATCTTACGCAAGTGAGAGCGAGAAGAGAAGGCATCGGCGAGAAGTGATCACGAAGTGATCCTAGCTACAAGCTCACAAACATAACCCCTCCATGTTCAACTCCCGAATCCCTATTCGGAAATTGACAGTCACGGAACACACGCTGGTAGTGTATTAGTATCATTGTGTCAAGTTATCTACAACCGGAATTAACAAGCTCCCATCTGCCACATAACCGCGGGCACGGCTTTCGAAAGTTCAAACCCTGCAGGGGTGTTCCAACTTGACCCATTACAAGCCCACGATCCGCGGAGTCGCAACTCCAAAGTGGGAAGACCCGAGTATCCTCGGAATCCCGTGCTCAAGATATACCGAGCTAAGGTAAGGCTAATCCAGCAAATACTCCCGGCGTGCCGACACCCTGATAGTAGCCGCGCGTATCTAGTCTCAGGCCACGACCGGATGAGCACAGCGTACAGTGGCCGAAATACCCAAGTTGCCAAGGGGGGCCCCGCACACGACTCTAGTTTGGACCAACACTCAAATCGAGCACTGGCCCAGGGGGGTTGAATTAATTAAGCCTCGGGTTAATTACTCCCTCGGAAAGGTTTTAGTTGTGTTAGGCGAATAGTACCAATGTTGGGACTTGCTGGAAAAGACTTAGCACTTAGCGGTTTATCGAGGGGGTCCCATACACCCCAACCGTGTTAGGAACGCATAATCAAGGAACATAAAACCGGCTTATACGGATCCTAACGGCATGAGTGGAACAAAACACCAAGCAAAAGGCTTAGCCTTCCACCCTTGCCAATATATAGGTGATTTCAATTAAAGCATTTATATAGTGTGATATAACCCAACCAAAACTTCAACATGGAGCAAGCATCTTCACTTCACCTGCAACTAGCAACGCTATAAGAAGGGCTGAGCGAAGCGTACTTAGCCAAGCAACGGTTTGCATAGGTAGGGTTGGTTAAACATGGCAATTGGTTACAAGTAGGAGGCTGACAAGAAGAACATGGGCATCGAGGCAAAACTATAGATCGAGACTACTAGCAATAGGCAAAGATAGTAATGTTATCGGGGTTCGGTCATCTTGCCTGAAGAGAAGTCGTTCGGATCGTAAGAAGGGTCCTCGGAATCCTCTTCTTAGAAGCCTCCATCTTAAGCTGAGCTGCTTCTTGTTTCAAAGCCATGTTATAGAACTTATCGAATTCGTCTGGCTCGAACAAAGTGAGAGCAAGCTGAAGTTCATCTTTGAGACCTCCACGGAACTGATAGATTTTACTCTTTGCATCAGGAATGTCTTGCTTTGCATAGCGAGCGAGGTTTTGGAACTTGACATTATACTGATAGACTGACATGGAGCCCTGCTTGAGGTTGCGGAATTGCTCACGCATACCCTCGATAACACTTGTAGGAATGTGATGCGAGCGGAAATCCTTGCAGAAATTCTCCCAAGAGATCACTTGACCCGGCCTTGAGTCTTTGTACTGCTGCCACCAGTCAGCTGCTTGATCTTTCAGTTGGAAGGCTGCAAACTTCACATAGTCATCTTCTTTCACGTTACTGCACTCAAAATGCTTCTTGATATCGGTTAGCCAATCTTCAGCATCAAGAGGGTCGACACAGTAACTGAAAGCTTTAGGATTGTTGGCCAAGAACTGGTTGAGGGTAGCATGGTGCTGCTGGAAGAAGTTGCCTTGGTTCATTGGAACGCCCTGATTAGCTTGATTAGCTTGATTAGCTTGCATCATCTGCATCATTTGCATCATCAACTGAGTGTTCTGAGCAGTAGTCTGCATAATTGCTCTCCAAGCCTCAGGCGGAGGAGGAGGTGAAGGAGGATGCTCTGGGACCTCTTCCACCTCTGGGTTGGCATTCGGAACCTTTTTCGGAGCCATCCTGTAAGAGATGACCACGAATCAGCAATTGATTGACAAAAGGAATAAGCTGAATCAATGGAATGAATTGCAACAAGTCTTCACAATAATCATTCGAACAATAAGAACGAATGAAATCATCCGAACAAGAGGAACGAATGAATTTCTTAGTTAATTGATAACATCAGTCTTCACGAGAAGCCACATAGGGATCAAAAGGATAAAATAAGAAAAACAACAAGGTACGGAAAGGAACAAACACAAGAGAGGAGTTTCGTTCTAACATCTTTGTGCTGAAAGCATATGAACGCGTTACGAAAAGGTTTTGCAATCCCCGGATCAGCATAGCCAAGGACCCTTTAAGATGCAACTCCTGATAGTAACCTCGGTCATATAACCTCTTCACTCAATGTCGAACCCCGAACTCACTAACCTGCATTCGTTGGAAGAATGCCTACGATCTATTGGATAAAACCCACCTATAGCTTTCCGAAAGATTCCAGTTATGCAATCAGGTGTTGGGGATACACGGGAAGCACCGCGCAATCAACTCTAACCTACATCCAGGTGTATCCATCCTTCAACACATAACCAGTCTTTCTCGGAAACTGTGTACCTCGGACCTTCGAAAAGCATCCACTATAACAAGCTATGGCAATACTCCCGAACTACCTCCCCAGTACTGGGTGATGTCGGGGTTATCGTGCCACTGGCCGTATAGGGGAGATTTTCGATGTCGGCCGTCTTAAGTATTTAGTACTGTCGCGATATGCTTGTTACAGTGATACCCCGAAGCTCAACTCCTCGGTAACAGGAGGCATCGGGAACAATATCCTTGTCACAAGAACATCGAAACAATTCCAGAATACTCGCGAGATTCCTAAAAAAAATTTTGTGCAAATTTTGAAGATAGGAGAGACAAGAGTAGACGTCAGGAGTCCTCACCAGAGAGAAAGGGGATGAGAAGCAAAGAATCCTACTCTCCGATATAATATAGGACTCAAAAAGTTTTCAGTGTGTGCCTAGACTCAACCGTCAACGGTTCGATCAAACAGTGGGGGCTCCTAGGTCGGAGAAGGCTCTGAATACCAACTTGTAATGCCCAGGATGGAGTTATACCTCCTACGGGTCGAGGCCCGACTTAAAGGCATAAGTCCATCCTAGAATGATCTCAAGTTTGGTAATCTTTGCACAACTCATGTAAAAGAGGGATGGTAAACTTAAAAAAAATAGTCGGCTTACAATCGCCACGTCACAGAATAACAGTACAAGTCTCAAACATCATACAAAGATCACTACAACCCTCTAAGGGAAAAATCCAAATGTCAAAGTACCAAACTCGGATAAATAAACAACCACAGGCGGATCGAATCCTAGTAAGAGTCTCCACTACTGATCGTCCGGGTAGCGCACGTAGTAGCGACTACGTTCTTCATCGTACTCCCAATCCAGCTCGGTGCCATCACCTGGATAGCTTACAGCTGGACCTGCATCTGGTGTGTGAAGTAACTGTGAGCCACAGAGGACTCAGCAATCCCATTCCCGGGTAACAGAACTATTTAAGCCTTTAGGTGAGGGAAAGGCTGGAGAAAGGAAAGAGGTGAAGGAACAACAAAGAGTCTGCAGCAGCAGCTAGCACTAACTTACGCAAGAGAGAGCGAGAAGAGAAGGCATTCGGCGAGAAGTGATCACTAAGTGATCCTAGCTACAAGCTCACAAACATAACCCCTCCGTGTTCAACTCCCGAATCCCTATTCGGAAATTGACAGTCACGGAACTCACGCTGGTAGTGTATTAGTATCATTGTGTCAAGTTATCTACAACCGGAATTAACAAGCTCCCATCTGCCACATAACCGCGGGCACGGCTTTCGAAAGTTCAAAACCCTGCAGGGGTGTTCCAACTTGACCCATTACAAGCCCACGATCCGCGGAGTCGCAACTCCAAAGTGGGAAGACCCGAGTATTCTCGGAATCCCGTGCTCAAGTTAAACCGACTAAGGTAAGGCTAATCCAGCAAATCCTCCCGGCGTGCCGACACCCTGATAGTAGCCGCGCGTATCTCGTCTCAGGCCACGACCGGATGGGTGATGCTACGGGTTTTTACCAAACCTTGAGTTTCCTCGAGGTGGCCCCGCAGGACCCCCGTTTCGGACCAACACTCATGTGGAGCACTGGCCCGGGGTTGTTGATTAAGAAAGAGGGTTAATTACTCCCTTATGCATGTTTAGTTGGTTATTAGGCAAATAGTACCAATGTTGGGATTTGCTGGAAAAGACTTAGCACATAGCGGTTTATCGAGGGGGTCCCATACACCCCAACCGTGTTAGGAACGCATAATCAAGGAACATAAATCCGGCTTATACGGATCCTAACGGCATGAGTGGAACAAAACACCAAGCAAAAGGCTTAGCCTTCCACCCTTGCCAATATATATGTGATTTCAGTTTAAGCATTAATATAGTGTGATATAACCCAACCAAACTTCAACATGGAGCAAGCATCTTCACTTCACCTGCAACTAGCAACGCTATAAGAAGGGCTGAGCGAAGCGTACTTAGCCAAGCAACGGTTTGCATAGGTAGGGTGGTTAAACATGGCAATTGGTTACAAGTAGGAGGCTGACAAGAAGAACATGGGCATCGAGGCAAAACTATAGATCGAGACTACTAGCAATAGACAAAGATAGTAATGTTATCGGGGTTCGGTCATCTTGCCTGAAGAGAAGAAGTTCGGATCGAAAGAAGGGTCCTCTTGCTCAAACTCGTTGGAAACCTCGTGCTCAACCTCGTTGGAAAACTCGTGCTCAACTTCCGGGTCTAAACAAGACAAACACACCAAGCACCAATCAACACGATGCAATGCGCACTCGAAAAACATGTATGCATGATGGATGCACTAGTGATGCACATGGAGCACGTAAAACATCACTCAAGCAAAACACCTCAAAACAGGATAACAACCTGATATTATTAATCTACACAGAAAAACACCCAAGTTTGATATAAAGTTCGCTGAAATCGGAGTTACGGGCTAAAAGTTATGCCCGAAACAAGATTTGAGCGAAAACTGCAAATTACAGCAACATGGCATCTTGGGAGCACAAAATAATTAATCTACAGCACCCAAAAAGCATGGCAAAGGACTTGAACATAAACTAGATATAATGTACAGCAAGTAGGTCCAAAGTGCACCCCCAACGGAGTCACGGATCACTAGCAATGATCTTGGACATATTGAACTTTGAAATAAAATTCTGGCAGCAGAATTTTATTGAAAGTTTGGAGCAAAAGATAAGCATGCTACAGCACCTCAAATGGACATGTGAGGACATGGATGGAAAGACAACAATATATACTTCATGGAACAATCAAAATCCACCCCAAAACTATCATGCTTTGTCCTACAACATCACACGAACATGGCATCGGAACGTTACAGATTTCAGACTTAGTGAAATTTCACTAAGTCCTAAAACAGCAACATCATCATAGCATCAAAAAGAGCATGTTTAAGACACATCTAAACTAAACATGGCAAAGGGTAAGCACCTCATCAAAATACATATGACGGTGATCCCGAAACACACAAGCATGCATCAATGTGGTGATCACACCGATTACAACGAGCTCAACAACATGGCATTTCATAACAAGTGAAAACACAACATATGAACATGGCATCTTGCAAGGATGATAACAAGGAAACAATACATCTACCATGCAACCTATCACACCCAACACGTAGTTCGTGGCAAGACGAACACGTGGACATGTCATTTGCTTCGTTTGGACAAACGAGCTAAAAGATATCACATGTCAAAGGTGGCACAAAAATAACACACCACAGCAGTTTATATCATCATACACTCTTGCAACAGCAAAACAAGCCCCTAGATGAACTCTAACATGCATGACTACAACAGGTAAAACGTAGAGGGCAACTCCACGAACATCTGGACATATCACACGCTCAAAACGGAGCAACAGGTAAAAAGTTACAGCAGGTCAAAGTAGGCATCTCAGATTAACAGATCAGGGACTTAGGGAAAAAAAAACAACCTCAGAGATCTGATGAACAGTGACGGGCCGGGGAAGCTACAGTGGCAGCGGTGGCAACTGGGCCCAGATCTGGCGGGGTGCGGCGGCGCGGCCCAGAAGCTGGATCCGGCCCGGAGGAAAAAGGCGGCGGCGGTTGCCGCGGGAGTGGGCCGGCGGCTGCGCGGTGGCCCACGGGGCGCTGGCGGCTTGCGACGGGATGGCGGCTGGGCCTCAAGCCGCCCGGCCCAGGCGGGCGCGGAGGTGGAGGCCTCCGGCTGGCGACGGCGAAGGGGGTACGGCCCGGTGGAGCCGAGGCCCTGCTCGTCCGGTCGCTGGAGGCGGCGATCTGGTCCCCTGGACCGGCCCGATGACGAGGCGAGCTGGCGACGCGGCCTGGCTCGGTCGCCCGACCCGGCCGACGCGATCCTGGCGCCAAGTGGCGATGCGGGCGCGGTGGAAGGCTGGCGCCGTTGACTTCGGCGCGGCGCTGCAGCCGCGGCGGCGGATCGGCGATCTGATTTTTGAACAGTGCGGTGGATCTGAGAAACAAAAGGAAAAAAAAAGAGAGGAGAAGGGGAAGAAGAAGGGGATGCTCCAAATAGACCTAGGGGTCTATAAATAGCAGATTTAGACTAGGGTTAGGAGATAGGGGTGTTTAGGAGCCCTCCGATCGGGATCCAACGGACCCGATCGCGGGGACGATTTAAAAGGACCAGACGGAGATAACAGACTGCGGTAAGGGTGTTTCCGGGACACGAAGTAAGGGCACTTCGGACCCACACGGACAACGGAGGGAAAAGTCAACGGAGTCCAAACGAGACGAGATTTGAGAGGCGGGTTGCACACAACAAAACAACAACACACACAACAACCTCGCGGCACACCGGTAACGAAAAACGCCCGAACAACAAAGAAGGCCTACGGGACGTCACGAACACGTGAGGGAGCTCCGGAACACGAAACGGACAACGGGAAGAAACGCCACGAACCGGATGCAACCCACAACACAAACAAAATGCAATGCACATGTCTACATGATATGAATGAATGCCACACACTCACACAACAAAACGACGAAAGCCCGAAAGACAAAGAACCCGAAATGGAAATAGATGAAGCCGGAGATATATTATAAGCCCAAAAGGGAAAGTATTACATCCGGGGCATTACACACGGCGAGTTCCTTTGGAGTACAGTGTCTTGTCCCCGCTATACGAAGCGTAAGGTTACCCAAAGACTTCAAAGGTTCGCGCAAGGTGCCCAACTATACGGCAGACCTGGATCCAGAGGCGTGGGTTGAGAGCTATGAGATGGCTATGGAGATGCTAGATGTGGATGAAGCGGCATGCGCCAAGTATTTTTTCATGATGCTTGAGGGTACAACCCGGACATGGTTAAAGGGCTTACCACCTAACTCCATCGGATCATGGGGTGAGCTGCGTCGCCAGTTTATCAAAACTTTCAAAGACACGTGCAAGCAGCCAATGTCAGTAGTAGACTTAGCGGCATGTGTTCAAGGAGAGCAGGAGCCTACGAGCACCTGGGTGCGGCAAGTGTTAGAAATCTTGCACTCTTCCAATAGCATCAACACCAGTACGGCGATAGTGACACTAGAAAACAATTGCTGGTTTGAGTCTCTGAAGTTGAAGTTGGGACGGCTCAAGTGGGATTGTAATGACATGGGGACACTCATTAGCGCTTTGGTGAAGTATGGGGACTCTGATAATGCTAAGTACCCCGAGGCAGATGGAGACAAGTCTGGGAAAGCAAACAAGGCTGGTAAACCGGAACAGGCTAATCCGGCAGGAACAAGTTTTAATGGTAAGCGAAAGGCAGAGGGCGGCTCTGATTTTGTGGCCAATACCAATGTTCAAGGAAACTTTCCGTGCCGCAAGGATAGGCCACCTCCACGGATCGGAGGAGGATCCGTCAATCTGGATCAACAGTTGAACGAGCCTTGCCGGAAACATAGCACGCCGGAACACCCGGCTAAACATACATTGGGGCAATGCCGGATCATGGTAGAGGCCACGAGACAAGCCAAATACAACAATGGACCACTGGGCGGCGGCTCGAGTTCCGGTTTTCAAGGTCCGGGTCACCAGGGTAATGGGTCCGGATCAGGATATCATGGTGGCAACAATAACTACAACCAAGGCAACCACCAGCAGCATGGTCAGGGTGGTTATAACAACCAAGGCAACCACCAGCATGGTCAGGGTGGTTACAATAACCAAGGCAATCAACAGCGTCAACAACAGCAGCAATCAGGATATCAGAGTAATCCGAAGGAGCTAAGTAGTGGATAGTACCATGTTTTTACTACGAGTTTGTGCAAAAGAGATCAAAAAGTCCTGAAGCGGGCGGTACATGTAGTTGAACCGGCAATACCACGTTTTTTGCGTTGGTCGGAACAACCTATTGTGTGGAGCAGAGAGGATCACCCGCCACGGATTGATAATCCGGGCTAGTTGGCCTTAGTGGTGGCACCACAGGTGGGTGGCTACCAATTCACAAAGGTACTCATGGATGGCGGCAGCAGTATCAACATCTTATATTACGAGACTTTCCGTCGTATGGGGTTGACGGACAAGAAGTTGAGACAGTCCAACATAGTGTTCCATGGAGTGGTTCCAGGTAAATCGGCTTACCCAGTTGGGAAAATTGATCTGGAGGTCACCTTTGGAGATGAGCAGGACTCCAGGTCAGAGACAGTGACCTTTGAGGTTGTAAAGATCCGGAGCCCATTTCATTCTCTGTTTGGATGGCCAGTTTATGCCAAGTTCATGGCTAGACCGTGCTATGTTTATCTACAGCTCAGGAAGCCGGTTCACAAGGGAACCATCACGGTTCACGGAAGTCGCAAGATAGCACTGGAGTGTGAGGAGGGAGACGCAGCCTATGCAGAGGCAGTATGTGCTACAGAGGAGTTGAAGTTCTACAAAGACAACGTTGATCCGGCAGATATGTCCCCGTTAAAGAAGCCAACTACAGAGCATGATCCGGCGTTGAAGTTTAAATCGACAGAGGAAACTAAGCAAGTTGACTTTGTCCCATGAGACTCATCCAAGCTGTTCACTATCAGCGCTAACCTTGACCCCAAATAGGAAGGCGCGCTCATCGAGTTGATCCGTGAGAACCGGGATATCTTTGCATGGAAACCTTCTGACATGCCAGGTATACCGAGGGAACTCGCTGAGCATAGTCTTAATATTGATCCGAATTTCAAACCGGTCAAACAGTATCTGTGCCGCTTCAACGAAGAAAGGCGCAAGGCTATAGGTGAGGAAGTGGCCAGGCTTTTGGCCACAGGGTCCATAGTTGAGGTGTTCCATCCGGAGTGGTTGGCTAATCCGGTTCTGGTGTTAAAGAAAAATGGAAAGTGGAGGATGTGTGTGGATTATACAGACCTAAACAAGGCGTGTCCAACTGATCCTTTTGCTCTCCCCCGTATTGATCAGATCATTGATGCTACGGCAGGATGCGAGCGGCTAAGTTTTCTGGATGCATATTCAGGGTATCACCAGATCAAGATGGCAGTTAAGGACCAGGAGAAGACAGCCTTCATAACTCCCTTTGGAGCCTTCTGCTATGTATCTATGCCCTTTGGGCTTAAAAGTGCCCAAGCAACTTAGCAGCGTTGCGTACAAAACTGTCTTAAGGGGCAGATCGGAAAAAATGTCCATGCTTATGTTGATGACATCGTTGTAAAATCAAGGAAGGAGGAGACGCTGATAGAAGACCTAAGGGAAACCTTTGACAACCTCCGGGTTTATAAGATGATGCTTAATCCGGAAAAGTGCATTTTTGGTGTTCCGGCAGGCAAGCTCCTTGGGTTCTTAGTATACAATAGAGGAATAGAGGCCAATCCGGAGAAGATCAAGGCGATCACATCCTTGACTAAGCCAGCTTGTATCAATGATGTCCAGCGCACAGCTGGCCGGATTACAGCGTTAAGCCGATTCATCAGCTGTTTGGGAGAGAAGGCAATTCCGCTTTATCAGATGCTCAAAAAGACAGATCAGTTTATATGGAGCAATGCTGCGAACGCTGCGTTTGAGGACCTGAAGTGGCAATTAGCAGAACCACCGGTCCTTGCTGCCCCTGTTGACAACGAGCCGCTGCTATTATACGTGGCCGCCAATGCCCGTGCAGTTAGCATGGCAATTGTGGTGGAGCGCAAAGAAGCAGGCAAGGAATATCCGGTTCAGCGGCCGGTTTATTATGTCAGTGAGGTTCTAATTGAATCGAAGCAAAGGTACCCACACTGGCAGAAACTGGTGTATGGCGTGTTCATGGCAAACCGAAAGCTGAAGCACTACTTCCAGGGCCACCCAATCACTGTTTTTAGCTCAGCTCCATTGGGGGATATAATCCAGAACAGAGAAGCCACTGGCAGAGTAGCAAAGTGGGCCATTGAGCTTAGCCCACACAGATTGAAGTATGTACCATGTACTGCTATCAAATCCCAAGCATTGGTAGATTTCATCAATGATTGGACAGAATTGCAAGCACCAGAGGAGAAGCCGGATCATACATACTGGACTATTCACTTTGACGGTTCAAGGCAATTAGAAGGCTCGGGGGCTGGAGTTGTGTTAACTTCCCCAGGAGGTGACAAGTTTTGTTATGTCCTCCGACTAATGTTCCCTTGCACTAACAATGTGGCTGAATATGAAGCACTACTTCATGGGCTGCGGATTGCTAAGGAGATGAATTTAAGCTGAGTCAAGTGCTTTGGTGATTCAGATCTAGTGGCACAACAAGTGTCTGGCAAGTGGGATTCCAAACATCCTCTTATGGCAGCTTATAGGGGAGAAGTTGAAGCAATTGCAGGATGTTTCAAAGGATATCAGGTGGATCACATAGACCGGCGAAAAAATGAAGCAGCCGATGCTCTAAGCCGGCTGGGCTCTCAGCGTAAACCGGTGCCACCAAACACTTTTTTGGATGAATTACACAGTCCATCAGTTCAGGTACCATCGGAGGAGGACTTGGCTATTCCTGATCCAGAGGCACAGCTCGTGGCTGCGCTTCATGTTATTCCAGATTGGACAATCCCTTACTTAGCGTACCTGAGCCGAGAAGAGTTGCCAGATGATGAGGTCGAAGCTAGGCAGATAATCCGGCGATCCAAGTCTATGACCATTGTTAGCGGAGAACTTCATCACCGTAGCATTTCTTGGGCGTTCCAGCGCTGTGTATCATCGGAAGAAGGCAATGATATTCTTCGAGAGATACATGAAGGAGATTGTGGTCATCACGCCGGGTCAAAGTTACTAGTAGCCAAGGCCTTTCGTCACGGGTTTTACTGGTTAACCGCTCATGCTGATGCGGATGATCTAGTCCGGAGATGCGACGCTTGTCAGAAATTTTCTCGACAGGCTCTTGTTCCAGCACAGGAGCTGCGGATGATTCCAATTACTTGGCCGTTTGCGACTTGGGGGCTTGATATGGTTGGGCCTTTTAAACGATCCCAAGATAAAAAAAACCCACCTGTAGGTAGCGGTGGACAAGTTTACAAAGTGGATTGAGGCAGAGCCTGTCAGTAAGTGTGATGCGGCAACAACGGTTAAATTCATCAAAAAGGTAATTTTCCGGTTTGGCTTTCCACACAACATTATTACTGATAATGGCACCAATCTATCTAAAGGAGAGATGGAAGAGTTTTGCCAAAGGGAACATATTCGCCTGGATGTGTCTTCAGTAGCTCACCCTCAATCCAATGGTCAAGCTGAAAGGGCCAACTAAGAAATCTTGCGAGGAATCAAGCCCCGGCTTATGACTCCCTTACAAAGAACACCAGCGTGCTGGGTTGAGGAGTTACCTTCTGTCCTCTGGAGCATCAACACTACGCCTAACAGGTCTACATGTTACACACCCTTCTTCATGGTGTACGGTGCTGAAGCGGTTCTTCCAAGTGATATCCGGCATGACTCCCCATGGGTGGCAGCTTATGTTGAAGCGGCTAATGAGCAAGCAAGACAGGACAGCTTAGACCGGCTCGATGAAGAGCATGACATAGCAGCAGCACGATCTGCAATTTATCAGCAGGACCTACGCAGATATCACAGTCGCCGGGTTAAGACCAGGACGTTCCAGGAGGGGGACCTGGTCCTCCGGCTTATACAAGACCAGACAGATATGCACAAGCTATCCCCACCTTGGGAAGGACCCTTTGTGGTCAGCAAGAACCTACACAACGGTTCATACTACCTGGTGGACGTTCGAGAACACAATGACTCACGGACAGCAGAGGAAGAGATGAAGAGGCCGTGGAATATTGCTCTTCTACGGCCTTACTACACTTGAGCCATGAGCTTCGCTTCATGTATCCTGTATATATTATGATTAATAAATAAACCGGCATCCCTGGTAAACCGGGGGATCAGCCTTTTTTCTTCTAAATAAGTGTCTTATGGGAGTTAACTCAGATGCTTTGATTAGTCTATTTTGCTATGCAGGACAATTCTATAAGGGACCAACCAGGACTTGCCATTCAAGCGCAACTCTTTCATAGGTACCCTACCTCCATGGTCACTAGGGGGCTATGGATCACATTCGAATCCTCGCTTAATCCCTTCTGGTCCGGTTTATATGATCGTCTTCGAATCATTGCTCCTTGGATTACATCCATTGATTGGCAAAATAAGTCCTTGCTCCTTGGATTACATCCATTGATTAGCAAAAGGAATCATTGCTCCTTGGATTACATCCATTGATTGGCAAAATAAGTCCTTGCTCCTTGGATTACATCCATTGATTGGCAAAAGAAATCATTGCTCCTTGGATTGCATCCATTGATTGGCAAAATAAATCATTGCTCCTTGGATTACACCCATTGATTGGCAAAATGAATCATAGCTCCTTGGATCACGTCCATTGATTGGCAAAATGAATCATAGCTCCTTGAGTCACATCCATTGATTGGCAAATATGGAGCCTGGCTGCTCGCAAAAAGCCTCGACTACATGGTCTTATTTGCAACAATGTTTTGTGCTTTGTGGTTTTTCAAAGTTTTTTGTGGTTAACCAAGTTTTTGATCCGGAACTGGGCAACTTCAAAGTTGACCACATATCGACAAAAGTCTGGGTCATAGAACACCAGCATGATTTAAACCAGCGTTTATCATAACCCGGAACAATCATTGGGCAAACGCCAAGAGGGCCAAGAGCCTAATCAGAATCTACACGTTCTATAATGCCTACCGGATTATGGATGTCAAGCACATATAATCAAAGGTATGAAGTATTTTTGGATATAAAACAGATACTCTTTCAATATATATGCCTGTGGGAGCAATGTAATAGGTCCGGTGGTAAACCACCAGGACATCTTTTTAGCGCTGTCTATGCAGATATAGATAACATAAATGGATCAACCATAGCAGACACGGGATTAAAATTGGCAGACGCCAAGTCAAGCTGTGACATCCGTATTGAGACAGACAATGTTTCGAACTATCCTATTACAAGGCACTTGTAGGCCTGAACGGATTAAAGTATTTTGGCAATAGATTTCAGCAGCTAAGAGTTAAAATGAGCGGTTTATGATTCTTCTTCCTGCTGCGAAGGCTGAGGATCGGCTTGTTCCGGAACTTCTTCATCTTCATGAAGCGGCAGGAAGTCGGGAACGCGCCAGCCAATCTTGGATAGTGCACGGAAGTACATTTCCTCATTAATAAGATCGGACGGATCAATATCTGGAGCGAAAGTATGGGCACGCACTGGCGGGATCAGATTCTCGGTATCATAAACCGGCCGGTCCTCATGTTCGTTTTTTAAGTCATATGCCGGATGATACCTGGTCAAGTCCGCTTCATCGGCAAGCTTGCTGGCAAGAGGGCGCATCTCCTTTCTTAAAGCACGGAGATCCTGGTTAAAGAAGGCAGATCCATCTTCCTTGTTACTGGGATACCCATTCATAGCTTCCTCCGGATCAAAATCCGGAACCCATGCCTTGGCCCGAGTCAGTGCTACAAGTGAACCGGCCCGTGCAGCAGATTTCTTCACCTCTACCAAGCGGACAGGTACGATGGATAGCTTCTCTAAAGTACCTTGGATAGTAGTTGGAGCAGCCTTCTGATGCGACATTGCACTTATAATCCTTTGAGCGCCGGAATACAGCTGCTCCACCAAGGTATAAGAGGCCTTGAGCTTCTTTCGGATGTCATCTCCAAGATGAGTTATGCGTCGCCCTAAAGTTGATTGTTAAAGTTAAACCGGAGCGGAACAAAGATTGCAGAGATGAAAACACATGCAAATTGAGCGCTTACGAAAGATAGTAGTGGTCATAAGTTCTATTTGTTGTCTTAAGCCGGTTAGCTCTTGCGTCACCGGATTAAGGGCAGCTTCAGCATCTTTTGCTCTTTTCTCAAGAGCATTCCTCTGCACCTCCCAGGCAGACCGCTCCGCTTCAAAATCCTTTTTCAATTTTTCGGCACTGGTTAAGTTCAGAGCAAGTTCTTCTTTAGCTTTGGCAGCAGCAGTTTCAGTAGCCGCTAGTCTATTCCGGAGCTCAGTTACCACTGCAGCCCTCCAGGTCAAGTCAGCCTACAAGGATATCAAATGGAGTAAAAGACAATTCAGACAAGTCTCAAGCATATAAACAAGTTATCCACTTGACACTTGGGGGCTAATGTACAGTTGAAGTATTAAAAGAGAAATTCTGACAAGTCCCAGGCACATAAAACAAGTTATGCCCCTGGCACTTGGGGGCTAATGTAAGTTCATTTTGCATATATTGGAAGTGCAGGTTCACCTACAACGAAGCTAAACCGGCGCTTGGGGGCTACTATGGCCTAAAGATAGGAGTACAAAGAATACAAAACTGAGACAAGTAAAGGAAGTTACCTCGTACTTATCCTTCATCATATTAACCAACCCCAATTCATAATCACGGCTGGTATGAAGCCGGTTCAAGTACCCGGAATAAAGTTCCTGGGCACGCAATTTGGCATAGCTGGAAAAGTCCGTGCTCCACTTGCCCTTTTCTTGTTGAAGCTTCTCCTCTTAGGCAGTATGTTTGGCCAAGATGATAGGCTCAGCAGCAGCGGTAAAACCAAACCCGGTTATCTGAACATCTGGGGAAGAAGCAGTAGTTGGTTGAGAAGGGGCAACAGTAGGTGCTGGGCTAACAGGACCCGGGTTAGTCCGAGGAGGGCTAACCCGGACAGGACTAGACGGTTCAACTACATTTTCCATATTAGCATCTTCCGGGGCAACAATGTCATCGTGATCCATGGGAATATGATCGTCAAACTGAGCTGCAGGATCGTTCTCTGGAGGGATGATTTCGTCCGGATCAGCCGCCGGTTCAGCGGTAGCAGTCTCGGCAGCCGCTTTGGTGGTTTTCGCCTTCTTTCTAGGCTTCGGCTTGCTGAAGAAAATTGAAGGAACAATGAGAATCATCAAGGAACAAATACAAATGTAAACCGGATATTGAAAGGGACTTACCCAGGCACGGTCTTCAGCACAGGGACCTGGGTGGCGGTCGACTCGCTAGATGAATACAAAGGAGTCTCCTGATAGTTAGGATCAGACGGTTTAAGTGGTTTACGTATAAGCCCGGTCTTTGGATGAAGAAGAGTTGGAAAAAGTAAAACCTCAGAGCGGCGCCTGCGAGCCGGAGTAAGAGATATTCCGGAGGATTCTACTACGTGGCCACTATGGCGCGTAGTCCGGCGTGCTTCATCCTACTGCTTCTTCAAAAGTAATTTGGGGTCCAATTGAGCGTAAGGATGAGAAAAAGGGTATTTCCGGGACGCCCAACGGATTTTGGGCGCCGGCGGTTCTGAGTCTGAAGAAAGAGAGATTACCTCAACTTATGCCGCTTTACTTCCTTCAGCCAAATCCTGTGGAAAGACATTGTTAACATAAATTTGGATAAATGGAGATTAAAACATATCAGGATCAATTCATACCTCGGAATCCGGATCATCTTCCTCAGGATATGAACCGGAGGCAGCAGCCGTTTTTTTCTTCTTGATAACATACGTCTTCCGGCGTGGCTGTTTTCCTGACTTATCTTGAGGTTTTCTCTTCCAGAAGGGGTCGTTGGCCTGTGTAGTAGATGAAAAATAAATAGAAGACAATTGATATGGACGGATCAGAAAAAGCAGAAGAGGTCAGAAAGAACTTACCGCTGGCGGTTTGTTGTTCTCATAGAATGGAGCCAATCCGGTCTGGCTGCACTCTTCCAGAGAAATGTTGAGCATTTTCTTTGCGGATTCAGTGACTTCTTTCTCAGGAAGTATTATGTCAATATGGCGTTGAGGGTCATCCGTTTTTCCGGTATACTGGCACATCAGGCCAGAGCGCCGGCTTAGTGGAAGGATGCTCCAGGCGAGCCAACAGCGAACAAAGTCTACTCCGGTTAAACCGTTGGCCATAAAGGCCCTAAGCTTAGCAAGCTGAGGGGCAAACCGGGCCCGCTTTGGAGCACTAAGGCGCTGCGGCAGGGGATGATCTTCAGGTAGACGATAGGCACGATAACCCGGCAATGGGTTTTCTCCTTCAGGCGAGGTATCTTTATAATAGAACCTTGATTGGTTCCATTCCTTGGGGTGTGTATGGAGAGCAGCGTGACGGAAGGTCACATCTCTTCTCTTTTGAATGCTAACACCGCCCAATTCTTGATGCGGTCCGGCAGTAAACTATGTCCGCTGGTTTAAGTGGAAAAAGTCTCGGAACAGATCCACTGATGGTTCTTCTTGAAGGTATGCTTCTGAGAAGACTTGAAAATTGCAGACATTTGATATAAGGTTCGGACCTATATCTTGAGGGTGAAGCTGAAAAGCGGCTAGCACATCCCGGAAGAATTTGGAACCGGGAGGGCTAAAACCCCAGGCCATGTGATCAAATAAAACAATGATCTCTCCTTCCTTAGGGGTAGGGGGGCATTCATCTCCTGGGGCCCGCCAGTGCAGAACATTTTTAGGACCCATAAGACCAATTGAAGAGGCATTTGTTAAATCTTCTTCCGTAATGCGGGAAGGAGCCCAGTTGCAACAAACGAACTATTTGGCAGTCATCTCGACTAAAGGAAACGCTGAAAGATACAGTGCAAAATCCGGATTACTATGTACTGAAGCATAAACCGGAGCGTAACATCAAATTATATCGACGGTTTAGACAAGGGACTAATGGCATTGACTACCCGGAAGCAGATGTGAAGCGAACTGCTACCGATTTATGATAACAGAAAGGAGGAGGCTAAACCGTCGGGCTTATAACTAATTCTTTACAAGAAGAGCATGTGATTGGTTAAACCGGTGAGTAGCTTATAGATCTACAAGACGAAGAAACAGGTTTCTACAGAAGACTAAAGTAAAAATGGATCTGAGATGTAAGAAAAAGATGAAATATATGCAAGTCTTATATAGGAAGAACCACGAAGGGTTTCTACAGACAAAATGAATCTAAGATTTGAATCGATGGTTTGAACCGCGAAGCAGGAGCGCACTCGAAACGAATCTAATCTACGGCAAGCGTAACCCACAGGGATGAACAGGAGAGCTTCAAGGTGTCATGGCGAAAGCTATGGAGGAACCCTAAATTAAGATCTACAGTAAGAAAGAAAGAGTACCTGAGGAAGAAAAGGACGGCGGCGGAGTGCTCTGGACACGGTTCAGGGTGATGCAGCAGCCTGGCTTGACGACGGCGACGGGCTCGAAGACGGCGGCGAAGCTTCGGGCGACGGAGGAAGACGAAGACAGAAGGAAGAAAAGAAACAGTCCGACGCGGTATTTATAAGCTGATGAGGTGAAACGGCAAGCGCGGGAATCAAGGAGGTCAGAGATTGGATAACGATTACATTGTCGCCTCGATCTTCGGGATAGCATCTAACAAAGGTAACAAACAGAGGTAAGCAATAAATGCGGAGGTGATGTCACGACAGATTGAGATGATTTTTGGAGATGACGTCATAGCCGGTTTACAAAGCAGAGAAGTTACAGAGAAGAAATTTATGCAAAGACTTTGAAGACTGACATGAACAAGTTCAAATCAATCTGGGGCCTAATATCAGGGATATTACTAGCAGGTATAAACCGGCTTGGAAGGTCCGGGTTACACTTACATAGTTGTATTATCATAAGCCCAGTAGAATATGAACCGGATGTTACGGCCCATAAAGGCTTAGGGCCCATATTGTAAATCTTACGGTTTATGAACCATCATACCATGTAACTTGAGGTGTAAGATAGAAAGAGCAGAGACCGAGGCGGACACGATTATGAGCCGGCCTCGGGACTCTGTAAACCGGACCGGGTGTTGCCTCCTATATAAATGGAAGACCCGGCGATGGTTCAAGGACAAGCAACAACCCGTCGAGACACAGGCAAGCAATCCACTCCCTGTTCATCGACGCCCAAGCAATACCAAACCAAACTAGACGTAGGCTTTTACCTTCATCGAAGGGGCCGAACTAGTATAAACCCTCTGTGTTCTTTGTGCGCTTTAAACCTCTTCAAGCTAACCCGCGCGATGGCTCCACACCTAAGTCCTCTAAACCGGACATCTGCCGTGCCAATTCCACGACACTGACCGATAGTAATATCACCAAAATCGCCCTTGAATGCAACTAGATGCCTTCAGACAAGAAGAAAAAAGCCTAGCAAAAAGTGATAACATGGGTGTCCCTGAAAAAATAACATATTAAATTACCGGGTTGTAAGACAAAAAATGTCATACTTCTTCTTATTATCCCTCCTAGCCCTCGTAACAGCGTCATATTACTCATTGTATCTTCTCATAAGAGTTGAATCAATGCTCGAAGGAATAACAACAGGTAATTCCTCATCTGCATACACAGTGGGAACGATATCAGAGAGTAAAACAACACGATCCATTCGCCCCGGGAAAGAACAAAAATAATGCAGTTCGCTTACCTTCGGTTTCAGAATACACTTCCTGCGGCTACTCAGATCCATCTTCACTGAGCGTCAAGTGATCCAGCCCGGTAATATAATCGTCAAGCGACGCTTGATTACTCATGTCCTAAGAGAGTCTTGGTTGTTCCTCTTCAGAACCAATCGAAACTGTCTCAGCTGGGACTTTGGTTGTCTCGGCTGCGAAAGCCAGATTGCCATCAGATTGCTCGGGGGCGCGAGGGACGACACAAAATTTCTCAAGCACCTCATCGCCAACCAACAAAACAGTAGGCCCAACAACACCATCAATGCCAACGGATGTCCCCGCAGCATCAAATCCGACACTAGGAGATCCTTCTCTCTCTTCTGCCATTTCAACTGTAACACGAGGAGCTCCTTCTCCCTCTTCATGCTTATCACCATCCACAATATCCTCCCTTCCTTCTCTCTCTTGTGCCTTATCAGCCTCAACAGAACACTACCCTCCTTCTCTACCTTCTGCTTTATCAACCTCCGCGATAGGCTCCTCTCCTTCTCTCCCTTCCACATTATCATCCTCCATGATGCGCTCCGCTTGGATTTCAACATTTGATCCGCAGTTCTGATGAGTTAAAAAATAAAACACATTACACAAAAGAGAGAATGCAGTTCACTAATAAAACGGACCATGAACCTCGCATGAAAAATAAAAATAAAACACAAAATGCAAATTCTCTATACTCACCAGAGAAGCGTCGCCTTCCATCTCTTTAGACTTGTCAGCCTCGTCATCCTTGTCAGCGTCACCCTCTGCCTCTTTCCCATGTATTTCAACATTTGATTCGCCGTCCTAAAAAACAAAAACATAAATAAAACTATTATCCAAAATGCTGTTCTACAACAAAAGCCAACACTAGATCATGCAGTTCACTGCTAAAAATGATGCTTCTTCTCTAAACAACAACGGCAATGCACTACCACTACTGGTGCACACTACAAAAAAGTTAAAACTGCAGTTCGCTGCCACTGCTGGTGCAAATATGATTGTTTGTTTTGCACACTACAAAATATTAAACAATGAAGTCCCTGTAAAAAAATAGGAAGAAATCAAACCTTGTCGATGACGCCTTCATCAAGAGGATTGTCTTTGGCAGCTTCGTCAACAGGGGACAATGGCCTATCAAACAAATAATCAGAATCAACACCGTACTGGTCGTCGTGGTCATCATCACGGCAAGCGTTAGCATTAGAAGATTATCCTCCACACTGCGAAAAGAGCAAAAGGATGCGAAAACAAATAGTCAATGCCACAACACACAGAAAAAATCAATAACAAAATGGGTAAAAAAACTATTCACATATGAAAAAAAGGACGTACATCCACAGCTGCACGGTCAGGCAAAGAAGGCCGCACAACATATTCATGCCTGTTCATTTCCATCACAATTGCCTCAGCTTCCTGCTCATACCTAGCACACTTGTCATCCTGAGACTGCTTAAACTGAATGAATGAAGACCTGATATTCGTAACTGTCTGCTTAAGGAATTCAAGCTGCCCACGATCAAAGTTATGAGCGGCCTCGATTTCTGCTTCAGAAGGGCCTTTTTCCTTCAGGAAACAATCCAGCAATATTCCTCATCCCGGAACCGGATGTTGGGAAATCAGATGTTAAATTGATGACCTTGTCGAGAAGCTCATCGACCTGAACAAATTTATTGCCGTCAGCAGAAGCCTCGCCAGAAAAACCTCCAGCAGCCGCCCTAGCAAAACCATGAACCCGTCGAATTGGAGCCGCCCTAGCAAGAGGCTCACAAAACATTTCATGCGCTTCGGCAACTGCAGTCCGCTTGTACACAATGTCCCCTTCCGCCTTCCACTGAACAAATTAACAAAAAGAGATGCAGTTCACAAATAAAGTACATAAGAGGTTCACATTTAGCATGGCGAAAAAAAGGAATAAAACAAACACAAAGGCTGGCTATGCACTGACCGACAGCTTGCCAAACTTGTAGGTGTCCAGGTGTATCTTTCCCTTGACAATAATGTCGGTGTTGTGAATCTTCTTCAACTACTCATGGGATAGTATTGCAGCATGTGGCGTGCGTGTATGCATAACCGATACAGTGCGAAGATTGAATGAATCGAGGTACATGAACAGGGGCACGATGGTGCAACCCTCAGCGCAGTTCTGCTGCTCCCTTCAGAATTCCACTTGTACACAGCGGTCTGCAGCTCGTCAACAACAAGCTGACGAAAGTGCATGCTAGCCATAGATGCAAAATTCAAGTTTTCAACCACAGTAGCTACCCTGGACAACCGAGTTGCTGGGCTGGGGCAAAGCAAGCTCTGGAAAACAATGAGAAAAAACCTTCACAGTCTTATTAACCTTCGCACTGTCCGCAGCTAGCGTGCGAAGTAAAATAAGCAGGTCCTTCACATCTATGCTATGAGAACGGTTGAAACCAAGTTCATCCTTCAGATTAGCCAGCGAATCATCATGGCCGCTGACAGCATGCCTGGGAGCAGTGTGAGAACCCATAGGGAAATCAAAAATGCGATGGACAGCCTCACGATTGATTTCCAGAACATTGTTTGACCCACAGTCCAATCTCATCGTATCAGGGTCGATCTTGATGGGGAACGTAGTATTTTAAAATTTTCCTACGATCACGCAAGATCTATCTACCAGATGCATAGCAACGAGAGGGAAGAGTGTGTCTACGTACCCTCGTAGACCGGGAGCGGAAGCGTCAAGTGACGCGGTTGATGTTGTCGAACTTCTTCGCGATCCAACCGATCAAGCACCGAACGTACGGCACCTCCGCGTTCAGCACACGTTCAGCTTGATGACGTCCCACGAGCTCTTGATCCAGTTGAGCTTCACGGGAGAGTTTTGTCAGCACGACGGCGTGGTGACGGATATGATGTGTTCACCGGCGCAGGGCTTCGCCTAAGCTCCGCGACGGTATGACCGAGGTGTGATTCTGTGGAGGGGGGCACCGCACACGGCTAAAACAATTCAACTTGTGTGTCTTTGGGTGCCCCCCTGCCCCCATATATAAAGGAGCAAGGGAGGAGGGCCGGCCAACCTCCTATGGTGCGGCTAGGGAAGGAATCCTACTAGGAATAGGATTGCAATCCTATTCCTAGTAGGAATCACCAAAGAAGGAAGAGATGGAGTAGGAAAAGGAAGAGGTGGCGCCTCCCACCAATCCTAGTCCAACTAGGAACTAGGTGGGGCGCTAGCCAGCCCTGTGGGCTGCCTCTCTCCTTTCCACAAGGCCCACTATGGACCATCCCCCTTCGTAGGAGGTTCCGGTAACCCCCTTCGGCAATCCCGATAAATCCGAAACTTTTCCGGTATACTTCCGGTGTCCGAATATAGCCGTCCAATATATCAATCTTTATGTCTCGGACATTCCGAGACTCCTCGTCATGTCTGTGATCTCATCCGGGACTCCGAACTACCTTCGGTACATCAATACTCATAAACTCATAATACCGATCGTCATCAAACGTTAAGCGTGCGGACCCTACGGGTTCGAGAACTATGTAGACATGACCGAGACTCATCTCCGGTCAATAACCAATAGCGGAACCTGGATGTTCATATTGGCTCCTACATATTCTACGAAGATCTTTTATCGGTCAGAACCGCATAACTACATACGTTGTTCCTTTTGTCAAACGGTATGTTACTTGCCCGAGATTCGATCGTCGGTATCTCTATACCTAGTTCAATCTCGTTACTGGCAAGTCTCTTTACTCGTTCCGTAACACATCATCTCGTGACTAACTCTTTAGTCTTTTGCTTGCAAGGCTTATTGTGATGTGTGTTACCGAGAGGGCCCAGAGATACCTCTCCGACACTCGGAGTGACAAATCCTAATCTTGATCTATGCCAACACCACGAATACTTTCGGAGACACCTGTAGAGCATCTTTATGATCACCCAGTTACGTTGTGACGTTTGATAGCACACAAGGTGTTCCTACGGTATTCGGGAGTTGCATAATCTCATAGTCATAGGAACATGTATAAGTTATGAAGAAATCAATAGCAGTTAAACTAAACGATCATAGTGCTATGCTAACGGATGGGTCTTGTCCATCACATCATTCTCCTAATGATGTGATCCCGTTGATCAAATGACAACTCATGTCTATGGCTAGGAAACATAACCATCTTTGATCAATGAGCTAGTCTAGTAGAGGCATACTAGGGACATACTGTTTTGTCTATGTATTCACACATGTACTAAGTTTCCGGTTAATACAATTCTAGCATGAATAAAAGACATTTATCATGATATAAGGAAATACAAATAACATCTTTATTATTGCCTCTAGGGCATATTTCCTTCAGTCTCCCACTTGCACTAGAGTCAATAATCTAGCTCACATCACCATGTGATTTAATACCGATAGTTCACATTGTTATGTGAATAACACCCATAGTTCACATCGCCATGTGATCAACACCCAAAGGGTTTACTAGAGTCAATAATCTAGTTCACATCGCTATGTGATTAATACCCAAGAGTAATAAGGTGTGATCATGTTTTGCTTGTGAGAGAAGTTTAGTCATTTAGTCAACGGGTCTGTCACATTCAGATCCGTATGTATTTCGCAAATTTCTATGTCTACAATGCTCTGCATAGAGATACTCTAGCTAATTGCTCCCACTTTCAATATGCATCCAGATTGATACTTTAGAGTCATCTGGATTTAGTGTTAAAGCTTGCATCGGGGTAACCCTTTACGACGAACTCTTTATCACCTCCATAATCGAGAAACATATCCTTTGTTCTTTTCAGATACTTTAGGATGTTTTTGACCGCTGTCCAGTGATCCACTCCTGGATTACTTTGGTACCTCCCTGCTAGACTTATAGCAAGGCACACATCAGGTCTGGTACACAGCATTGCATACATGATAGATCCTATGGCTGAGGCATAGGGAATGACTTTCATTTTCTCTCTATCTTCTGCAGTGGTCGGGCATTGAGTCTTACTCAACTTCATACCTTGTAAAACAGGCAAGAACCCTTTCTTTGACTGATCCATTTTGAACTTCTTCAAAATCTTATCAAGGTATGTGCTTTGTGAAAGTCCAATTAAGCGTCTTGATCTATCTCTATAGATCTTGATACCTAATATATAAGCAGCTTCACCGAGGTCTTTCATTGAAAAACTTTTATTCAAGTATCCTTTTATGCTATCCAGAAATTCTATATCATTTCCAATCAACAATATGTCATCTACATATAATATTAGAAATGCTACAGAGCTCCCACTCACTTTCTTGTAAATACAGGCTTCTCCAAAAGTCTGTATAAAACCATATGCTTTGATCACCTCATCAAATCGTATATTCCAACTCCGAGATGCTTGCACCAGTCCATAGATGGATCGCTGGAGCTTGCATACTTTGTTAGCACCTTTTGGATCGACAAAACCTTCTGGTTGCATCATATACAACTCTTCTTTGAGATATCCATTTAGGAATGCAGTTTTGACATCCATTTGCCAGATTTCATAATCATAAAATGCGGCAATTGCTAACATGATTCGGATAGACTTAAGCATCGCTACAGGTGAGAAAGTCTCATCGTAGTCAACTCCTTGAACTTGTCGAAAACCTTTCGCAACAAGTCGAGCTTTGTAAACAGTAATATTACCGTCTGCGTCGGTCTTCCTCTTGAAGATCCATTTATTTTCGATGGCCTGCCGATCATCGGGCAAGTCAACCAAAGTCCATACTTTGTTCTCATACATGGATCCCATCTCAGATTTCATGGCTTCAAGCCATTTTGCGGAATCTGGGCTCATCATTGCTTCCTCATAGTTCGTAGGTCCATCATGGTCTAGTAACATGATTTCCAGAACTGGGTTGCCGTACCACTCTGGTGCGGAACGTACTCTGGTTGATCTACAACGTTCAGTAGAAACTTGATCCGAAGTTTCATGATCATTATCATTAACTTCCTCACTAATTGGTGTAGGAATCACTGGAACAATTTCCTGTGATGTACTATTTTCCAATCCGGGAGAAGGTACAATTACCTCATCAAGTTCTACTTTCCTCCCACTCACTTCTTTCGAGAGAAACTCTTTTTCTAGAAAGGATCCGTTCTTAGCAACGAATATTTTGCCTTCGGATCTGTGATAGAAGGTGTACCCAACAGTCTCTTTTGGGTATCCTATGAAGACACATTTTTCCGACTTGGGATTGAGCTTATCAGGTTGAAGTGTTTTCACATAAGCATCGCAGCCCCAAATTTTAAGAAACGACAACTTTGGTTTCTTGCTAAACCAAAGTTCATAAGGTGTCGTATCAACGGATTTAGATGGTGCCCTATTTAACGTGAATGCAGCTGTCTCTAATGCATGACCCAAAACGATAGTGATAAATCGGTAAGAGACATCATAGATCGCACCATATCCAATAAAGTACGGTTACGACGTTCGGATACACCATTATGCTGTGGTGTTCCGGGTGGCGTGAGTTGTGAAACTATTCCACATTGTTTCAAATGAAGACCAAACTCGTAACTCAAATATTCTCCTCCACGATCAGATCATAGAAACTTTATTTTCTTGTTACGATGATTCTCTACTTCACCCTGAAATTCTTTGAACTTTTCAAAAGTTTCAGACTTGTGTTTCATTAAGTAGATATACCCATATCTGCTCAAATCATCAGTGAAGGTCAGAAAATAATGTTACCCGCCGCGAGCTTCAACACTCATTGGTCCACATACATCAGTATGTATGATTTCCAACAAATCTGTTGCTCGCTCCATAGTTCCGGAGAACGGAGTTTTAGTCATCTTGCCCATGAGGCATAGTTCGCAAGCACCAAGTGATTCATAATCAAGTGATTCCAAAAGTCCATCATTATGGAGTTTCTTCATGCGTTTTACACCAATATGACCTAAACGGCAGTGCCACAAATAAGTTGCACTATCATTATTAACCTTGCATCTTTTGGCTTCAATATTATGAATATGTGTATCACACGATCGAGATCCAACAAACTATTTTCATTGGGTGTATGACCATAGAAGGTTTTATTCATGTGAACAGAACAACAATTATTCTCTAACTTACATGAATAACCGTATTGCAATAAACATGATCAAATCACATTCATGCTCAACACAAACACCAAATAACACTTATTTAGGTTAAATACTAATCCCGAAAGTATAGGGAGTGTGCGATGATGATCATATCAATCTTGGAACTGCTTCCAATACACATCGTCACCTCATCCTTTAACTAGTTTATGTTCATTATGCAACTCCCACTTCGAGTTACTACTCTTTAGCAACTGAACCAATATCAAATACCGAGGGGTTGCTATGAACACTAGTAAAATACACATCAATAATCTGTATATCAAATATACCTTTGTTCACTTTGCCATCCTTCTTATCCGCCAAGTATCTAGGGCAGTTCCACTTCTAGTGAACATTTCCTTTGCAGTATAAGCACTTGTTTCAGGCTTGAGTTTAGCTTTGGGTTTCTTCACGGGAGTGACAACTTGCTTGTCATTCTTCTTGAAGTTCCCCTTCTATCCCTTTGCCCTTTACTTGAAACAAGTGGTCTTGTCAACCATCAACACTTGATGCTTTTTCATGATTTCTACCTTCGCCTACTTCAGTATCGCGAAGAGCTGGGAATTCCTTTCGGCATCCCTTGCATATTATAGTTCATCACGAAGTTCTACTAACTTGGTGATAGTGACTAGAGAACTTTGTCAATTACTATCTTATCTGAAAGATTAACTCCCACTTGATTAAAGTAATTGTAGTACCCAGACAATCTGAGCACATGCTCACTGGTTGAGCTATTCTCCTCCATCTTGTAGGCAAAGTACTGTCAGAGGTCTTATACCTCTTGACACGGGCATGAGTATGAAATACTAATTTCAACTCTAGGAACATCTTATATGCTCCATGGCGTTCAAAACGTTTTTGAATTCCCGGTTCTAAGCCGTAAAGTATGGTGCACTTAAACTATCAAGTAGTCATTATATCAAGCTTTTGTCAAAACGTTCATAACGTCTACATCTGCTCCTGCAATAGGTCTGTCACCTAGCGGTGCATCAAGGACATAATTTTTCTGTGTAGTAATGAGGATAATCCTCAGATCACGGAACAATTCCGCATCATTGCTACTAACATCTTTCAACTTGGTTTTCTCTAGGAACATATGAAAAATAAACGGGGAGCAACATCGCGAGCTATTGATCTACAACATAGATATGCTAATACTACCATGACTAAGTTCATGATAAATTAAAGTTCAATTAATCATATTACTTAAGAACTCCCACTTAGATAGACATCCCTCCGGTCATCTAAATGATCACGTGATCCAAATCAACTAAACCATGTCCGATCATCACGTGAGATGGAGTAGTTTCAATGGTGAACATCTTATGTTGATCATATCTACTATATGATTCACGCTCGACCTTTCGGTCTCCAGTGTTCCGAGGCCATATCTGTATATGCTAGGCTCGTCAAGTTTAACCCGAGTATTCTGCGTGTGCAAAACTGGCTTACACCCGTTGTATTTGAACGTAGAGCTTATCACACCCGATCATCACGTGGTGTCTCGGCACGAAGAACTTTCGCAACGGTGCATACTCAGCGAGAACACTTATACCTTGAAATTTAGTAAGGGATCATCTTATAATGCTACCGTCGTTCTAAGCAAAATAAGAAGCATAATAAGATAAACATCACATGCAATCAAAATATGTGACATGATATGGCCATCATCATCTTGTGCTTTTGATCTCCATCTCCAAAGCACCGTCATGATCACCTTCGTCACCGTCTTGACACCTTGTTCTTCATCGTAGCATCGTTGTCGTCTCGCCAACTATTGCTTCTACGACTATCGCTACCGCTTAGTGATAAAGTAAAGCAATTACATGGCGATTGCATTTCATACAATAAAGCGACAACCATATGGCTCCTGCCAGTTGCCGATAACTTTACAAAACATGATCATCTCATACAAAACCGTATAACTCATCATGTCTTGACCATATCACATCACAACATGCCCTGCAAAAACAAGTTAGACGTCCTCTACTTTGTTTGTTGCAAGTTTTACGTGGCTGCTACGGGCTTTAGCAAGAACCGTTCTTACCTACGCATACAAAACCACAACGATGTTTCGTCAAGTATGTGATGTTTTAACCTTCACAAGGACCGGGCGTAGCCACACTTGATTCAGCTAAAGTGAGAGAGACAGACACCCGCCAGTCACCTTTAAGCAACGAGTGCTCGTAACGGTGAAACCAGTCTCGCGTAAGCGTACGCGTAATGTCGGTCCGGGCCGCTTCATCTCACAATACCGCCGAAGCAAAGTATGACATGCTGGTAAGCAGTATGACTAGTATCGTCCACAATCTCATTGTGTTCTACTCGTGCATATCATCTACGCATAGACCTGGCTCTGATACCACTGATGGGGAACGTAGTATTTTAAAATTTTCCTACGATCACGCAAGATCTATCTACCAGATGCATAGCAACGAGAGGGAAGAGTGTGTCTACGTACCCTCATAGACCGGGAGCGGAAGCGTCAAGTGACGCGGTTGATGTTGTCGAACTTCTTCGCGATCCAACCGATCAAGCACCGAACGTACGGCACCTCCGCGTTCAGCACACGTTCAGCTTGATGACGTCCCACGAGCTCTTGATCCATTTGAGCTTCACGGGAGAGTTTCGTCAGCACGACGGCGTGGTGACGGATATGATGTGTTCACCGGCGCAGGGCTTCGCCTAAGCTCCGTGATGGTATGACCGAGGTGTGATTCTGTGGAGGGGGGCACCGCACACGGCTAAAACAATTCAACTTGTGTGTCTTTGGGTGCCCCCCTGCCCCCGTATATAAAGGAGCAAGGGAGGAGGGCCGGCCAACCTCCTATGGTGCGGCTAGGGAAGGAATCCTACTAGGAATAGGATTGCAATCCTATTCCTAGTAGGAATCACCAAAGAAGGAAGAGATGGAGTAGGAAAAGGAAGAGGTGGCGCCTCCCACCAATCCTAGTCCAACTAGGAACTAGGTGGGGCGCCAGCCAGCCCTATGGGCTGCCTCTCTCCTTTCCACAAGGCCCACTATGGACCATCCCCCTTCGTAGGAGGTTCCGGTAACCCCCTTCGGCAATCCCGATAAATCCGAAACTTTTCCGGTATACTTCCGGTGTCCGAATATAGCCGTCCAATATATCAATCTTTATGTCTCGGACATTCCGAGACTCCTCGTCATGTCCGTGATCTCATCCGGGACTCCGAACTACCTTCGGTACATCAATACTCATAAACTCATAATACCGATCGTCATCAAACGTTAAGCGTGCGGACCCTACGGGTTCGAGAACTATGTAGACATGACCGAGACTCATCTCCGGTCAATAACCAATAGCGGAACCTGGATGTTCATATTGGCTCCTACATATTCTATGAAGATCTTTTATCGGTCAGAACCGCATAACTACATACGTTGTTCCTTTTGTCAAACGGTATGTTACTTGCCCGAGATTCGATCGTCGGTATCTCTATACCTAGTTCAATCTCGTTACCGGCAAGTCTCTTTACTCGTTCCGTAACACATCATCTCGTGACTAACTCTTTAGTCTTTTTTCTTGCAAGGCTTATTGTGATGTGTGTTACCAAGAGGGCCTAGAGATACCTCTCCGACACTCGGAGTGACAAATCCTAATCTTGATCTATGCCAACACCACGAATACTTTCGGAGACACCTGTAGAGCATCTTTATGATCACCCAGTTACGTTGTGACGTTTGATAGCACACAAGGTGTTCCTACGGTATTCGGGAGTTGCATAATCTCATAGTCATAGGAACATGTATAAGTTATGAAGAAAGCAATAGCAGTTAAACTAAACGATCATAGTGCTATGCTAACGGATGGGTCTTGTCCATCACATCATTCTCCTAATGATGTGATCCCGTTGATCAAATGACAACTCATGTCTATGGCTAGGAAACATAACCATCTTTGATCAATGAGCTAGTCTAGTAGAGGCATACTAGGGACATACTGTTTTGTCTATGTATTCACACATGTACTAAGTTTCCGGTTAATACAATTCTAGCATGAATAAAAGACATTTATCATGATATAAGGAAATACAAATAACATCTTTATTATTGCCTCTAGGGCATATTTCCTTCAGATCTTTCCCATCGGCTTGCACATGAGAACACGAGAAACATTCTTCTGTACTTTCAGGTCGAAAACAATGCCAAAACCTGCTTGCCGCACCAAAGTTCTGTGCGGCTCATCCAACAAGGCAGCAACTTTGCATATGTTTGGAATGGACAGCCGAACAGTCTTGTTAAAACGCCATTCATGCGCAACATCATCTTTAGACCTCTTCCTCTTGGTACTCTTAGCAATCTACAAAAAAAAGAATAAAAAATGCAGTTCACATCAGCAACTCATGCGAAACAACTTAAAAACAGTAAAAATAAATAAACAACGTATACCTTACTAACATCAACATCCTCCACATCAGAATCACTGTCCAGCGCTTCTCCAGCTGCATTTTCCCGCGCCAGATTAGATGGACGCTCAAAATCAACACCCGATTAATCGTCCACGCATCTCCGCTTTCCTTGAAACCCATCCACATCAACCTCGGCGTAATTAGGCCTCTTTGAGTAATCAACACGCGGCCTCCGCCGTGGAGAACTTAAACCTTGCTTTGCAACAATGTTGAGTTTTCTCTTCACAAGATTCTTTGCGGGGGCAAACTTAGCAGACTTCTTTGAATCTGCAATCCTCCTTCTTATCTCCTTACCCTCATCAAACTTTACTTGCTTTGCCTTATGAGCCTTCTCGAAAGTCTTACCGAGCGCAATCGCTTTCTTCCTTTTCCTCTCTACATCAGTTGCAATCTGATCAGGGACCATCCAATCCTGTGTAACTGGTTCTGTGCCATCAACAGATTGCGACTAGGTTTCACTGAATTCAGGTGGAATGCTGCCATGATCAGATGTCCCGCCACCGACGACATCGGCTGTGAAATAACGTGTAATCAAATAGTTAACACCACCACCCCCGGACCCACCAGGACATAAAACTGTAGGTAAGAAAAACATAAGAAAATATTTGTGTGAGAAGGAGACGTAAACTTAATGCAGCTCATATCAACTTGGCAACACAATCTAGAAATGCAGTGCTCTCTTCAGCAGTTTATGTTTAACAATTAAAAACATAAAAAAAAACTTAATGCAGTTCATGTCACTTGAATCTCAATTTGCCGCGTGTCTGAAATGGACCTTGGTAAAGGGATATATGATGCAGTGCACTAATTTGTTCAGTAAGCAATTGACCACATATAAAATGAAGTGCGCTTAGATATACAAAACAAAACAAATTCATGCAGTTTTGTGAGAGGGAAAAACTAAAACTTAATGTAGCTCATATCAATTTGGCAACCGCATTGTGGATAGACAAAAAAAATACAAAGCAATGTACAAATGCAGTGCTCTCTTAGTAGTTTATGTTTAACAATTAAACATAACAAAGAAACTTAATGTCATTCCAAAGAAAATAAAAACAATTAACTTGAGGCAGTTCATATCAATTTGCCACATGTCTGAAAATGGGCCTTGGTAAGGGAATCTACGATGCAGTGCACTATTTCGTTCAACAAGCAATTGGCCGCATGTAAATTATGCAGTGCACTTTGAGTATTACCAGATGTGGGAGCCATGCTGACTGGTGAGGCACCAATTGGGGAGGAAGAAACCATGTTGTATCTGCAATCAGAAAGGGATAATAATTAAACCCTAGACAGCAACCCAACAACAAGCAGAGAAAAACTTTCAATCCATAGGGCTTTGCAATTCAAGCATACAAAACGAAGTTAAGAAAAGGATGCTGGCTCCAAAAATAACCCTAGCACCAGATCTGGAACGGGACCATGGCGATTTGGGGCTCACCGTGAGATGATGTGACGTTCGGATGACGCGGCTGCGGACGGCGACGGCGGAGGAGGCGCCCCTACGGACGGTGGCGGCTGCGGGCGTCATCGCTCTCCATCACGGGAGCGCCCCTACGGACGACGGCGGCTGCGGGCGTCGTCGCTCTCCAGGACGAGAGCACGAGAGGAGGTGATTTTTGTGCGGGGGAGAGGAATGAGAAGGGGACTGCAAGAAACATAGAAGAAAATAGATGCTTAATGAATAAAAGGCCCACAGGCCCATAGGTCATAGAAAAAAATAAAAAAACGGCTCGGTTATAACACAATGCAGTTCGGTTACAAACAACGAATCGGTTCGCCTGCCCGAAATATACGCGCCCACGATCGCCCGAAGCGCCGCGCGCCCGCTCCTCTATCCGGCCGGTTGGAAAACGCGCGAAGGCCACGATCATCACGAACACAAACACGATCGGCATGCCGGTTGGAGGACGAGATCGTGCGCTCGGCAGAAGTTGCTGCCGCTCCCCTTTAAATTCCGCGCTCCATCACCCTGATCATTCGCAGAAACACACAACACTGCGCTTCCTCCTCCTGTTCCTCCTCTTTCCAGCCATGCCATTCACCAAGGTCTACGACGATGTCCAGGCGCATGGAAAGACCATGCTCAAGGTGGTCTACACCAACGACATGGACGCCGTGGCGACGTACGTCGACGAGTACAAGGAAGTTCTCCGGGGGCACCGCGAGAAGATCGTCGGCATCGACCTCGAGTACACACCTGACAAGAGGTACGCCGCCGTGATTCAACTCTCCATCGGCAAATATCACCCAGTGCTGCTTTTCCAAGTATGCGCTACAATGGGCAAGAGATGCATCGCCTTCGACAAGTTCCTCGGCGACCCAGGGTAAGCCATTCTTTCTGCTGAGTAAAATATAGTTGCAGGCCGATGGGTCTCTCCTTGTCACCTGTATGCAGTTTTATATGTCGTCTCTATGCAGTTCTCAAAAGAATTACTTGTGGTTCACTTCACTTAGGTACGAGTTCGCTGGTTTCTGCATCGACGAAGACAAGGAGAAGCTTTCACGCTGCAACATCAATATCCCCAACTTCATCGACATTCAGGCGAACTGGAGGGTGCCTGAAGCAACGAAGACACTGGACTCACTTGGCGATGTATCTGCCATCATCATCGATGACGATTACGCAGACATGAAGTAAGAGATGACAGGCCAAGACCACCGCCAGTGGAATTGGATTCTCAGCAGGAGGCACGTTGGGTATGCTGCCAAGGACGCCTACACTGCATTTGAGATATGGAACCGCATCACCACAGTGCAGAATGTACTCACCCGCTCTATTAAAGAGAAGACAAGGAAGCGCCAGATGTCATCCTGGAGGGTGGCGAGCAGGGGGGGATCACCTTCCACCTCCACCTGCCACGGGTGGAACTGATGAAGCAGGCCAGACGCTGATAGCCAAGGATTCCTGTCACAATTGCTCAATTTGTTTCCTTCTGCTTATGTCGATTAGTTTGCTTTCGTTGTAATTTGCTTTGCACAATGTTTGCTTATGTTGCTTTAGTTTGCTTGATGATGTACTTTGTTTATTTATGAGCACATAACCTTGGTTTGTATCTATCAACAATTTGCAGTTCTCAGTGGCTGTTTTCAGTCTGTATATTGCTTCAACTGCTGCTGCTGCTAGGATACACATAAAAAACTCTCTATGAAAGTAGTTCACAGAGAGTTTTCTTCACAAAACTGCTACTACTATAATGGTTGATGTAGTCCTCTTTTATTAAGCACTATAGTTCCATATGTGGGTTACAGAAAAAAAAATGCTCAGTGGGTGTTTTCAGTCTGTATATTGCTTCAACTGCTGCTGCTAATAGGATGCACATAAAAAACTATCTCTGAAAAGCAGTTCACTTATACTCAGATTTCTTCTAGAAAATAAACTAGAAGCCACACAAAAATGTCAAATTATTACAACAAATTGTCTCATGCTGCTGCTTCTCAAACAAGACTGATCTAAATCTAATTTAACTTGATTTCCAAACACTTTGCATGCCTAAAAAACATAGCCATGACAACCTCCCCAGCCTGAAGGCCAGCTTCCTCCACCAATTCCTTCCAGCCATCTTTGAGAACCAAACAATCATCAGAGCCAACAGAATACATAACATCAACATCATGATATCCATTCTTGCTAACCAAGACCAAATTAACACAACTTTCTGTTACCCTGACTAGACCAGAAGGGAATTTCTGCAAGCAAATGAAGAAGAACAAAAAATAAGAACAAATAAGAATAAGGTTACAATCTTCAGAAACTAAATTGATGCTAAAATCTTCATAATAAATATTGATGTCATCATATAATAATATTGACTAGACCAAATTGCTGCTGCTCCTACAATATTCATAATAAAACTCTATATGAAAGCAGTTCACTTATACTTAGTGAAAAGTGTTTCTTCAGAAACTAATACTACTACAAATATCCAGATAGTGTTAACTACCCACAACATATGAAAAAGACTATGCGAAAAATACATACCCATGAATCATTGACATCATCGTCAGTCATCTGATGGACGAATGGAGCCCGAAATCCAATACCTGAAGAATAAAGCAGGGAATAGAGCGCGCTGTGACGTTGCCTCTGGTTCAGAACCAACCCTTCAGAAAAAACACAGGTCTCTAGCATGGGCTCCATCCTTGCCAGGTAGCCGCACGTGCAATCCATTGCCAGACATAGGGTCTGGTTGGGAAGAAGACAAATCAAGGAGGGGTGGCAACAAGAGGAGGCGAGGGGAGCCGCCAGTGATAAGGCGGGAGGGGAGCCGCCAGGGATAAGGTGAGAGGGGCACTACAGGAAACTGCTAGTTTGCCGTCTGTGGATTACAGACGGCAAAGACGCAAATCCAGACGGCAAAGAGTTTGCCGTCAGGAAGTAGACGGCGAAGTCAGACGGCAAAGATAAATCGCCAAAGAATTCTTTGTCGTCTGCTATTTTTTCTGGATGACGGCAAAGTATTTGCCGTCAGTGCATAACGTTTGTCGTCAGCACGTATACTCAGAAGGCAAAAAAAAGGAGCAGACGGAACGGGCGAACTAACCGACGATGTCAAGTATTTTGCGGTCTATCAATTGACAAGCCAGATGGCAAAGTCTCACATCTTTGCCGTCAGCCTACTGTTGGCCCAGACGGCAAAGCGGCACCTCTTTGCTGTCTAGTCTGACTCCGCCCAGACGGCAAAGCGCCACCTTTTTGCCGGTAGCCTACTGTTGGCCAGACGGCAAAATGTCATGCCAAACAGCAACATGTGCCAGGTTTGCAGTCTGTCCCTAGACGACAACGATCCTTTGCTAGCTGCCTTCTGACGGCAAAGGATGCGCCGTTTTTTTTTGAAAATTAGAAATTCAACAGTTTAATACATAATAGGACAGCACAGAACCTTAACAGGACAGCATAGTTCCATGGCAAATATAATGTACAATGAACAAAGTTCCATTGCATACAGTACAGGAGAGTAGTTCCATAGCAAATATAATACACAATGAAAGTTCCATAGCATACAATACAACACAGCATAGTTCCATACATATAATCCCACAACAGAGTTCCATACATATAATCCCACAACAAAGTTCCGTAGCATACAGCATAGCACAGCATATAGTCCCACAACAAAGTTCCACAACATATAGTCCCATACATATAATACACAATGAACAAAGATGGCATCACTACTTAAGATTTGGCACTACAATTAATGCGTTCATGTCCATGTCGTATTCCAAAAGCATCCAGGTGGCAACCTACAAGATTGAATGGCGTCTGTCACATTTTGGCCCAAGAACAAAATGTGTTTGAAATCATCAATATGCCAAATAGACAAAAGAAAGTACTTCAACGCAACAAAATAAATAGTGATCCATATTCCATATTGAGTTTTCAAAATAAATAGCTTCTACTACATATGGAGTTTCTTGAACACTTATCAAATATTGAACATGTTAATTAACACTAGATCATGAAGATCTTCAAGAATGGTCTCTAAATCATGAAAACAAATAGCTACTTGTCTCTACTTATAAGATTGGTTCAATTCAACACTCTAAATCATGAATATCTTCGTGTGCTCTCTAAATCATGAAAATAAATAGCTTCAAGTGGTCTCTAAATCATGAGAATAAAATGTACCATGGTTTCAAATGGTCTATACTTGTCTCTACTTATAAGTCTGATCTTTAAATGGTTCAAACGGTCTCTACTTACAAGTTTCTAAAACATGGAGATCTTCAAATGGTCTCTAAATCATAAAAATAAGTATCTACTTGTCTCTAAATCATGAATATCTTCAATTGGTCTCTATATCATGAAAATAAATAGCTTCAAGAATGCATATAGTTAATTAAGATCATGGTTGAAATTGTTCAAATGTATCATAGTTTGAAATGTTTCAAATGGTCTCTACTTATAAGTTTGATCTTCAAGAATCCATATAGCTACTTGTCTCCACATTGACAAATTTAAGACCTATGTAAATGAGATATGTAGGCACTAACCATACTCGATCTCAAACATTCGGAGAACCACCAAGGTTGTTGCCGCTTGGGCCTCGTGCTTGTGAAGATCCATCAGTATTAGATCCATGGCCTGATTGATGAGGCATCTGCATAGCAGGCATACCATTCTAGGCACAATAAGCCTGCAAATTATGTTTGAGTGAAGATTAAGTACGGGTAGTAGAAGAGTTCATGTATGTGTTTGGCAATTAAGGAACTAACCGCAAACATTGCAAAGCATTGACTAGTTTGTGCCAACACCGCCTGCTGCGTCCTCTCATCAACCAATCGCCTCTCCTCGGCCAACACCGCCTGCAACTTCACGTCCGCCAGTCGCCTCTCCTCCGCCACCAGTCGCCTCTCCTCCGCCCTCTCCTCCGCCCTCACTCGCCTCTCCTCCGCCAGTCGGGCCTGCAGAATATGGCATGGCAATCGCATCTTCAATCCAACAATAAGTATGAATTAAAAAAAAACATATATAGAAGGACTTGTATAGAATACCTCCACCTCAACCATAGCTGGAGTCGAGCCTTTACATGTAGAAGATTTTGAGATACCTAACCGAGCTTTGTATTCGGGGAGAGAGCTACGAGATTAGCTAGGAAACATGCCTCCAGCAATTGCTTCCTTGCCATGTTTCCTGCCTTCTCCAGAGATCATAACCAACGCGTGGTCAAGGGGCTCTGTTGTCACATCATACTCGGGCCCTTTCAACTCTTTTGCCGTCCCTTTATATTTCTCCATCCGATCGTAGGCGGTCTTGCTGCAGTACGCGGACGCTGTGTCATTCTCGTCGTAAGGCGTGGCTGATCTGTACGGTGCCTTATGGGCCAAAGCATACGAGACGAAAAGGTTGGGCAATGGAGCACTATGGTGAGACGCCTGCAACCAAAGCAACATGATTAAGATTTCATCACAAGGATTGGCAACATGTATGACAAGAAAAAGCTTATGAAGAACAAATCGATATGGGAATATATACCCAATGTTCACCGAACTCCATAAGTTTCAAGTTGCCTTGATGGTGTGGTGGATCCTGCATTGCGGCTCGCCGATTTCTATAATCTTTGTTTTTCGCCCTATACTCTTTGGAACACCAATAGTCCACGATCCGCTCCCAACACTCCCCCTTATCAGCGCACCATCTCGGAGTAACCTAATTGAACAATTTCATCTCATGTACGTCAAAAAGAAATTAAGTGATAGGCTGTTGAGGAAATAATAAGCATGAATATGGTTTACCTCCATGAACTTGTCCTTCTGAAGATGGAGTCTCCTACCGGCTTTCTTATCAAGACTCTTATAGCCTTGAGTTGCCATAGAGTGCGGACGGCTAAAGGGCGCGCCTCATGCATCAAATTATGCACAAGCTTCGGGCAATGTCTGTTGACGACCGCTCGTGCCTCCTCCAACTTTCCATCCTCACATCTATAGAAATCCTGCAAATACAATATAGAGAAAATTAGTTTGGTGCAGTAATTTTCATACCTAAATCTGGCCCTGTTTGATAACAAAATATTCTCTATGTATTTTGTGAATATTACAGTTTTCTAGATTTCCATAGTATTAATTACAGCGAGCTGTTTGGTCACCCCTAAAAACTCTTTGTGCGTTATGTGTACAGCTTATAATCAATCAAAACTTCTGTCATACTACAGTTTACAAAACTACAGTTTACAAAAAAACCATAGTTTCTGTCATAGTTTATGTGTACAGCTTATAATCAATCAAAAATTTTGTCATACTCTGTGTGCTTTCATATACTGCAAAAAAAACATAGTTTTTGTCATACTACAGTTTACAAAACTTTTGTTTTTAGGGGCAACCAAACAGTTTTTAGGGGCAACCAAACTATAGCATTTAAACTACAATTTTTAGGGGCAACCAAACAGTTTTTAGGGGCAACCAAACTGTAGTATTAAAACTACAGTTTTTAGGGGCAAAACTGTAGTCTCAAAACTGAGCTTTGCGACTTGTTAAAAAAATACTAGAGTTTTTAAATACTTTAGTTTTACAATACTTTCCTATCAAACATAGCCTAAGTTTTCAACAGACTGCAGTACTATTATAAACTGCTAGCCTATGTATGCACACTTTTCTAGATAGTTCCAGTCTAGCGGTTTTGCTACTATAAGATGGTGGAGGGGTAGTCCATGTTCAAAAATTGATGTACTATATAGTAGTAGAGATGCAGTGTGTGAAGGAAACTTAATGATTACCCAAAGTTCGGCAAAGACCCGCTCGGCTTTGTTGTGAAACTCGATGTTGTTGGCTACACCAAGATCCTCATAGGCTTTGTAGTGGTCCCAGGTCCGTGCTGGCTCCGGAACTTTGCCCTCCCCAGGAAAAGTAACCATGCCAGGGTAATGCTCCTTAATGAGGCTCCCAAGGACGCCGTTCACGTGTCGGTACTTACCCTCGCTAGCTCCAGCTTTCTTCCAACCGCTACATAATGAGAAGCCAAAGTTATTAGCAATTGTTGCGTACATTGAAGGGTAGAAAATGGGAAGCCAAAGTTAGTTATGTTTCTCCATATGGAGCAATACATGGCCTCTGCTCGACAGGAAGCCCTCGTTCCGGGAGCCTTGAGGAACCACGTAGGTACATGGACCGACCCTCCTCAACTTGGATGAAACCAGCACCCTCCTCGTCAGAGGTCGAGGCCTCCTTGTCAGAGGTCGGGACCTCCTCGTCAGAGGCCTCCGACGACAACCGCTCTTCCTCCACCATCTCAGACACGGGGGGTGGGGGGTGAGACATCGGCTCGTCCTCCACCCTCTCAGAGACGGGGGAGTGAGACACCGGCTTGTCCTCCACCCTCTCATCCTCAGGCGATTCCACGACAGGTGGTGGCGAGGGAGGCCGAACCGGGTTTCTCTTAGCCTTTCCTCCACGTGCACCTCTTCCCCGGCCTTTTCCTCTTCCTCGATGAGCCTGAGGATGAGAGGAAGGGGGAGGATCGGCGATAAAACTGCCAAGCAAAGATCTCTCTAGGGGGAGCGAGGGCTTTTTTGCCGGCTCGGCCCTTTTCCTTGGCGGGCCCACCATGATTCACTCACCTGCTATGACAAAAAGTAAAGCAATTAGTACAAATACAAGATTATAGTTCAAATAAATAAGCATAAGTTCAAACAATTGTCGCAATAAGAATTACTAATGCAATAGTACAAATACAAAATAGTTCAAATAAATAAGCATAAGTTCAAAGAACATTCACAATGAGAATTACTAGTGCAATTGTAGTACAAATACATTATAGTTCAAATAAATAAGCATAAGTTCAAAAATATTACAAATTCAACATTACAACATATTTGAGATCATCTGGGTCATGGTAAAGCAACTAGTAAAAATCAACATTACAGTTCAACACTACGACTAAAAATAGTCGGGATCATCTGGATCACGATCCGTCTCTTCTTCAAGTTCGGTTCTAGCCTCATCATCGGTATCACGCGTGTCGTCAAGGATATTGTCCTCATATTGACCGTCATCGTCACCTTCATCGGCAATGCCTAGATGTAACCGTTCAAGAATTGAGAGGTCTTCCACGTTCGTAACCTCTTCTTCTTCCTCTTCGGCTTCTTCATCTTCACTGTCAATGTGTACTTCCATGCGTGGATGGATGTTGAGACGGCCTCTAGGCCCATGTTCTTCTTGGAAGAATTCTCCATCATATGTGTCAGGGTGGATGTGAGGTTGATAATCCTCTTCACTAGGGGAAGGATGTTTACGATGTGGCAGCACATCATACACGACATCCCGACCCTTAAGGTACTTCTTTTGGCATGCGTACTTGAGATAAAAAACTTGCGTCGCCTGTTGAGCCACAATATAGACATCTTCACATTCTAATTTGCTGTCTTGTCGAATTTCGACTTGCCCAATATCATCCCTCCGCCTAACCTTCTCCGGATCAAACCAATGGCATTTGAAGACAACGACTTTTGGAGGATTTGCCCCAAAGTAATGCAGTTCGTATATTTCATCAAGTCTTCCATAATACTCAACTCCATTGCAAATAGCCGACACTCCCGTGTTCCTTGATTTTAGAACGTCCCGACGTTCCTCGTTCCCATGTGTGCGGAAGCGATATCCATTGATGTCGTATTTATCAAATGTACCGACCTTATAGTCAAACCCATTAGCAACTTGTTTCAACTCTTTGTCCAATATTGAAGTACCCTACAAGTTTAAGAGGGAAGGATAGGTGTATTAGTCGCACGTAATACCAACTTCAAGTGTTCCAAATATACCTTACCTTTTCTTTGAACCAAGAAATGAAACCGTAATGGTCGTCTCCTTCGCCAACAAGAAGCTCATACTCTTCGAGTGAATCACGTTCTACCCCTCCATTCGCGAATTGGGCAATGAATTCACTATCCAATGAGAAATAAGCGGAATTAAGAGAGAAACATGTGAGTAAATGTTACATAATGTACCAACACTTACTCAATGTATGGCCGCACTTCTTGAAGGTTGGTGAGGATATACAACGTAAGCGATTTCCACTCTTTTGGATCCAATTTCTTTGAACCAGAAGCACCCACAGGTCCGAGTTGCCCTTTGAAGAGGCTGAGCTTGGATTCATGTTTAGGGTCGCCAGTATTGTATCGAGACTTTGCATTATGCAAGCTTGGAATATTGGCCGCATAGCGTGATGTCGTGAAGTTTGTAATCTCCTCCACCAAGAATGCCTCGGCTATGGAGGCTTCAATTCTACATTTATTTCTACATTTAGCTTGAAGAGTCTTCTGCATTCTCTCAAGTCCATAGCACCAACGATTCTGCATAGGGCCACCCATTCTTACCTCGGAAGGGAGGTGAAAATCATATGTTCCATCGGATTAAAGAATCCTAGTGGAAAGGTCTTCTCTAGCTTGCAGAGCAACTCGGCGGCCTGTTCTTCCATCTCATCTATGACAGTAGGAGATAATTCTTTAGCACAAAGAACACGGAAGAAATAGCTAAGCTCTGCCAATACTTCCCAATCATCCTCAGGGATATAGCCTCGAATCATCACCGGCATCAACCGCTCAAGCCATATGTGCCAATCATGACTCTTCATCCCGTTGAGCCTCAATTTATCAAGATTCACTGCCCTCATAAGGTTCTCTGCATACCCATCAGGGAATAACAAAGTTTTTAACCACATGAGTATCTCCTTATTTTGTTCCCTAGTAAGAACAAACCTCGCCTTTGGCGTCCTCCAGTTTTTCTTGCCCTCGGGTTGTCGCAAGTTTTGTTCGGGTCTATCACATAGCTTCATTACATCAAGTCTAGCCTTAGTATTATCCTTCGTCTTCTCAGCAATGTTGAACAATGTGCCAAAAATGGCCTCGGCGATATTCTTTTCGGTGTGCATTACCTCAATGTTATGTGGAAGCTCAAGCTGGTGAAAGCAGGGGAGATCCCATAAGCATGGCTTATGCGTCCACGCGTGTTCTTCGTTATATCCCAAAAAATACCCTGGACATTTGGGATCGGGCTGGAGAGAATTTAGTTGATCACCAATTTGTTCACCCGTCATCTCAGGTGGTGCCGAGTGTTCAACGACTTCACCTTTCGTTAAGTTCTTCTTTTCTTGTCTTAATGGATGGTCAGGACGCAAATGTTGTCTATGAAAATCGAAGCAAGAATACTTGCAACCATGCTGCAACCAACGGCACTGCATGCTTGCCTTGCACCTTGGGCATGGGAACCACCCATGCACAGACCACCCCTTGAAAAGTGAATACGCCGGTAAGTCATGAAGTGAGTACTGGTACCAAACATGCATTGTGAAGTTCTTTTTGCTAGCAGCGTCGTATGTCCGTATCCCGTTCATCGAAGCTTCTTTCAACTCATCTATCAGTGGTTGCATGTACACACTTATATTCTTCCCTGGATACTTGGGCCCTGGAATTATCAACGACAGGAACATATGCTTGCGTTGCATTATGGCGCCAGGGGGGAGGTTGAGGGGAACAAAAAACACGGGCCAACAACTATATGTCTTTGACACCATACCAAACGGATTGAACCCATCGAGTCCGATGGCAAGTCGTGCATTCTTTGCCTCTTTTGCTTTCTCATGATGTATTCGATCAAAATTCTTCCATGATTGGGCACAAGACGGATGTATCAGCATCGGTCTCCCATGATCATCTTTGTCGCGTCTTATCCCATATTTGAGCCATGTCATCTGTTTGGCTGTATTTTCGTTCAAGTAAATACGTTAAATTCTTGGCAAGATTGGAAAATACCGAATAACATTTGCGGGGACGTTGCTCTGCTTCTTCGTACCATCACTGAGGTCTCTCTTGACATACCTAGAGGCTTTGCACTTTGGGCAATACTTGTCATCGGCATACTCTTTCGTAAATAAGACACATCCGTTTGGACAAGCATGTATCTGCTCATAGGGCATCTTAAGTGCACGAAGGATTTTCTTCGCTTCATACCAGCTTTTAGCCAGTTTGTGACCTTCGGAGAGAGAGTGACTCCAATAGGTCATCATCGAATTAAAGCAATCTCTGCTCATGTTGAACTGGGTCTTTAAAGACATTGCTTATGCAATGGCATCCAGCTGACATTGGTTTGTGTGGTCGTGAAGAGGTTGTTGTGAGGAATTCAACATTTCTAAGAAGGCCCGTGCAGACTCCTCCGGTTCTTCCTCTGATCCCTCTTCACGTGCATCGTTGAAGTCAGCTACGATGTCAACGATCCCGGTACCATTGTCGTCGGTTCGCCGACGCACCACCTCCTCTCTGCTACGTTCACCGGGTATACCCACGCTTAAACCCATGCTTCTGCAGGTGCACACACATCATCTTCTTCGACTGTTCTCTGCCGTTGCCACACTTCAAGCAGGGAGACCAACTTTTTCTTTGGCCACTAGCAAATGCTGCCTCTACAAATTCATTGGTCTTCGTCATCCATTCTGTGGTCATGCCAGCCTGACTAGGGTGGCCAGCGTACATCCACTCACGGTCATCCATACTGGTACTTGCACTGACAGTAGGGGCACCAAATTCATATTCATCAAGTTATGTATAATGTAATTAAGACTAGATACACAACTAATTACCTTGGTCATATTATTTACGCCATGGTTTTAATTATTTACCATACAAAAGGGAAACGGGCATTAGGTTGAATCCTATCTCTAATAGGTAAAGATGGGTCCTAATCCCACCCGAGTACGTGTAGATTGGGTTCGTTTCCCAGGCTCTACTCCAGTCCGAGGCAAAATTTCGGCAGCACCTCCCCGCTGTTCTCCAGATACACGTCTCGACAACAAGCCGAGAGAATGTGCACCCGGAGAATAATGAGGTGGCGCTGACGAAATTTTGCCAAGGACCAAAGTAGAGCACGGGAAACGAAACTCAATCTACACGTACTCGGGCTGTCCATGGATAACGTGGACAATTCGAAAGGATGACGGTTATAAATATGCAAAGACATGCATATTTATAGATGCCACCCTTTCGAACGGGAGACGCCTAGGTTACGAGACTTGACATGAAAATAAAATCTAGTGGCATCGGCACGACGACCGGAACGAAGCAAATAGGGGATGGGGAGGAGATGACAGTCAAGCTCACCCCTAGACCGTAGAGGCGGTAGTCAAACAACGGGACGGACAGTGCTCCTGGAGGTGAACAGAAAATTCCTGCACATGAAAAGCACCGGCACAACCAACATAAGTACTCGCAGAACAATCTATATAAAAACATCATCAACATCATCACACAATTCAACAACATTTAAAGAATATAAGCAAGAAAGAAACCACGGAAGTAACCGGCCTCTTGTGCAGGGTTGGTACTTGGTACAATAATGAAAATACTAAAACTGATTCAAATTTACAGATTACTTGCAGGGAAACAATGCCCCCCCTTGGATTCTACTCCTACTTTGACAATCATATATATGTGTAGCAAGACTAGACTCCCTGGCTTGTCTTCTCCAATCTAAGGCCTCCTTTGGTTCATAGGATAGGAATTTCATAGGAATAGGAAAAATATAGGAAATGAGGTGGCATGCATCTGAAATCCTACGAATGCTCAGACTATAGGAATAGGAAATTAAATGCCATTTGGTTCATGGGATAGGAACACACATACATAAAGAAATAATGTCATTTGGTTCATGGTTAATAATGTGAACAATAATATATACAAAGTGCAAATATAGACCCTGGTAGCAAAGTATTTTTAGATTACTATAGTTCGCCAAGAATTAGCTTATATAAGGCCCCGTTTGATAGCAAAGTATTTTTAAAATATTGTAAGAATACTATAGTTTTTCAGATTACTATAGTTTTATTTACAGCAGGCTGTTTGGTTCGGTGTAAAAACTGTGGTTTTAATACTAGAGTATTTGCCAAACCACATTATTTTCTCTGCATAATAAAAACAACGCCAGACCTCTTTTTTTTAAACTGAGCACGGTGAGAAAACGGGCAAGTTTGCTTCCTCATTTCCAAGTAGCACAACTCGATCCACTCAATTCAGCTTCGCTGCGTGGTGCACCGTCGGCACCGTGGTGGATGTTCGTGTGGACCGCGGTGACCCTTGAGGGTGATGCTGAAGATGGCCGAGTGTTCCAGCCCACACGGCCGGCATCTTCGTTCCTGGTAGTTCAACTGCCACCGGTTTTGGTAAGCTAGCTTTGTACATGGCCATTCAACTTTATGCATGCTACTGTTCGGTTGGTTGTCCAAGTATGCAACGACTAGGGAGCTTGCTATGTACTGTACATGCGTGTTTGTAAACTCCGAATGGTTGCTAATTTATGTTTTATGTAAGCACCAACCAAACATGTTTGCAGTATTCTCAATACTTCAAAAATCTTCTGTATGTCAAAACTATGGTATCTTGTGCCTATAGCTTAAAATATTGTAGTTTTCAAATACTTTGCGTATTCCAATACTTTGCTATCAAACAGGGCCTAAATCTTCATTCTTGTAATCAAGTTCGTGGCTGTGGTGCTATCCATCTAAAAAGAATGAACAGAGATGAGGAGTGGTGCTCACCGTGGGTTGGGGCGGAGATGGCTGAGGGCAGAGGCGGAGGTGGTGCCCGGCTTCGGTGGCGACCAGCGGCGGCGGGAACTGGCGGCGGTGCTGCTGCCAACGGCAGCCGTGGCGCTAGGGCAGGGGAGGACGGCCCGGTGGCGGTCGCGCCATTGTAGGAGGAGGGGTGGGGCGCGCAGTGGATAAGGGCCCCGAGACGGCGGCGCGGTGGTGGCGGAGACAGGCGGCGACGGCGCGCAGAGATGTGCGGCGGCGGCGCGGTGGTGGCGGAGGCGGGCGGCGGCGGCGCTGTGGAGGAGGCGCGGTGGAGGAAGAGACGGGCGGAGGAGGCGCGGTGTGGATAAGGTAGAGGTCGGGGCTCGATGGATAAGTGCGGTCGGGGCACGCCTGTTTTATTTTTGTTCATTTGCTGTCAAGTGGATCCTAAACGAGACGGCAAAGAAGGCCCAATGTGAATTATTATTTTTTGCTATAGGTTTGCCGTCAGCAGTTCACAAAACAGATGGCAAAGTATCTACTTTGCCGTCAGTAGGCAGCAAAAACAGACGACAAAATTACGGCACCGTTACCCACCGTCAGACTGGACACTTGTCCATGCTTTGCCGTCAACCAACTAAACAACAGACGGCGAAGAGCAGGTTTGCCGTTTGTGTTTCTTTGCCGTCATCCGTTTGCTAGATTTGCCGTCAGCAATCAACAACCCAGACGACAAAGCAGAGATTTGCCGTCAGGCTAACTTTGCCGTCTGCAGTTGATGGCAAACCTATCTTTGCCGTCTACCCCGACGAAATGCTGACGGCAAAGACCCTCACAGACGGCAAACTAGCAGTTTCCTGTAGTGGGGAGCCAATTGACCTAGCCATATATATATGTATAGAGACAACCAAAAAAAAGTAAAACGACAAAATAAAGCAGTGCGGTAACATGACAAGGTGTAGTTCGCATTGCATATTACTGCAGTTCACCGAGCTTGACCAAGAAAAAAACTAATTAAACTAGTCCCCCCCCCCCTTCCATGATTTGCAGACGAAAAACACAGACAGTAATGCAGTTCTAAAAGCTATATAATGCACAAAAACTCAAAAAACATCTTGAGTAACGACCAACCCCGTGGCGCCCGCTCGAACACAAAAAGCATCGACAAAGTTAAATTCTTCAAAATTAACAACTTAATCCGCTGCAATTCATACAGATTGGTGTAAGGCAGCACGTAATTGCCGAAAATCAACAGAAAAATTACATAAAAAAACACAACAATTTTGATCCGGAAGCGGGAGGACAGAAACCTTGCCATTTTTGCGCTAGAACAGACAGAAAATCGACCAATTATCCAAAAATTTCAACCCTATCAGCAAATTAATCTGTCGCAGAATAACACAAACATGAACGCGAACTTAGGATCACAGCTATAAATCGAATATGAACCCCACCAGCACGATGCGAAGCTCCTGCCCGTGCAGAAGTATAGAGACTGATCCGCCAAATCCATCGATTTCCGTCATTTTCTCGCAGAATTGCGTGTTTAATCACATAATAAATCGGCGCACACACAAATAAAACAATAGAAATCGATCAAACTAGCCAGAAACGCTGCTGCGTGAAGTAGTTTGCTACTGCCCCTCTCTGCGGTTTAGAACAGTAGAAGAAAGCAGTGCGCATAGCTTTCCAATGCAGTAACACAAAGCAGTTCGGAAGTGTTATGAGAATATTATTCTCATAATGTTATGAGAAAATGACTGATGGAAAGAAGCCGCAGAAAGGAGGAAAGAAGCTAGAGGTCAATACCACTTTTGAACTGCCTGAAGATGTTTATGCTGACTATTGCACTCCTGATGAGGCAAAATTTGGAAAAGAGGACAAGAATCAGCGCAAAGTGCGCATCCAAAGAATAGAAAGGAGATGGGCACGTGAGTGGAGGGAGTACAGATATGTCACTCCCAAATACATGAAGAAATTCGCACTAAATCCTCCTTGCCCAAGACCTCCGCTGGCACCTGGCCAAGTTGCTGATCCCACAAGCATCAAGCCTGGTGAGGACTTTCCTGAAGAATGGGCCAAGCGCGAGGCCAAGTTGGCCACACAAGCAAAAGATGCAAGTGAGGAAACTCAATGAAGACTCTACTGCTGCTGCTGCCTCTGCTGAGGCCTCTGCTTCCAAGCCTAAGAAGGCCATGGCTAAGAAGCCTGCTCACAAGTCAAGTGCTTCTTCCTCAGCAATGCCCTCACGGCCAGTTTCTTCAAAGCCCTCACGGCAAATTCCTCAGACTGCGCCTGCTCCTCCAAAGTCCTCAGCTCCTCCGCAAAAGTCTTCAGATGCTGCCACAAAATCTTCTGCTCCAGTGCATCTTGCCACATGTCAGAGGACTACAGGCATATCCATTGCCTCAGGAGCCTCTGCAAGCTCCTCAGCCGCTCCGAGTTCCTCAGTGATACCAAGTTCCTCAGCTAGTCCCTCGCTGCTGACGAAAAAGACAACTGCTGGATGAGGCTCTCGCCCAAGTCCTCATAAGAAGCAAGTTGCTTTCCAAGTGCCATCTGATGATGAAGCTGATGATGAAGAATTAGTTCAAATCATTAGAGACAGGCAAGAAAGGGCCGCTAGAGCAAAAGGAAGTGAAGTACCACTGCTGTTGGATCCCAAGGTGATCCTTGATTTCATTGATCTTTGGCCCAAGGACCCAAACACTCCTATGCCCGATTTCAACTTGACTCCTGGCCAAAGTCATATGCTGACCGCCTTCATAGGCGAAGAAAAATGGAAGTTTGAATAGGCCAGGCAGAAAAAGAAAGCGCAATACAAGAAGGGGCACTTTCCGAAGAAAAATGCTGTCAAAATGACTACTGAAGAACTAGTCAAGACTCAGGGCGAAATGAAAGCCCTCAGCAATGAATTTGAAGCATATCGTGCTGACTGGTTGGGTGCCAAAGTCAGATTCGTCAATCTGACCAAAGGTTTTTCCTCAAGTGCTGCTCGCAAGACGCACATTGAAATTCCTCAGGCTGAAGCATCTGCTCAGTGTGCTAAAGGACATGCCAGCACCGCTGAAGAAAATCTGACTGCTAAAGAAAATTGTAGGGCTGATGACTGCACTCCAGCTGCCGAAGAAATTGCCAAGGCGACCTCTAGTGTTGCGCCTGAAGAAAATGTCAGGCCAGCTGAAGCTCCAAATGCTGCACCTGAAGATTATGAAGAAATCACGACAACTGCATCAGTTGTGCCTGAAGAAAATGAACCAAATTCCTCTGCTGCTCCTGCGCCCACACCAACTCCAATCCTTCCATCTGCATTAGATGTGAAGAAGACAAAAGCTGCAGAGCGTGCAGCTGTGAACAAAAGGAAGGCATCAGCTTCTTCAGATTCTTCAGTTCTGAAGAAAATGAAGCCATTGACAAGCTCTTCTGAGAATCCAATTGATGCCATTCCAATTTCCTCCATGCCATCAAATGACCTTGTTCCTTTTGACGAAGATTATGTGATTCCAAGCGAATCGGATGAAGACATTCCCTCTGCTGCTTACTCAGAGAAGACGGATGAAGAAATTGAAGTGGATCCAATTCCTTCAACCCCAATCATCTCCTCGCCTATGCCTCAGTTTACTGCTGAAGAGGCCGGCGTTGAAGAAATGGAAGAACAAGATTCTGATGTGGGCATTGGGAATACCACTCCACTGATGACTAATGACTTCTGGGATAGTCAGCATCCCAACTCCCATTTGTTCACGCCACTCCAACAAATTCCTCATTCACCAGCACCAACTGTTCCTTTGGAAACTTATCCCACACAAACTGTTCATGAAGACATTCCAGCCACTAGTGCTGAAGAAACTGCTGCTGCTGCTGAATCAATAAAGACTGCTGCTGAAGAGGAACCAGAAATTCCTCTGAACGAAGAACCTCAGATTGCAAGTCCAGATGTAGTGATGCAATTGACAGATACTCCTCAACCAAAGCCAAAGGATCCTTTCTCAAGGAAGCAATCCTTCAAGAAGGCTGATTTCTTCGGCAAGCATGTGTTCTTCACTGATTTCAATCCCTATGACTCTGCTCGCATAAGGAAGAGGCGTTTCTGGACTGCCAGTCAGGCGAATTTCTATTCCTCAGTGCTACACAATAAAGACAAAGTCTTAGTGCATCAGCATATTCCTCACGTGGATATGGAGTCTGTGCCGTGTTTTGTGCCAGTCCTTAGTGTTCTTCACAACGCTGGACTTCTGGGTTTTTGCACAGATATATGCGATTGGAATGAAGAATTGATTCTCCAATTTTATGCAACCCTGCACATCACTGGCAATTCTGAAGACATCAACTCATGGGTGCTGGACTGCATGTCTGAAAACACTCATTACAAAGCTCCAGCCTCTGAATTGCTTCAGGCTCTACCCCTCGGTCCTCAAAATGAAGGAGCACATTGCATGTATGAGGAAACTGAACTCACTGATCACTACATGCAAGTGCTCATGAAGCCTTTGAAGCCAGGACAAGCCCCACATACCAAATTCCTCGTGAAGGAATTGCTGTTTCGGCCAAGGATTGTCTATCGCATTCTGACGAAGACTTTGAGTCCAATCAAGGGCCATGACTCGAATGATGAAGAAGTCGTTGGCATCATGAAGAATATGCTATTCAACATCATCCATGGCGTTCCCGTCAACTAGCATGATTTCTTGATGAGGACAATGGCAAATGTTGCATTGTCCACTTTCAACCTGAAGCCTTATGCTCCATTGATTATGAGATTCATCAGGACAAGGTCTTCATTGAATTACAAAGCTGATACTCTCAATCATTGCAGCTACTTGCCCCCAATTGAATTCCTCAAACGAAGATTTTCCTCAGCTGATGACAAGGGCAAGGCCACTGCTGTGTTTGATGAAGGCACTCGTCCATTGGATGGCCAGTTTCGCAAAGCTGCATCTTATTCAACCAATGATGACTCTGCCACTCATGACTCTGTCGCCAACGCTCCAAAGTAAAATCCTCAAGGCACAGCTCCCAGGGTGATGACTGATTGTGAGCTTCTCCTCAGTCTTCATTAGAAGGTTGATCGCAACCACAAATGGGTCAAACGTCAGTTTGGTTCAATTCTTCACAACATGACCTCTACACACAATGAAGTGAAGAAAAACCATTACTACCTTCATGAAACAGTCAACCGCACCTGGGCTATTCTGTCTCATCTCTATGGCGAAGAAGATCTGAAGAAAATGGGTCTCAAGGATGACTTTGACTGGTCTGCTCCTCCTCCGAAGAAATACAAGAAGGTCAAGGTTCCTCCCTTGGTGGCCAGATCCTATTCTTCATCGCGCGAGACCGACGAGTATGAAGACCTGAACGACACTGCGGTAGGCCCTACCTCAACTATCGACCCCAACAACGCTGGCGCTCCATCATCATTATGATATTCTTCAGGGGCGTTAGTCCTCAGTTTCGATCCTTTTGGTCATTCGATGACAAAGGGGGAGAAATTTGAGTTAGTCTTCAAGCGGGTCTATATATATGGGCATTTTTTTGCTAAGTTACAACTCTCGTTCTTCTGATGACTTTGTGGATCGAGTTGTAAACTTAAACTCTATGGTGACCTGATACTTTTGCTGTGATGTTTCTGCATGATTATTCCTCATTAATGTTATGCACGCATGCTGAATTACATCAGTCACCATATTTCATCATGCATTTCAAATTCTTCATATTATATATTGAATGCGTGTATGAATTACAAGATATAGGGGGAGATCTCCATGATTCTACTCTTCAAGTGTGCAATGCTTCAAAAGCAAATTCCTCACTATGCACAACTTCAGCGGGAGTTCTTTTATATCTTGTAAGCATATTCCTCAACATCAGTATTTACACTTCATATGTTTATCCCCGTTGAAAACTTAACCTATATTGTCATCAATCACCAAAAAGGGGGAGATTGTAAGTGCATCTAGTGCCCATTAGTGATTTTGGTGTATTGAAGACTTATAGGTTAAGGGACTAATGTATTTGTGAGTGTACACAGGTATATAAGTTCATGAGGAGTTTGATTATTACCGGGAAAGTCGACCCCTAAAAATGAAGTTCTTCGACTGAAGACTTTGGATCTCTGAAGAATTTCTGAAGACTTTGAAAGTGAAGAAATTGGTGTGACCTTGAAGACTTGGTATTCACGTGAGGATCATGAAGCATGAAGACTCTTGTTTTTATAGTTTCATTTTCTTTTTCTTGAGTCATAGGAAACACCGTACTGTTATAGGGGGTCGAGGAAATACTAAGGTAAAATTTCCATGTGATGCTCAACTCAAAATCCTACACCTACCAATCCCTTCGAGTGAAGCCATTGGAAATCTAATACAGTTCAGTCATATTCTACAGTGACACAGACGAAGTTCTTCTGGTCTCTCAGGAATTTGTTCTGACTGAGGAGTTAGGAATTCGCCAGTGCGAATTGCCTACACAGTGAGGAACATGATATCCCTGAGGAATTTGATACTCAAATTTCCGACCGTTGCTGTGCTACACGCCAGCTGTCCCAAAATATCTACCTACCTAAGGGTCATATCATTAAAGGGCATTTATGTCCTATCATGCCGGGATGCCCCCTAGGCTATAAATAGCCGCCCCCTACAACCACTAGTTGGTTGGCTGCTCCCCGAGAAACTGACACTTGTCATAAGAGCAACCCATCCTCCAAGGACTTTGAGCGAAAATCATCAAGTGAGGAAAAATCCAAAACCAAACCCAAAACCTTCAAACCCAAAAGTGATTGAGCATCACTGAAGAGATTGATCCTGAGTGGATCCGACGCTTGTTACCTTTGAATACTATGCTTCTTCCAGACGGTTAGGCGTCAGGGTCTAGAGAATCCAAGAGGAATTGTGGATAGCCGAGTGACCGAGTCTGTGAAGGTACGAAAGTTACCTGAAGACTTACCACGAGTGATTGGGCGTGGTCTGTGTGACCTTAGCTCAAGGAGAATACGGTGAGGACTTGGTGTCATGGACTGTGTGTCCTTGACTGGGTGTCCGGGACTGTGTGTCCTCAGGTTTAAATACCTAGCCGCTCCAACTAGATGTACAACTGAGACAGCAGTTGAAACTAGTCTACCAAATCATTGTCTTCACCAAGTTTACTGGTTCTATTTCCTCAACTCTTTCATTTCCTCGTATCTGTGTTGTTTGCTTGTTCATATCTGTTTGAAGACTTTGACTGAAGACTTTCTCAATTTCCTCAGTTCATTTTCTTCAGTCTGTTTGTCTTCATTCTGTGTTATCCTGTGATTACGCTTTCTGTACTCGGTGTTTGTCTTCATTTCTTCATGATGACCATGCTTGTATTCTGTCATGTTTACGTCTGAGTACTTATTCCGCTGCAAGTAATTCTTCGTTAAGGAATTTCCTCAACAACAAATTACTCAGTGAAGAATTCATAAAAATCGCCTATTCACCCCCCTCTAGTCGATATAACGCACTTTCAAGATGGTCTCTCTCAAACAACCCCGCAACCAAATAACAAAGAGTCTCTTGTGTCCCCAACACATCCAATACAATGGTAAATTGTATAGGTGCACTAGTTCGGCAAAGAGATGGTGATACAAGTGCAATATGGATGGTAGATATAGGTTTTTGTGATAAGAAAATATAAAAACAGCAAGGTAGCAAGTGGTAAACGTGAGCATAAACGGTATTGCAATGATTGGAAACAAGTCCTAGGGTTCATACTTTCACTATTGCAAGTTCTCTCAACAAGGATAACATAATTGGATCATATTACTAGACCTCAACATGCAACAAAGAGTCACTCCAAAGTCAATAATAGCGGAGAACAAACGAAGAGATTATGGTAGGGTACGAAACCACCTCAAAGTTATTCTTTCTGATCGATCTATTCAAGAGTCCATAGTAACGTTCAATCTATCATAGAGTTCGTACTAGAATAACACCTTACGACACAAATCAACCAAAACCAAAATGTCACCTAGATACTCCATTGTCACCTCAAGTATCCGTGGGCATGATTATACGATATGCATCACACAATCTCAGAAACATCTATTCAACCAACACATAGAACTTCAGAGAGTGCCCCAAAGTTTCTATCGGAAAGTCAAGACAAAAACATGTGCCAACCCCTATGCATAGATTCCCAAGGTCACAGAACCTGCAAGTTGATCACCAAAACATACATCAAGTGGATCACGTGATATCCCATTGTCACCACAGATAAGATAACTTCAAAGAGAAAACTCAATCCATTAGAAGAGAGTAGAGGGGGAGAAGCTTCATAAGATCCAACTAAAATAGAAAAGCTCGCAATACATCAAGATCGTGCCATCTCAAGAACACGAGAGAGAGAGAGAGAGATCAAACACATAGCTATTGGTACACACCCTCAGCCTCGATGGTGGACTACTCCCTCCTCGTCATGGAGAGCGACGGGATGATGAAGATTGCCACCAGAGAGGGATCCCCCCTCCGGCAGGGTGCCAGAACAGAGTCTAGATTGGTTTTCGGTGGCAACACAGGATTTCGGCAGCGGAACTCCCGATCTAGGTTATTTTCCGGAGGTTTCTGTATATATATAGGAGGTGTTGGAGTCGGGGCCAACCAAAGGGGGGCTACAGGCTGTCCACTAGGCAGGGGGCGCGCCCAGTAGGGGGGGGGGCGCCCCCACCCTCGTGGGCAACCCGTGGGTCCTCTCGTCCCCCTCCGGCACTCCGTGGGCTTCTTCTGGTCCAAAAATGATCGCCGTTGATTTTCAGGTCAATTGGGCTCCGTTTGATATTCCTTTTCTACGAAACCCTAAAACAGTAGAAAAACTTAAACTGGCACTGGGCTCTGGGTTAATAGGTTAGTCCCAAAAATCATATGAAAGTGTATAATAAAGCACACAAAACATCTTAGAAGGATAATCTAATAGCATGGAATAATCAAAAATTATAGATACATTGGAGACCTATCAGCATCCCCAAGCTTAATTCATGCTCGTCCTCGAGTAGGTAAATGATAAATAGAATTTTTGATGTGGAATGCTACCCAACATAGTTTTCAATGCAATTCTCTTAATTGTGGCATGAATGTTTAGATATGAAAGATTCAAGACAAAAGTCTATATTGACATAAGAAATAATAATAGTTCAAGCATACTAACAAAGCAATCATGTCCTCTCAAAATACTATGGCTAAAGAAAGATATCCCTACAAAATCATATAGTTTGGCTATGCTCCCTTGCCATCACACAAAATATGCATATCGTGCACAACCCCGGTTTCAGCCAAGCACTTGTTTTCATACTCTATTCTTTCAAACCTTTCAACTTTCACGCAATACATGAGAGTGAGCCATGGACATAGCACTATGTGGAATAGAGAGGTGGTTGTGGAGAGGACAAAAAGGAGGGAGATAGTCTCACATCGACTAGGCGTGTAAATGGGCTATGGTGATGTCCATCAATAGATATCAATTTGAGTGAGTAGGGATTGCCATGCAACAGATGCACTGGAGCTAAAAATGTATGAAAGCTCAACAAAAGAAACTAAGTGGGCTTGCATCCAACTTGCTTGCTCATGAAGACCTAGGGCATTTGAGGAAGCCCATCTTTGGAATATACAAGCCAAGTTCTATAATGAAAATTCCCACTAGTATATGAAAGTGACTAAACATGAAACTCTCTATCATGAAAAACATGGTGCTACTTTAAAGCACAAGTGTGCAAAAAGATAGTAGCAATTGTCCCTTTTTCTTTTTCCTTTTTTCCTTTTTTTCTTTTTTTCTTTTTTCTGGGCCTTTCTTTTTTCTTTGGCCTTTCCTTCTCCTTTCTGGAGGGGCTTTCTTTATTTAGCCTTTCCTCACATGGGACAATGGTCTAATAATGATGATTATCACACTTATATTGAATTACAACTCGATATTACAACTCGATACTAGAACAAAGTATGACTCTATATGAATGCCTCCGGTGGTGTACTAGGATGAGCAATGAATCAAGAGTGACATGTATGAAAAATTATGCATGGTGGATTTTCCACAAATACGATGTCAACTACATGATCATGCATGGCAAGATGACAATATGAAGCGTGTCATATGAACGAAACAGTGGAAAGTTGCATGGCCATATATCTCGGAATGGCTATGGAAATGCCATGATAGGTAGTTATGGTGTCTGTTTTGAGGAAGGATATATAGTGGGTGTATGGTACCGACGAAAGTTGCGCGGTACAAGAGAGGCTAGCAATGGTGGAAGGGTGAGAGTGCTTATAATCCATGGACTCAACATTAGTCATTAGAACTCATATACTTATTGCAAAAATTTACGAGACATCAAAACAAAGCAACCAACGCATGCTCCTAGGGGGGAGGTTGGTAGGAGTAAACCATCGCGCGCCCCCGACCTCCACACAAAGGATGACACTCTACAAATACCTCATGCTCTAACTTCGTCACATAGCGGTTTGATGGCTTCTCGCCCCTCGTTGGTTACCCCAAGTGGAAGGTTTGAGATGCAGTGTAGCGGAAGTTTTCCCTTGGCAAAGATACCAAGGATCGATTTCCCCTGAGATTCCCAGTTTCAACAAGAAGGTGTCAACTGCTAACGGCGCCAGATATTAGCAATCAACTTGGACCTGCACACAGATAAAAATAACTTTGCTCCCAACGAGTACAGAGAGGTTGTCAATCCCTCCGGCCTTGTCGTTTACAAAGGATTAAACGCAAGTGATAATAGTGATAGATATTGCTACAATAGTAAGTAAATACGGAAAGTAAATAGCGGATGTGATCAATGATGGTAATATGGACCGGAGTCCCATGATGTTCACTAGTGATGTCTCTCTCCAAAAAGACGATAAAACAGCTATGTGAGGTAAACGAATTACAGCTGGGCAATTGACAGGACCATGTGCGCAAACCAATGCTGACTAAGTTGCAAGAAAGGTAGAGGTTCAAAGCATGGGCGGTACGCCGAGGTAAGTAGACCGAAATCCACCTGCATCTACTACTAATCATCCACCTTGAGATATCTATCCAGAACATCTCGCTTGTATTAAGTTGCGAGTCCCACCCATAGTGTAAACTCAAAGCAACAGACAACTGCATTAAAATAACTTTGCGTAAAGTAAACAATCCTTGCACCCGCGGGCACAAGCACCGTTGTTTTCCCCCTTGTGGCAACAACACATCCCCTAGACTCATGTTTCTGTCACTCAAGCTAGTCATCGAGGGGCATGAACCCACAATCAAGCATAACGTTCCCTCTTGGAGTCACTACCTACTACTTAGCCAAAGCAATAAATAACAACGGAGAACATGCAAGAATTACTTACGAACATAAATATAAAAGAGGTGAATCAAATATATTACTCAAACACAATCTGAACATAATCTCACAATCCATCGGATCCCAGCAAACTCATCATAGCAACAGCATAAGGATTACATATGTGCCTCGATCATGTAGGGCAGCTCACGAGGACTAATTAGTGAAGCACAAGAACAGGAGGAGAACATCACATAGCTACTGGTCATGGACCCATGGTCCAAGGGAGACTACTCACAACTCATCCGGGAGGCGTCCATGGTGGTGGAGAAGCTCCCGGTGGTGATCCTCCCCTCCGGCAGGGTGCCGGGAAGAGTTCTCCTGGTGCTCCCGATCTTGGAAGCGCGGCGGCGGCGGAACAGAGATGAGATCGCAAAAAAGGGTTCCCCGTCTCGATGGTTTCGGGACACGATATAAATATATGCCAAAGGGGGGCATCAGACGAGGCTCGGGGGGCCCAGGCGCCCCCCGGCGTGGACAAGGGGGGCGCGCCACCAGGGCGCCTGGAGCCCTGGTGGCCCCCCTCCGGCTGTGCTTCGGGTGCTTGGTAGCTTCTGGAATGCTGATTTTTTATATAATTTTTCCGGGATTTTTCTCGCAGTTCTCGTAATGGGAAAACCTGAAATACAAAAACAACCGAAAACAGAAACTGGCACTGGGGTGCACTGAGTTAATAGGTTAGTCCAAATATGATCAAAAGTGTATGGAAGTGTATAAATATCATAGCAATATCACCCAAAAGAGGCATGGAGCAAGCAGAAATTATAGATACGTTTTGGACGTATCAACATCCCCAAGCTTAATTCCTGCTCGTCCTCGAGTAGGTAAATGATAACAAGAATAATTTCTGTGGTGACATGCTATTAACCATATAGGACTTTTTCATAGTCATATGACAAAAGCTTACTAAGACAATGAATCTATAGTAATTAAGTTGCCTCGTGAGAAAATCACAAAGAACTGAAAGTTTTACAATATGATACTGAAACATCAAATAGATTTGTAATGAGCATGGTGTGCAAATATGATAAAGTGATATCTCGCTTGCCCCCTTTAGTGAAGCAAAACATAAATGCAGGGGCACCTCCAAGGTTTAAGTGATGACTAGATACAATAATTTCAGAATAAACGATATCACAATCATGCAAAAGACAATGCTACTTTGGGACAATGCACATTACACTCAGAATGACAATCATGCTCTCAGTAGTTGGTGCTTTTAAAAGAAGGTGGAGACTCTCAAACCGTGGCTTTTGCTGGCAAGGTTGAAAACCCGTAGTCGGAAACAAAGACAAAGCATGTACCAGAGCTCTTGGTTTCAAAAACAGAGGTAATAATTATTTTTTAGATCATGCATGTTTCGTTAACGAATGCTAGCAGACAACTCAATCACTTCTTGAGATGGACAAGTTTCGAGGAATGGCTCCCGAATGAGGACGATCACATCCTCTTAATCTCCTTTGTTTATCACTGCCAAAGTTTTCTGATTTCTAATGAACAAAGCGTGAAGGAGGGTTTGTTTGTTATATTATCTTTTTGAGCCGGGCGCAGTCAATGCCAGTTCCTTCTCGTATTATGGGTTTACACATTATACATGCAATCCCGGGGTGAAGCTTGTCCAACTTAAAAAGATCATGAATGAACTACTACTTCCTCATGAACTTACAACAGAGGCACAAAATAGGAATGCATTTTTTTTGAATAATTTCGAGATGGTACATGAAAGTCTCCGTTAGGAATGGCAGGTAAATACCATGTAGGAAGGTATGGTGGACTCATATGGCATAACTGGTTTAAAAGAATTTGGATGCACAAGCAGTTAGTCCGCTTAGTACAGGTGGAGGTTAGCAAAAGACTGGGAGCGACCAACTAAGAGAGCAATGACGGTCATAATCATGCAGAGCGACAAAGCAACATTGAATCAGGCATGGAAGTTATATCGCTACTCAGAAACAAAAGATCATCAAGGCTTGACAGACTTTCTTTATAGTCTTAAATATGCGTGAGCATACGCCAAGTCAATCAAAATAAATTCTCAAAGGAAGATATTACTAAACCATACCACATCATAGGAAAACAAATCATGTTGGTACTCCAATAACATATTGGGAAACCCCCAGCTATTTGAGACTAACCATAAGAAAACATGAACTACTAAGCGCCATTATGCACGTAGCATCCTTATCATAGACATATCAACCAATGCAATGGAAGCAAACTCTCTTAATAAGATAAGCATGATAACTAAAGAGAGTTCAACCAACCAACTAAACAAAAGATCTTTAAAAAGATAAGCATGAAAACTAAGAGCTAAGCATGATAGTACCTATTGAAAGACAAAGAACACACACAGCAAAGATAGACATGAAAATTCTATGTTATGTTCTAGGTAGAAGTGGAGCGTGTTTCTCTCCCACACAAAGAAAGCTGAGTTCCGACTCATTATGAAAAGCTAAAGAAAAATAAAAAGGAAAACTAAAAGCAAGACGCTCCAAGCATAGCACATAACACATGAAGTGATAAAAATATAGTGGAACGAAAGACGAACTGATAATGTTGATGGAGAAGGGGATGCACGGGGGCATCCCCAAGCTTAGACGCTTGAGTCTCCTTGAATATTTCTTGGGGGTGCATGGGGGCATCCCCAAGCTTGAGCGTTTGACACTCCTGGATCTTTTTATCATCTTCCCTCACACACTTGAAAACTCCCTTCATACATAACTCATCATAATCTGATTAGCGAGGTTAGTACCCTTAATAAAATAATTGTTCCTTGCTGGAAATAAGGATATTCTTGAAGGTATACTGTTTCTCAAGATTGTCAAAAGGTTTTTGCAAAGAAAAAACAAGCTTAAGGTTTGCAAAATGAAGGAAAGGCAAAACAGGACAGAATCAGTGAAAAACAGAACAGCAGGTAGTAAATGATTTTTTCAGGGCATTTCTGCAACTCTAATAAAAAAACTCAGAACAAACGCACGAAAGACAATTATATAGAGCACGCTGTCGAAAAAATTCAGACCAAAAAGATGATCTGTTGATTTTATACGAATTTTTCTATCCAAGGACAGAATCTGTTTCCTGGGCAGCACGTCACAACTTTTGAACTTTCTAGCAATCAGAGGCTACACTTGGCACAAAATTGAAAATAAAAGATACAATGATGATGCTACTGTAGTTAACAACATCAAGACACAACTAAAGCAAAATAAAAATTTATTCATGTGGGCTGCCTCCCAAAAGCGCTTTCTTTTATGCCTTTAAGCTAGGCATAATGCATAGAGATCAAGTTTTATCAAGAGTAAAAGAATAGCTAGCCCGTATAACGGACTCAAAAGGTAACTTAATATTCTTTCGAGGGAAGTGTTCCATCCCTTTCTTGAGAGGAAACTGGAATTTTATATTCCCCTCGTTCATGTCAATGATAGCACCAACGGTGCGAAGAAAAGGACGTCCCAAAATAATTGGACAAGAAGGTTCACATTCAATGTCCATAATAGTAAAATCAACGGGAACATAATTGTCATTGACAATGATAAGAACATCGTCGATCCTCCCCAATGGTTTCTTTATGGAAGAATCAACGAGACGAACACCAAAAGAACAAGAATCAAAAGGTTTCAATTTAAGCATATCATATAGTCTTTTGGGCATAATGGAGGTACAAGCTACAATATCACGTAAAGCATAGCAAGAGAAGTTGTTTATCTTAATTTTAATCATAGGATCCCAACCATCTTCTAGCTTTCTAGGTATGGAGGCTTCTACTCTAAGTTTCTCCTCCCTAGCTTTGATGAGAGCATTAGTGATATGCTCTGTGAAGGCAAGATTAAGCGTGCTAGTGTGGGGATCTTTAGCCATTCTTTGTAGAAAGGTGACAACTTCTGAGATACTACAATTACCAAAATTAATTTTATCATTATTGGGCAGAATTGTAGTGTCATCTTCTTTGTTTGAATTGCTCTCTATTATAAGAGTTTGAACGTCTTCCCAAGTTTGGGGAAGCATAGGAGCAACTTTAAACTGAGGCTCATACTCTTTTCCTGAAAGACCATGCCATGGGCATAACTCTCCATCAAGACTAACATAATCACAAGGTTTATTACTTTTGTAGATCCCGACAGTGGTGATTGGCGTAATGGAAGAAGGGGTGTACTCCTCCCATCTAGTGTTTTTGGTGGAACCCATAGCAGCAAGCAAGCAAGATAACTATTTTTGTGATTTTTGATAAAGATACTAAAGCAAAAATGAAAGGTAAACTAACAAGACTAAAAAGCAAAGGTAAAAGATAGCGTGCAACTCCCCTATCCTGAAGAGTGGAGTCCCCGGCAACGGCGCCAGAAAACTTTGCTTGATGGCTTCTCGCCCCTCGTTGGTTACCCCAAGTGGAAGGTTTGAGATGAAGTGTAGCGGAAGTTTTCCCTTGGCAAAGATACCAAGGATCAATTTCCCCTGAGACTCCCAGTTTCAACAAGAAGGTGTCAACTGCTAACGGCGCCAGATATTAGCAATCAACGTGGACCTGCACATAGATAGAAATAACTTTGCTCCCAACGAGTACAGAGAGGTTGTCAATCCCTCCGGCCTTGTCGTTTACAAAGGATTAAACGCAAGTGATAATAGTGATAGATATTGCTGCAGTAGTAAGTAAAAACGGAAAGTAAATAGCGGATGTGATCAATGATGGTAATATGGACCGGAGTCCCATGATGTTCACTAGTGATGTCTCTCTCCCAAAAGACGATAAAACAGCTATGTGAGGTAAACGAATTACAGCTGGGCAATTGACAGGACCATGTGCGCAAACCAATGTTGACTAAGTTGCAATAAAGGTAGAGGTTCAAAGCATGGGCGGTATGACGAGGTAAGTAGACAGAAATCCATCTGCATCTACTACTAATCATCCACCATGAGATATCTATCCAGAACATCTCGCTGGTATTAAGTTGCGAGTCCCACCCATAGTGTAAACTCAAAGCAACAGACAACTACATTAAAAGAACTTTGCGTAAAGTAAACAATCTTTGCACCCGCGGGCACAAGCACCGTTGTTTTCCCCCTTGTGGCAACAGCACATCCCCTAGACTCATGTTTCTGTCACTCAAGCTAGTCATCGAGGGGCATGAACCCACAATCAAGCATAACGTTCCCTCTTGGAGTCACTACCTACTACTTGGCCAAAGCAATAAATAACAACGGAGAACATGCAAGAATTACTTATGAACATAAATATAAAAGAGGTGAATCAAATATATTACTCAAACACAATCTGAACATAATCTCACAATCCATCGGATCCCAGCAAACTCATCATAGCAACAGCATAAGGATTACATATGTGCCTCGATCATGTAGGGCAGCTCACGAGGACTAATTAGTGAAGCACACGAACGGGAGGAGAACATCACATAGCAACTGGTCATGGACCCATGGTCCAAGGGAGACTACTCACAACTCATCCGGGAGGCGTCCATGGTGGTGGAGAAGCTCCCGGTGGTGATCCTCCCCTCCGGCAGGGTGTGATGGCTTCTCGCCCCTCGTCGGTTACCCCAAGTGGAAGGTTTGAGATGCAGTGTAGCGGAAGTTTTCCCTTGGCAAAGATACCAAGGATCGATTTCCCCTGAGACTCCCAGTTTCAACAAGAAGGTGTCAACTGCTAACGGCGCCAGATATTAGCAATCAACGTGGACCTGCACACATATACAAATAACTTTGCTCCCAACGAGTACAGAGAGGTTGTCAATCCCTCCGGCCTTGTCGTTTACAAAGGATCAAACACAAGTGATAGTAGTGATAGGTTTTGCTGCAATAGTAAGTAAAAGCGGAAAGTAAATAGCGGATGTGATCAATGATGGTAATATGGACCGGAGTCCCATGATGTTCACTAGTGATGTCTCTCTCCCAAAAGACGATAAAACTGCTATGTGAGGTAAACGAATTACAGCTGGGCAATTGACAGGACCATGTGCGCAAACCAATGCTGACTAAGTTGCAAGAAAGGTAGAGGTTCAAAGCATGGGCGGTACGCCGAGGTAAGTAGACCGAAATCCATCTGCATCTACTACTAATCATCCACCTTGAGATATCTATCCAGAACATCTCGCTGGTATTAAGTTGCGAGTCCCACCCATAGTGTAAACTCAAAGCAACAGACAACTGCATTAAAAGAACTTTGCGTAAAGTAAACAATCCTTGCACCCGCGGGCAAAAGCACCGTTGTTTTCCCCCTTGTGGCAACAGCACATCCCCTACACTCATGTTTCTGTCACTCAAGCTAGTCATCGAGGGGCATGAACCCACAATCAAGCATAACGTTCCCTCTTGGAGTCACTTCCTACTACTTGGCCAAAGCAATAAATAACAACGGAGAACATGCAAGAATTACTTACGAACATAAATATAAAAGAGGTGAATCAAATATATTACTCAAACACATTCTGAACATAATCTCATAATCCATCGGATCCCAGCAAACTCATCATAGCAACAGCATAAGGATTACATATGTGCCTCGATCATGTAGAGCAGCTCACGAGGACTAATTAGTGAAGCACAAGAACGGGAGGAGAACATCACATAGCTACTGGTCATGGACCCATGGTCCAAGGGAAACTACTCACAACTCATCCGGGAGGCGTCCATGGTGGTGGAGAAGCTCCCGGTGGTGATCGTCCCCTCCGGCAGAGTGCCGGGAAGAGTTCTCCTGGTGCTCCCGATCTAGGAAGCGGCGGCGGCGGCGGAACAGAGATAAGATCGCGAAAAATGGTTCCCGTCTCGAGGGTTTCGGGACACGATATAAATATATGCCAAAGGGGGGCATTAGAGGAGGCTCGGGGGGCCTAGGCGCCCCCCCCCCCCCCCCCC
>LR738709.1:71452705-71513226 GCA_902687465.1 Secale cereale
CCCCCGGCGCGGCCAGGGGGTGGCCGCGCCACCAGGGCGCCTGGAGCCCTGGTTTCCCCCCTCCGGCTGTGCTTCGGGTGCCTGGTAGCTTCTAGAACGCTAATTTTTTTTATAATTTTTCCGGGATTTTTCTGGCAGTTCTCGTAATGGGAAAACCTGAAATACAAAAACAGCCGAAAACAGAAACTGGCACTGGTGTGCACTGAGTTAATAGGTTAGTCCAAATATGATCAAAAGTGTATGGTAGTGTATAAATATCATAGCAATACCACCCAAAAGAGGCATGGAGCAAGCAGAAATTATAGATACATTTTGGACGTATCAACATCCCCAAGCTTAATTCCTGCTCGTCCTCGAGTAGGTAAATGATAACAAGAATAATTTCTGTGGTGACATGCTATTAACCATATAGGACTTTTTTATAGTCACATGACAAAAGCTTACTGAGACAATGAATCTATAGTAATTAAGTTGCCTCATGAGAAAATCACAAAGAACTGAAAGTTTTACAATATGATACTGAAACATCAAATAGATTTGTAATGAGCATGGTGTGCAAATATGATAAAGTGATATCTCGCTTGCCCCTTTTAGTGAAGCAAAACATAAATGCAGGGGCACCTCCAAGATTTAAGTGATGACTAGATACAATCATTTCAGAATAAACGATACCACAATCATGCAAAAGACAATGCTACTTTGGGACAATGCACATTACACTCAGAATGACAATCATGCTCTCAGTAGTTGGTGCTTTTAAAAGAAGGTGGAGACTCTCGAACCGTGGCTTTTGTTGGCAAGGTTGAAAACCCGTAGTCGGAAACAAAGACAAAACATGTACCAGAGCTCTTGGTTTAAAAACAGAAGTAATAATTATTTTTTAGATCATGCATGTTTCGTCAACGAATGCTAGCAGACAACTCAATAAGTTCTTGAAATGGACAAGTTTCGAGGAACGGCTCCCGAATGAGGACGATCACATCCTCTTAATCTCCTTTGTTTATCACTGCCAAAGTTTTCTGATTTCTCATGAACAAAGCGTGAAGGAGGGTTTGTTTGTTATATTATCTTTTTGAGCCGGGCGCACTCAATGTCAGTTCCTTCTCGTATTATGGGTTTGCACATTATACATGCAATCCCGGGGTGAAGCTTGTCCAACTTAAAAAGATCATGAATTAACTACTACTTCCTCATGAACTTACAACAGAGGCACAATATAGGAATGCATTTTTTTCAATAATTTCGAGATGGTACATGAAAGTCTCCGTTAGGAATGGCAGGTAAATATCATGTAGGAAGGTATGGTGGACTCATATGGCATAACTGGTGTAAAGGAATTTGGATGCACAAGCAGTCAGTCCGCTTAGTACAGGTGGAGGTTAGCAAAAGACTGGGAGCGACCAACTAAGAGAACAATGATGGTCATAATCATGCAGAGCGACAAAGCAACATTGAATCAGGCATGGAAGTTATATCGCTACTCAGAAACAAAAGATCATCAAGGCTTGACATACTTTCTTTACAGTCTTAAATATGCGTGAGCATACGCCAAGTCAATCAAAGTAAATTCTCGAAGGAAGATATTACTAAACCATACCACGTCATAGGCAAACAAATCATGTTGGTACTCCAATAACATATTGGGAACCCCCCCAGCTATTTGAGACTAACCATAAGAAAACATGAACTACTAAGCGTCATTATGCACGTAGCATCTTTGTCATAGACATATCAACCAATGCAACGGAAGCAAACTCTCTTAATAAGATAATCATGATAAATAAAGAGAGTACAAGCAACCAACTAAACAAAAGCTCTTTAGAAAGATAAGCATGAAAGTTAAGAGCTAAGCATGATAGTAGCTATTGAAAGACAAAGAACACACACAGCAAAGATAGACATGAAAATTCTATGTTATGTTCTAGGTAGAAGTGGAGCGTGTTTCTCTCCCACATAAAGAAAGCTGAGTTCCGACTCGTTATGAAAAGCTAAAGAAAACTAAAAAAGAAAACTAAAAGCAAGACGCTCCAAGCATAGCACATAACACATGAAGTGATAAAAATATAGTGGAACGAAAGACGAACTGATAATGTTGATGGAGAAAGGGATGCACGGGGGCATCCCCAAGCTTAGACGCTTGAGTCTCCTTGAATATTTCTTGGGGGTGCATGGGGGCATCTCCAAGCTTGAGCGTTTGACACTCCTGAATCTTTTTATCATCTTCCCTCGCACACTTGAAAACTCCCTTCATACATAACTCATCATGATCTGATTAGCGAGGTTAGTACCCTTAACAAAATAATTGTTCCTTGCTGGAAATAAGGATATTCTTGAAGGTCTACTGTTTCTCAATATTGCCAAAAGGTTTTTGCAAAGAAAAAGCATGCACAAGGTTTGCAAAATGAAGGAAAGGCAAAACATGACAGAATCTGTGAAAAACAGAACAGCAGGTAGTAAATGATTTTTTCGGGGTACTTCTGCAAATCTAATGAAAAAACTCAGAACAGATGCACGAAAGAAAATCATATAGTGCACGCTGTCGAAAAAATTCAGACCAAAAAGATGATCTGGTGATTTTATACGAATTTTTCTATCCAAGGACAGAATCTGTTTCCTGGACAGCACGTCACAACTTTTGAACTTTCTAGCAATCAGAGGCTACACTTGGCACAAAATTGAAAAGCAAAGATACAATGATGATGCTACTGTAGTTAACAACATCAAGACACAACTAAAGCAAAATAAATTTTTTATTCATGTGGGCTGCCTCCCAAAAGCGCTTTCTTTTATGTCTTTAGGCTAGGCATAATGCAAAGAGATCAAGTCTTATCAAGAGTAAAAGAATAGCTAGCCCGTATAACGGACTCAAAAGGTAACTTAATCTTCTTTCGAGGGAAGTGTTCCATCCCTTTCTTGAGAGGAAACTGGAATTTTATATTCCCCTCTTTCATGTCAATGATAGCACCAACGGTGCGTAGAAAAGGATGTCCCAAAATAATTGGACAAGAAGGTTCAGATTCAATATCCATAATAGTAAAATCAACGGGAACATAGTTGTCATTGACAATGATAAGAACATCGTCGATCCTCCCCAAAGGTTTCTTTATGGAAGAATCAACGAGACGAACACCAAAAGAATAAGAATCAAAAGGTTTCAATTTAAGCATATCATATATTCTTTTGGGCATAACAGAGGTACTAGCACCAACATCACATAAATCATAGCAAGAGAAGTTATTCAACTTAATTTTAATCATAGGATCCCAACCATCTTCTAGCTTTCTAGGTATGGAGGCTTCTACTCTAAGTTTCTCCTCCCTAGCTTTGATAAGAGCATTAGTGATATGCTCTGTGAAGGCAAGGTTAAGCGTGCTAGTGCGGGGATCTCTAGACATCTTGTGAAGGAAATCAATAACTTCGGTAAGAGTGCAATTATCAAAATCAAGGTCACTACTATCAAGTAAAGTGGTAGTGGTGTCCTTTAGGTTCACTTGTTTGGTAGTTTCTATAGTCATAGCATCACCATTAATAGGTCCATCGGGACCAGGAGTGCATTGGGTGCTAAGAGTTTGGATATCCTCAACAACTTGGATAGTAGCAACAGTGTGGTGGGTAGGAAGGCTCTTAATTCTATCCTCTTCCTACCTTTCTCTAGCTCATCTCTCTTTAAGTTTAGCCATCATCCTAATGTTTTCATTAATTTGCACTTGAATAACATTCATAGGAGTGACCTTCCTCTCCTCAAGAGGAGAAGTTCTAATTTTAAGCAATTCTACCTCATTGGCTAAATTGTCTACCTTCGAAGAGAGATCACCCAGTTTGTTTAGTTTTTCTTCTACACTATTATTAAAAGCTTTTTGGGTAGTGATGAAATCTTTAAGCATAATCTCTAGTTCAGTAGTGGAGTTATTGGTGCTAGGATAACATTGTTGTTGAAATTGTTTCTAGAGATAAAGTTCACATCTACTTGTTCTTGAGCAATCAAAGAATTTAAAGGAACATCACGAGGATCAATAGAAGATTACTTCGAAAGTAGAGACATGATCAAGTCAACTTTTTCATTTAGGGAGGAAATCTCCTCGACAGAGTTTACCTTCCTACCTGTTGGAGCGCGTTCGGTGTGCCATTGGGAATAGTTGGTCATCATCTCATCGAGAAGCTTTGTGGCAGCACCAAGTGTAGTTGACATAAAGGTTCCTCCCGCGGCCGAATCTAACAAGTTTCGCGAGGTAAAGTTCAAGCCTGCATAAAAAGTTTGGATAACCATCCAAGTAGTCAAACCATGAGTAGGGCAGTTCTTGATAAGAGATTTCATACGTTCCCAAGCTTGGGCAACGTGTTCATTATCCAATTGTTTAATATTCATTATGTTACTTCTTAGTTGGATAATTTTAGCAGGTGGATAGTATTTTCCAATAAAAGCATCTTTGCACTTGTCCCATGAATCTATGCTATTTCTAGGCAAAGACTGAAACCAAATTTTTGCTCCTCCTCTCAAGGAGAAAGGAAAAAGCTTAAGCTTAACAATATTACCATCTATTTCTTGGTACTTTTGCATATCACAGAGTTCAATAAAGTTGTTCAAGTGTAAAGCAGCATCATCTCCAGCACCGGAGAATTGATCTTTCATGACTAACTTCAGTAAAGCAGGTTTAATTTCATACGAAGGTGCTGAAGTCGCAGGTGTAGTGATAGTTGTGCAGATAAAGTCATCGTTGTTGTGACTAGTGAAGTCACATAACTTGGTGTTCTCGGTGGAACCCATAGTAGCAAGCAAGCAAGATAACTATTTTTGTGATTTTCGATAAAAGATACTAAAGCAAAACCGAAAGGTAAACTAACAAGACTAAAAAGCAAAGGTAAAAGATAGCGTGCCACTCCCCTATCCTGAAGAGTGGAGTCCCCGGCAACGGCGCCAGAAAACTTTGCTTGATGGCTTCTCGCCCCTCGTTGGTTACCCCAAGTGGAAGGTTTGAGATGCAGTGTAGCGGAAGTTTTCCCTTGGCAAAGATACCAAGGATCGATTTCCACTGAGACTCCCAGTTTCAACAAGAAGTTGTCAACTGCTAACGGCACCAGATATTAGCAATCAACGTGGACCTGCACACAGATACAAATAACTTTTCTCCCAACGAGTACAGAGAGGTTGTCAATCCCTCCGGCCTTGTCGTTTACAAAGGATCAAACACAAGTGATAGTAGTGATAGGTTTTGCTGCAATAGTAAGTAAAAGCGGAAAGTAAATAGCGGATGTGATCAATGATGGTAATATGGACCGTAGTCCCATGATGTTCACTAGTGATGTCTCTCTCCCAAAAGACGATAAAACTGCTATGTGAGGTAAACGAATTACAGCTGGGCAATTGACAGGACCATGTGCGCAAACCAATGCTGACTAAGTTGCAAGAAAGGTAGAGGTTCAAAGCATGGGCCGTACGCCGAGGTAAGTAGACCGAAATCCATCTGCATCTACTACTAATCATCCACCTTGAGATATCTATCCAGAACATCTCGCTGGTATTAAGTTGCGAGTCCCACCCATAGTGTAAACTCAAAGCAACAGACAACTGCATTAAAAGAACTTTGTGTAAAGTAAACAATCCTTGCACCCGCGGGCATAAGCACCGTTGTTTTCCCCCTTGTGGCAACAGCACATCCCCTAGACTCATGTTTCTGTCACTCAAGCTAGTCATCAAGGGGCATGAACCCACAATCAAGCATAACTTTCCCTCTTGGAGTCACTACCTACTACTTGGCCAAAGCAATAAATAACAATAGAGAACATGCAAGAATTACTTACGAACATAAATATAAAATAGGTGAATCAAATATATTACTCAAACACAATCTAAAAATAATCTCATAATCCATCGGATCCCAGCAAACTCATCGTAGCAACAGCATAAGGATTACATATCAGCCTCAATCATGTAGGGCAGCTCACGAGGACTAATTAGTGAAGCACAAGAACGGGAGGACAACATCACATAGGTACTGGTCATGGACCCATGGTCCAAGGGAGACTACTCACAACTCATCCGGGAGGCGTCCATGGTGGTGGAGAAGCTCCTGGTGGTGATCCTCCCCTCCGGCAGGGTGCCGGGAAGAGTTCTCCTGGTGCTCCCGATCTTGGAAGCGGCGGCGGCGGCGGAACAGAGACGAGATCACGAAAAAGGGTTCCCGTCTCGAGGGTTTCGGGACACGATATAAATATATGCCAAAGGGGGGCATCAGACGAGGCTCGGGGGGCCCAGGCGCCCCCCCGGCGCGGCCAGGGGGGGCCGCGCCACCAGGGCGCCTGGAGCCTTGGTGGCCCCCCTCCGGCTGTGCTTCGGGTGCCTGGTAGCTTCTGGAACGCTGATTTTTATATAATTTTTCCGGGATTTTTCTGGCAGTTCTCGTAATGGGAAAACCTGAAATACAAAAACAGCCGAAAACAGAAACTGGCACTGGGGTGCACTGAGTTAATAGGTTAGTCCAAATATGATCAAAAGTGTATGGAAGTGTATAAATATCATAGAAATATCACCCAAAAGAGGCATGGAGCAAGCAGAAATTATAGATACGTTTTGGACGTATCAAGGTGCCGGGAAGAGTTCTCCTGGTGCTCCCGATCTTGGAAGCGCGGCGGCGGCGGAACAGAGATGAGATCGCGAAAAAGGGTTCCCCGTCTCGAGGGTTTCGCGACACGATATAAATATATGCCAAAGGGGGGCATCAGACGAGGCTCGGGGGGGCCAGGCGCCCCCCCCCCCCCCTGGCGCGGCCAGGGGGGGCGCCATCAGAGCGCCTGGAGCCCTGGTGGCCCCCCTCCGGCTGTGCTTCGGGTGCCTGGTAGCTTCTGGAACGCTGATTTTTTATATAATTTTTCCGGGATTTTTGTGAAATTTCTCGTAATGGGAAAAATTGAAATACAAAAATAGCCGAAAACAGAAACTGGCACTGGGGTGCACTGAGTTAATAGGTTAGTCCAAATATGATCAAAAGTGTATGGAAGTGTATAAATATCATAGCAATATCACCCAAAAGAGGCATGGAGCAAGCAGAAATTATAGATACGTTTTGGACGTATCACGGTTCGCCATACATGCATGCTACGGGAATCACAAACTTTAACACAAGTATTTCTCAATTTCATAATAACTCAAGTAGCATGACTCTAATATCACTATCCTCATATCTCAAAAAAATTATCAAGCATCCAAATTCTCATCATATTCAATTCACTTAGTATGAAAGTTTTTACTACTTTGATTTTGGATGTCTATCATGAGATGGCTAGTTTTATAGATAGAGCACATTACCATGCTGTTCTAATAGATTCTCAAAAGGATATAAGTGAAGCATTAGAGTTCATCTATTTCTTCAAAATCAACCCACCGCCATGCTCTAAATGATATAAGTGAAGCACTAGAGCAATTACAAACTACTCTGAAAGTTATAAGTGAAGATCAATGAGTAGTTGAATAATTATTTAACTATGTGAAGACTCTCTAACATTTAAGAACTTCAGATATTGGGATATTATTCAAACAGCAAGCAAAAAAAAACTAAATTGACGCTCCAAGCAAAACACATATCATGTGGTTAATAAAAATATAGCTCCCAGTATAGTTACCGATGGATGAAGACGAAAGAGGGGATGCCTTCCCGGGGCATTCCCAAACTTAGGCTTTTGGTTGTCCTTGAATTTTACCTTGGGGTGCATTGTGAAGGAAATATGCCCTAGAGGCAATAATAAAGATGTTATTTGTATTTCCTTATATCATGATAAAAGTCTTTTATTCATGCTAGAATTGTATTAACCGGAAACTTAGTACATGTGTGGATACATAGACAAAACAGTATGTCCCTAGTATGCGTCTACTAGACTAGCTCATTGATCAAAGATGGTTATGTTTCCTAGCCATAGACATGAGTTGTCATTTGATCAACGTGATCACATCATTAGGAGAATGATGTGATGGACAAGACCCATCCGTTAGCATAGCACTATGATCGTTTAGTTTAACTGCTATTGCTTTCTTCATGACTTATACATGTTCCTATGACTATGAGATTATGCAACTCCCGAATACCGTAGGAACACCTTGTGTGCTATCAAACGTCACAACATAACTGGGTGATCATAAAGATGCTCTACAGGTGTCTCCGAAAGTATTCGTGGTGTTGGCATAGATCAAGATTGGGATTTGTCACTCCGAGTGTCGGAGAGGTATCTCTGGGCCCTCTCGGTAACACACATCACAATAAGCCTTGCAAGCAAAAGACTAATGAGTTAGTCACGAGATGATGTGTTACGGAACGAGTAAAGAGACTTGCCGGCAACGAGATTGAACTAGGTATAAAGATACCGACGATCGAATCTCGGGCAAGTAACATACCATTTGACAAAAGGAACAACGTATGTTGTTATGCGGTTCGACCGATAAAGATCTTCGTAGAATATGTAGGAGCCAATATGGGCATCCAGGTTCCGCTATTGGTTATTGACCGGAGAGATGTCTCGGTCATGTCTACATAGTTCTCGAACCCGTAGGGTCCGCACGCTTAAACGTTCGTTGACGATATAGTATTTAATGAGTTATGTTTGTTGGTGACCGAATGTTATTCGGAGTCTAGGATGTGATCACGGACATGACGAGGAACTCCGGAATGGTCCGGAGATAAAGATTAATATATGAGATAATAGTGTTTGACCTCCGGAAGGGTTCCGGAATTCACCGGAAGAGGTTCCGGATGTTTCCCGAAGTGTTTGGGTACAAGAACACGTTATTTGGGCCAAAAGGGAAAGCACACAAGGTTTTTGGAAAGCGCAAAAGGAAGTTTTGCGGAGTCCAGGGGCCAGACGCCAGGGTCCCTGGCGTCTGGGTCCAGACGCCGGAAACCCTGGCGTCTGGTCCTGGAGTCCGAGAAGGACTCTTGCCTTACGGGTGAAACCGACTTTGTGAAGGCTTTTACTCCAAGTTTCGACCCCTAGGCTCAACATATAAATAGAGGGGTAGGGCTAGCACCCAAGACACATCAAGATACACCAAGCCGTGTGCCGGCTACCCCGACCCTCTAGTTTCTGTTGTGCATGGCGAAGCCCTGCAGAGATTGTTCTTCATCAACAACCGTCACCACACCGTCGTGCTGCCGGAACTCATCTACTACTTCGCCCGTCTTGCTGGATCAAGAAGGCGAGGACGTCATCGAGCTGAACGTGTGCTGAACGCGGAGGTGCCGTACGTTCGGTACTAAATCGGGACGGATCGTGAAGGTGCACGACTACATCAACCGCGTTGATAAACGCTTCCGCTTTCGGTCTACGAGGGTACGTAGACACACTCTCCCCTCTCGTTGCTATGCATCTAGTAGATAGATCTTGCGTGATCGTAGGAAATTTTTTGAAAATACTACGTTCCCCAACAGTGGTATCAGAGCCAGGTCTATGCGTAGATGATATGCACGAGTAGAACACAATAAGATTGTGGACGATACTAGTCATACTGCTTACCAGCATGTCATACTTTGCTTCGGCGGTATTGTGAGATGAAGCGGCCCGGACCGACATTACGCGTACGCTTACGCGAGACTGGTTTCACCGTTACGAGCACTTGTTGCTTAAAGGTGACTGGCGGGTGTCTGTCTCTCTCACTTTAGCTGAATCAAGTGTGGCTACGCCCGGTCCTTGTGAAGGTTAAAACAGCACATACTTGACGAAACATCGTTGTGGTTTTGTATGCGTAGGTAAGAACGGTTCTTGCTAAGCCCGTAGCAGCCACGTAAAACTTGCAACAAACAAAGTAGAGAACGTCTAACTTGTTTTTGCAGGGCATGTTGTGATGTTATATGGTCAAGACATGATGAGTTATACGGTTTTGTATGAGATGATCATGTTTTGTAAAGTTATCGGCAACTGGCAGGAGCCATATAGTTGTCGCTTTATTGTATGAAATGCAATCGCCATGTAATTGCTTTAGTTTATCACTAAGCAGTAGCGATAGTCGTAGAAGCAATAGTTGGCGAGACGACAACGATGCTACGATGGAGATCAAGGTGTCAAGCCGGTGACGAAGGTGATCATGACGGTGCTTTGGAGATGGAGATCAAAAGCACAAGATGATGATGGCCATATCATGTCACATATTTTGATTGCATGTGATGTTTATCTTATTATGCTTCTTATTTTGCTTAGAACGACGGTAGCATTATAAGATGATCCCTTACTAAATTTCAAGGTATAAGTGTTCTCCCTGAGTATGCACCGTTGCGAAAGTTCGTCGTGCCGAGACACCACGTGATGATCGGGTGTGATAAGCTCTACGTTCAAATACAACGGGTGTAAGCCAGTTTTGCACACGCAGAATACTCGGGTTAAACTTGACGAGCCTAGCATATACAGATATGGCCTCGGAACACTTGAGACCGAAAGGTCGAGCGTGAATCATATAGTAGATATGATCAACATAAGATGTTCACCATTGAAAACTACTCCATCTCACGTGATGATCGGACATGGTTTAGTTGATTTGGATCACGTGATCATTTAGATGACCAGAGGGATGTCTATCTAAGTGGGAGTTCTTTAAATTAATATGATTAAATTGAACTTTAATTTATCATGAACTTAGTCCTGATAGTTTTTTTGCATATCTATGTCGTTGTAGATCAATGGCCCGTGCTACCGTTCCTTTGAATTTTAATGCATTCCTAGAGAAAGCTAAGTTGAAAGATGATGGTAGCAATTACACGGACTGGGTCCGTAACCTGAGGATTATCCTCATTGCTGCACAGAAGAATTATGTCCTTGAAGCACCGCTAGGTGACAAACCCCCTTCCGCTGATGCAGACGCTGTGAACGTCTGGCAGTCGCGGTCTGATGACTACACGATAGTTCAGTGTGCCATGCTTTACGGCTTAGAACCGGGACTTCAACGACGTTTTGAACGTCATGGAGCATATGAGATGTTCCAGGAGTTGAAGTTAATATTTCAAGCAAATGCCCGAATTGAGAAATATGAGATTTCCAATAAGTTCTATAGCTGCAAAATGGAGGAGAACAGTTCTATCAGTGAACACTTGCTCAGAATGTCTGGGTACTACAATCATATGACTCAACTTGGTTGCAATGTTGACGAAGATAGTGTCATTGATAGAGTTCTTCAATCACTGCCACCAAGCTATAAAGGCTTCGTGATGAACTATAACATGCAAGGGATGCAAAAGACAATTCCCGAGCTCTTCACTATGCTCAAAGCTGCGGAGGAAGAAATCAAAAAGGAGCATCAAGTGTTGATGGTTAATAAGACCACTGGTTTCAAGAAAAAGGGCAAGGGAAAGAAAGGGAACTTCAAAAAGAATAGCAAATCAGTTGCTACTTCAACGAAGAAACCCAAATCTGGAGCCAAGCCTGAAACTGAGTGCTTCTACTGCAAGGGAACTGGACACTGGAAGCGGAACTGCCCCAAGTATTTGGCGGATAAGAAGGATGGCAAGATGAACAAAGGTATATATGATATACATGTTATTGATGTGTACCTTACTAATGCTCGTAGTAGTACCTGGGTATTTGATACCGGTTCGGTTGCTAATATTTGTAACTCGAAACAGGGACTACGGATTAAACGAAGATTAGCTAAGGACGAGGTGACGATGCGCGTGGGAAACGGTTCCAAAGTCGATGTGATCGCCGTCGGCACGCTACCTCTACATCTGCCTTCGGGATTAGTTTTAGACCTAAATAATTGTTATTTGGTGCCAGCGTTGAGCATGAACATTATATCTGGATCTTGTTTATTGCGAGACGGTTATTCATTTAAATCAGAGAATAATGGTTGTTCCATTTTTATGAATAATATCTTTTATGGTCATGCACCCTTAAAGAGTGGTCTATTCTTACTAGATCTTGATTGTAGTGATACACATATTCATAATATTGAAACCAAAAGATGCAAGGTTAATAATGATAGTGCAACTTATTTGTGGCACTGCCGTTTGGGTCATATTGGTGTAAAACGCATGAAGAAACTCCATAAAGATGGACTTTTGGAATCACTTGATTATGAATCACTTGGTGCTTGCGAACCATGCCTCATGGGCAAGATGACTAAAACTCCGTTCTCCGGAACAATGGAGCGAGCAACAGATTTGTTGGAAATCATACATACTGATGTATGTGGACCAACGAGCGTTGATGCTCGCAGCGGGTATCGTTATTTTCTGACCTTCACTGATGATTTGAGCAGATATGGGTAAATCTACTTAATGAAACACAAGTCTGAAACATTTGAAAAGTTCAAAGAATTTCAGAGTGAAGTAGAGAATCATCGTAACAAGAAAATAAAGTTCCTACGATCTGATCGTGGAGGAGAATATTTGAGTTACGAGTTTGGTCTTCATTTGAAACAATGTGGAATAGTTTCACAACTCACGCCACCTGGAACACCACAACGTAATGGTGTGTCCGAACGTCGTAACCGTACTTTATTAGATATGGTGCGATCTATGATGTCTCTTACCGATTTACCACTATCGTTTTGGGGTTATGCTTTAAAGACAGCTGCATTCACATTAAATAGGGCACCATCTAAATCCGTTGATACGACGCCTTATGAACTGTGGTTTGGCAAGAAACCAAAGTTGTCGTTTCTTAAAATTTGGGGCTGCGATGCTTATGTGAAAACACTTCAACCTGACAAGCTCGATCCCAAGTCGGAAAAATGTGTCTTCATAGGATACCCAAAAGAGACTGTTGGGTACACCTTCTATCACAGATCCGAAGGCAAAATATTCGTTGCTAAGAACGGATCCTTTCTAGAAAAAGAGTTTCTCTCGAAAGAAGTGAGTGGGAGGAAAGTAGAACTTGATGAGGTAATTGTACCTTCTCCCATATTGGAAAGTAGTACATCACAGGAAATTGTTCCAGTGATTCCTACACCAATTAGTGAGGAAGTTGATGATAATGATCATGAAACTTTGGATCAAGTTTCTACTGAACGTCGTAGATCAACCAGAGTACGTTCCGCACCAGAGTGGTACGGCAACCCAGTTCTGGAAATCATGTTACTAGACCATGATGAACCTACGAACTATGAGGAAGCGATGATGAGCCCAGATTCCGCAAAATGGCTTGAAGCCATGAAATCTGAGATGGGATCCATGTATGAGAACAAAGTATGGACTTCGGTTGACTTGCCCGATGATCGGCAGGCCATCGAAAATAAATGGATCTTCAAGAGGAAGACCGACGCAGACGGTAATATTACTGTTTACAAAGCTCGACTTGTTGCGAAAGGTTTTCGACAAGTTCAAGGAGTTGACTACGATGAGACTTTCTCACCTGTAGCGATGCTTAAGTCTGTCCGAATCATGTTAGCAATTGCCGCATTTTATGATTATGAAATCTGGCAAATGGATGTCAAAACTGCATTCCTAAATGGATATCTCAAAGAAGAGTTGTATATGATGCAACCAGAAGGTTTTGTCGATCCAAAAGGTGCTAACAAAGTTTGCAAACTCCAGCGATCCATCTATGGACTGGTGCAAGCATCTCGGAGTTGGAATATACGCTTTGATGAGGTGATCAAAGCATATGGTTTTATACAGACTTTTGGAGAAGCCTGTATTTACAAGAAAGTGAGTGGGAGCTCTGTAGCATTTCTAATATTATATGTAGATGACATATTGTTAATTGGAAATGATATAGAATTTCTGAACATCATAAAAGGATACTTGAATAAAAGTTTTTCGATGAAAGACCTCGGTGAAGCTGCTTACATATTAGGCATCAAAATCTATAGAGATAGATCAAGACGCTTGATTGGACTTTCACAAAGCACATACCTTGATAAGATTTTGAAAAGGTTCAAAATGGATCAGTCAAAGAAAGGGTTCTTGCCTGTTTTACAAGGTATAAAGTTGAGTAAGACTCAATGCCCGACCACTGCAGAAGATAGAGAGAAAATGAAAGTCATTCCCTATGCCTCAGCCATAGGATCTATCATGTATGCAATGCTGTGTACCAGACCTGATGTGTGCCTTGCTATAAGTCTAGCAGGGAGGTACCAAAGTAATCCAGGAGTGGATCACTGGACAGCGGTCAAAAACATCCTAAAGTATCTGAAAAGAACAAAGGATATGTTTCTCGTATATGGAGGTGACAAAGAGCTCGTCGTAAACGGTTACGTCGATTCTAGCTTTGACACTGATCCGGATGAGTCTAAGTCACAAACCGGATATGTATTTTTATTGAACGGTGGAGCTGTCAGCTGGTGCAGTTCCAAGCAGAGCGTCGTGGCGGGATCTACGTGTGAAGCGGAATACATAGCTGCTTCAGAAGCAGCAAATGAAGGAGTCTGGATGAAGGAGTTCATATCCGATCTAGGTGTAGTACCTAGTGCATCGGGTCCAATGAAAATCTTTTGTGACAACACTGGAGCCATAGCCTTGGCGAAGGAGTCCAGGTTTCACAAGAGAACAAAGCACATCAAAAGACGCTTCAATTCCATCCGCGATCTAGTCAAGGAGGGAGACATAGAGATTTGCAAAATACATACAGATCTAAATGTTGCAGACCCGTTGACTAAGCCTCTTCCACGGGCAAAACATGATCAGCACCAAGACTCCATGGGTGTGAGGATCATCACTTTGTAATCTAGATTATTGACTCTAGTTCAAGTGGGAGACTGAAGGAAATATGCCCTAGAGGCAATAATAAAGATGTTATTTGTATTTCCTTATATCATGATAAAAGTCTTTTATTCATGCTAGAATTGTATTAACCGGAAACTTAGTACATGTGTGGATACATAGACAAAACAGTATGTCCCTAGTATGCCTCTACTAGACTAGCTCATTGATCAAAGATGGTTATGTTTCCTAGCCATAGACATGAGTTGTCATTTGATCAACGGGATCACATCATTAGGAGAATGATGTGATGGACAAGACCCATCCGTTAGCATAGCACTATGATCGTTTAGTTTAACTGCTATTGCTTTCTTCATGAATTATACATGTTCCTATGACTATGAGATTATGCAACTCCCGAATACCGTAGGAACACCTTGTGTGCTATCAAACGTCACAACGTAACTGGGTGATCATAAAGATGCTCTACAGGTGTCTCCGAAAGTATTCGTGGTGTTGGCATAGATCAAGATTAGGATTTGTCACTCCGAGTGTCGGAGAGGTATCTCTGGGCCCTCTCGGTAACACACATCATAATAAGCCTTGCAAGCAAAGGACTAATGAGTTAGTCACGAGATGATGTGTTATGGAATGAGTAAAGAGACTTGCCGGTAAACGAGATTGAACTAGGTATAAAGATACCGACGATCGAATCTCGGGCAAGTAACATACCGTTTGACAAAAGGAACAACGTATGTTGTTATGCGGTTCTGACCGATAAAAGATCTTCGTAGAATATGTAGGAGCCAATATGAACATCCAGGTTCCGCTATTGGTTATTGACCAGAGATGAGTCTCGGTCATGTCTACATAGTTCTCGAACCCGTAGGGTCCGCACGCTTAACGTTTGATGACGATCGGTATTATGAGTTTTTGAGTATTGATGTACCGAAGGTAGTTCGGAGTCCCGGATGAGATCACGGACATGACGAGGAGTCTCGGAATGCCCGAGACATAAAGATTGATATATTGGACGGCTATATTCGGACACCGGAAGTATACCGGAAAAGTTTCGGATTTATCGGGAATGCCGGAGGGGGTTACCGGAACCCCCTACGAGAGGGGATGGTCCATAGTGGGCCTAAAGGGTGAGAGAGAGACAGCCCATAGGGCTGGCCGGCGCCCCCACCTAGGAATCCTAGTTGGACTAGGATTGGGGGGGCGCCACCTCTCCTATTCCTTTCCCCCTTCTTCCTTTCGGTGAATCCTACTAGGAATAGGATTGCAATCCTATTCCTAGTAGGACTCCCTCCCTAGCCGCACCAGGAGAGGTTGGCCGGCCTCCCTCCCCTGCTCCTTTATATACGGGGGCAGGGGGGCACCCAAAGACACACAAGTTGAATTGTTTTAGCCGTGTGCGGTGCCCCCCTCCACAGAATCACACCTCGGTCGTACCGTCGCGGAGCTTAGGCGAAGCCCTGCGCCGGTGAACACATCATATCTGTCACCACGCCGTCGTGCTGACGAAACTCTCCCGTGAAGCTCAACTGGATCAAGAGCTCGTGGGACGTCATCAAGCTGAACGTGTGCTGAACGCGGAGGTGCCGTACGTTCGGTGCTTGATCGGTTGGATCGCGAAGAAGTTCGACAACATCAACCGCGTCACTTGACGCTTCCGCTCCCGGTCTACGAGGGTACGTAGACACACTCTCCCCTCTCGTTGCTATGCATCTGGTAGATAGATCTTGCGTGATCGTAGGAAAATTTTAAAATACTACGTTCCCCAACACGACCACTGCAGAAGATAGAGAGAAAATGAAAGTCATTCCCTATGCCTCAGCCATAGGATCTATCATGTATGCAATGCTGTGTACCAGACCTGATGTGTGCCTTGCTATAAGTCTAGCAGGGAGGTACCAAAGTAATCCAGGAGTGGATCACTGGACATCGGTCAAAAACATCCTAAAGTATCTGAAAAGAACAAAGGATATGTTTCTCGTATATGGAGGTGACAAAGAGCTCGTCGTAAACGGTTACGTCGATTCTAGCTTTGACACTGATCCGGATGACTCAAAGTCACAAACCGGATATGTATTTTTATTGAACGGTGGAGCTGTCAGTTGGTGCAGTTCCAAGCAGAGCGTCGTGGCGGGATCTACGTGTGAAGCGGAATACATAGCTGCTTCGGAAGCAGCAAATGAAGGAGTCTGGATGAAGGAGTTCATATCCGATCTAGGTGTAGTACCTAGTGCATCGGGTCCAATGAAAATCTTTTGTGACAACACTGGAGCCATAGCCTTGGCGAAGGAATCTAGGTTTCACAAGAGAACAAAGCACATCAAAAGACGCTTCAATTCCATCCGCGATCTAGTCAAGGAGGGAGACATAGAGATTTGCAAAATACATACGGATCTGAATATTGCAGACCCGTTGACTAAGCCTCTTCCACGGGCAAAACATGATCAGCACCAAGACTCCATGGGTGTGAGGATCATCACTTTGTAATCTAGATTATTGACTCTAGTTCAAGTGGGAGACTGAAGGAAATATGCCCTAGAGGCAATAATAAAGATGTTATTTGTATTTCCTTATATCATGATAAATGTCTTTTATTCATGCTAGAATTGTATTAACTGGAAACTTAGTACATGTGTGGATACATAGACAAAACAGTATGTCCCTAGTATGCCTCTACTAGACTAGCTCATTGATCAAAGATGGTTATGTTTCCTAACCATAGACATGAGTTGTCATTTGATCAACGGGATCACATCATTAGGAGAATGATGTGATGGACAAGACCCATCCGTTAGCATAGCACTATGATCGTTTAGTTTAACTGTTATTGCTTTCTTCATGACTTATACATGTTCCTATGACTATGAGATTATGCAACTCCCGAATACCGTAGGAACACCTTGTGTGCTATCAAACGTCACAACGTAACTGGGTGATCATAAAGATGCTCTACAGGTGTCTCCGAAAGTATTCGTGGTGTTGGCATAGATCAAGATTGGGATTTGTCACTCCGAGTGTCGGAGAGGTATCTCTGGGCCCTCTCGGTAACACACATCACAATAAGCCTTACAAGCAAAAGACTAATGAGTTAGTCACGAGATGATGTGTTACGGAACGAGTAAAGAGACTTGCCGGCAACGAGATTGAACTAGGTATAAAGATACCGACGATCGAATCTCGGGCAAGTAACATACCGTTTGACAAAAGGAACAACGTATGTTGTTATGCGGTTCGACCGATAAAGATCTTCGTAGAATATGTAGGAGCCAATATGGGCATCCAGGTTCCGCTATTGGTTATTGACCGGAGAGATGTCTCGGTCATGTCTACATAGTTCTCGAACCCGTAGGGTCCGCACGCTTAAACGTTCGTTGACGATATAGTATTTAATGAGTTATGTTTGTTGGTGACCGAATGTTATTCGGAGTCTAGGATGTGATCACGGACATGACGAGGAACTCCGGAATGGTCCGGAGATAAAGATTAATATATGAGATAATAGTGTTTGACCTCCGGAAGGGTTCCGGAATTCACCGGAAGAGGTTCCGGATGTTTCCCGAAGTGTTTGGGTACAAGAACACGTTATTTGGGCCAAAAGGGAAAGCACACAAGGTTTTTGGAAAGCGCAAAAGGAAGTTTTGCGGAGTCCAGGGGCCAGACGCCAGGGTCCCTGGCGTCTGGGTCCAGACGCCGGAAACCCTGGCGTCTGGTCCTGGAGTCCGAGAAGGACTCTTGCCTTACGGGTGAAACCGACTTTGTGAAGGCTTTTACTCCAAGTTTCGACCCCTAGGCTCAACATATAAATAGAGGGGTAGGGCTAGCACCCAAGACACATCAAGATACACCAAGCCGTGTGCCAGCTACCCCGACCCTCTAGTTTATCCTCCGTCTAGTTTCTGTAGTGCTTGGCGAAGCCCTGCAGAGATTGTTCTTCATCAACAACCGTCACCACGCCGTCGTGCTGCCGGAACTCATCTACTACTTCGCCCGTCTTGCTGGATCAAGAAGGCGAGGACGTCATCGAGCTGAACGTGTGCTGAACGCGGAGGTGCCGTACGTTCGGTACTAAATCGGGACGGATCGTGAAGGTGCACGACTACATCAACCGCGTTGATAAACGCTTCCGCTTTCGGTCTACGAGGGTACGTAGACACACTCTCCCCTCTCGTTGCTATGCATCTAGTAGATAGATCTTGCGTGATCGTAGGAATTTTTTTGAAAATACTACGTTCCCCAACACCTTGGGCATCCCCAAGCGTAGGATCTTGCCAATCTTTGTTCCATATTCCATGAAAGCAATACTCAAAACTTGAAAACTTCACAACACAAAACTTAGACAAAAATCATGTTAGCTTCGTTAGTATAAGAAAGCAAACCTCTACTCAAAGGTTGTCGGGGAAACTGATCGCCCACGAACACCTATGGGACCGGAGCCCCTTTTCGGTACGGCAAGGGAGCGGAGGGTGCACGAAGAGTGGATCGAGGCGAGCACGCAAGCAGTTTACCCAGGTTCGGGCCGCACGGATGCGTAAAACCCTACTCCTGCTTCGGTTTGTATTGTGTTCTTGGCTCGGGACCAAGAAGAACTACAGTACTTATCGCTAGCTACACCGAGCGTGAGAGTGATCGAAGATCGGAACCTCCCCTACGTTGTGCATGGGCCTCCTTTTATAGGTCAAGAGGTCACCGACAGGTGGCAACGTAGGTGAGGGTAAAAACGTAAAAATGGTGGTAGTTGTAACAGTGTATGTACAGTGCTCTGTACCTAACCCTGACGGTGGGGGACAAGGGCATTGAATGCCCGTCACCGTCGCCCCAAACAGTGCAAAAAGTGTCCGTCCGGGCGTCTCCGTTCGCCACGACAGTAGCCTCGTCATCGTGGCTTGCCACCGTGTCCCCCAGGCTGCACAGTCTTCCGCCACGTGCTCCTGGAAGGGCCCCAGGGCGACGCGTGGCCGGATGAGCTGGAGCGCGGGCACACAGTGGAAGCTTGCCGCGGCAAGCGCCTTGCCACGGTCGCTACCTTGCCGCGCCCGGAAGCTTGTCGCTCTCCGGGCCTTGCCGGGGCGCGCGATGCACCACGGCAAGTCTTCTGAAGTGCCATGCTTTGGCCTTCCTAGCAAGCTCCTCTTGCCAGGGTCTCGTGCTAAAGGGGTGGTTTGGAGCCTGGAGCGGCCTTCCGGGCAAGCTCCTCTTGCCGGGGCCTTGTTTCTTAACTTGAATACTTTGTTCTTGAATGGCTCCGAAGGAACCATAGTGGGCTTTGGCGGGCGCGTGGCAAGCCCTGCCTCGGGACGCTGCTATTCCCCGTGCACAAGTCGAGATACTAAGGTACCCCCACTTTAGTACACCGACAGGAGCCCCCGGGCCTGGGCCACACACGGTGCCGAGCGCTGTTGGGCCAGGCCCAAAACAGTGCACGAGCACACGCGGCCCACGGCGCGCCGCATCCCTCTCCGTATCCACCGCACCTCTCCCTAACGGCACGCGTCGATTGCGGCGTCATGGGAGAGATCGTGGCCTGTTTCTTTAATGGGGAAAATGCGGAACGTCCCCCTCTCCCCCTTAAAAGCAGGGGAAACAGGGGCAGCTTTCTTCCATTCGATCATTGCTTCTTCAACCTCCAGAAACCCCCGCTGCTCCCCTCCTCCCCGAAGGTTGAAAGAGAGCAGCGCTCCGCCCTTCTTCCACCGCCGCCAGCCTCCCTAGCGCCGCCGGCTTCCCTCGCCGTCCCCACCATGGCCCCGAAGGGCGACAAGGCGAAAGCCGCGAAGACTGACCGGGCGGCGAAGCTAGCAGCAATGCGGAAGAGGATGGTGGTCTTCCTGCCGAGGCTCGGCGCGAGGGAGTTGAAGGACAAGTTCTACCTCTTCTGGTCGAAGGAGACAAAGGCGCACCCGCGCACCAGGGTACTCCCCGCCGAGGCCTGCGACATGTTTCCGGGAGGGTATGCCTATTTCACTCTGTTCTTCCATTGCGGACTCTGCCCACCATACTTCGAACTCTTTTGTGATATCATGAATACCTACGGGTTTCATCTCCTTGATTTCACCCCAAATGATGTCCTGACCATGGCCGTTTTCGCACATCTGTGCGAGAACTTTGTCGGAGTCCACCCCAATGTAGCCCTCTTCTGCCATTATTTTACGCCTCGAGTCGAGTCTGGGTCTCCTCTGTTTGGCGGGATTTCTTGGATCTTTAGGCTCAATAAGAGGCATAATTGACTAGAGAGCTCCGCGGCAAGTGGGAGGAGTGGAGGGCCAACTGGTGCTGGATCATGGAGGATGCCCCGGAGCAGTTCACTTCCCTGCGCCAAGTTGCGATAGTGCGCGGCAAGGACTGGAGTGACCTGGCCCCTGAGGATGACAAGCTGAAGATAGCCATCACTAGGATCCTTCGCCTCCGGCAAGCCAAGCTCACCGTAGGGGCTGTCGGGGCAGATTTCCTTCGCCGCCGCATCGCCCACTTGCAGGAGAGGAAGAGGCCTGCTTGGGATTTTGGTAATGCTGCAGACTGTATGAGGCTGCGCCCAGGCCTTAACTATAATTTTACTGTCCTGGAGCTCAAAGGGATGCTCCGTGAGCTGTTCAAGCACGACGCCAAGCACCCGGAGTGGTTCACCTTGCCGCGGGGGGTAGTTCCACTATGCAACAATTCGTCACTCAGTGCTATCCGCGCGGCAATGCCGTGGTGTGACTCCCACGGGATTGACCCCACTTGGCTGGCGCCCTCCGACGAAGCCGTGCAAACATTCTTCGATAACTTGGTGGAGCTGCCCATTAATCCCGACGAGAAGAAGGGCCTCACCCGCGACACCACCGACCGGGAGATGGCGTATATCGCCACCAGGTTGGAGGAGGCAGCCGCAGCCGAGGCCGCGGGCGAGTTTGGGTATACCTTGGAGGAGGCAGATGCAGCGTAGGCGGTGAGTCGGGCCGAGGAGGAAAAGATCCTCAAACTGTTAAAGCCTACCGGGCAACCTGCCGAGACGAGCGAGGCTTCCGGGCAAGGCGCAGAATCGAGCGAGCCCGCCGAGCAGGGCGCTGAATCAAGCGATTCTGCCGAAGACTTGGGCGGGTCTCTGAACCTTGGTTCTTCTTCTTCGTCCTCGGGGAGTTCTCCGGCGCCGGCAAGTCCTCCAGCCCCAGCGAGGAGGCGCCCCCGCAAAGCCGCAGGCGCGGCGGGGCAGCCGGTGGGCCAGCAGCCGCAGCGCCGTTCGACGCGCGCCACCGCGGCGGTCAAGGCCGTCAAGGGAGTGCCTCGCGCCTCCGCAGCGGCTGGAGGAGGGTCTTCCCGCACCGGCTCCACCGCTCCTTCCGCCCCTCGGGCCTCGGCGTCGACCGGAGCTGGGTCTTCGCAGGCCACTGTTCCAGTGCCCGCCAAACGCCCGAGGGAGCCTACTCCTCCAGCTCCTCGCGCCGGGACGCGCGAGGCAGATTTCGACTTCTCCGTCCTCAATTCCGACGAGGAGGAGGAAGAGTAAGTAAAGCAACTCTTATTTTCTTCAATTTTGCTGTTCTTGTTTTGAATCTTCTTTGTCTGATTCTGTTTGATGTCTGTCTTCCAGGACCCAGCCCAAAGGGTGGCGAAGAGGGCCAAGATCCCGGTGGTCGACCTTGAGGACGAGCCCGTCGCAGCAGCAGGGGATGCGCCCGCGACAGGCTTGCCGGATCAGCCAGCTGCCCCGCAGAGCAGCCCCCAGCGCAGGCCCCAGCGTAAGTTTCCTGTTCGCTCCTTACTTGTCGGGCACGCGTAGACTTCTTATCTTCATTAACGTTTTGCTTGTTTGTTGGCTTGTACAGAAGCGGAGCCGCAACCTCAGGAGCGGCAAGAGACTGCTCCTGATGAGCGGCGCGTCTCAATCTCGCCGCCAAGGAGGAGCTCCCCGGCGAGGGGGAATACTCCGCCAAGGACGGGTACTCCACCAAGGGCGAGTACCCCGCCAAGGGCGAGTACCCCGCCAAGGGTGGGCACCCCGCCAAGGGAAGGCGCCAGTGGCCCTCCGCCGGCGGGGGCCACCACCACGCCACCGAGGGAGAACTCCCCGGCAAGGAACCCCGTCGGAGAAGAGGCCGGCGCAGGTAACCCTTCTGCTTTTCCTCTTTTGATTTCTTCTTTTTGGATATTTGCTTGACCATTCTTTTTTCTTGCCTTCAGACTCGTCCGCTCCAGAGCCTATGGAGACGGAGGCCGCCACCGAGGAGGCCGCGCGCGGAAACACTGGTGGCGCTGTGGCCACCGAGGAGGCGATTGGCACCGAGGAGCCCGCCGTCGAAGAGGCAACCAGGGACGCCGGTGCGGCAGCTGAGGAGGGGACCGGCGGTCGCACTGACGGCCCTGAGGCCGCAGGAGCGTTTGACGCTGCGCCGACCATCGACCCTGCCGCTGCCGCGGCCGGAACTGACGCCTACTTGGAGGCCGGAAACGGGGTCTTCATCCAACTCCCGTGGGCTTCTTCGTCAAGGGCGCCCGCGAAGGGGGAGGTCTTCGATGGGGAAGTCCTCGCCTACGCGGGGCTGAAGTTTGTCGACGCGCCCAGCAGCAGCAACGAGCCCGAGGAGGAGCAGCTTCTGCGCCGGCTTCTGGCCCTGTATCGTGCCAGGCAGGCCAAGCTGGAGTCCCGAGAGGCTCTGGCTTCCAAGGCAGGCGTCGATTTGGAGAAGCGTGCCGAAGAGCTCCGCGCCGCCAACCAGGCGGCCCTCCGGTCCTTGGCGGAGGAGCGGGAGGAGCTCGCCGAGGCGCATCAGGCGTTCTTGCTCGAGAAAGCCGAAGCGGAAGAGCAGCAACGGCTCGCCGCCGAAGACCTGTCTCGGCGGGAAGGTGAGCTGACACAACGGAAGGTCGACCTCGATAGCCATGAGGACGACCTTACCGCGCGCGAGCAGTCCCTTGGCGGAGCTCTGCAGGAAGCGAGGGATGCCGCTGCAGCTGCAGAGACAGCCAAGAGAGACTTGGAGGCGAGGGTGGCACAGTTGGAGATCAACTTGAGGACGAGCGAGGAGAAGGTTGCCGCGCTCACATTGGAGAGGGAGAAAGACGCCCACAGCCACTCGGAGCTGCAGGTCCGTCTCTCCGACAAGGGCAAGGAGCTCGCCATCGCCAAGGATTCTGTCGCGGACTTGGAATTGAAGTTGTCCACCCTCACTGCATCACTTGACAGCGCCAGGAACTGGGAGAAGAAGCTGAAGGAGGAACTCCGGGCTGAGAGGGCACTGCTGGACAGCGCCGCCCTCACACAAAACAACTTCAGGCAGACGGTGGAGCAGTGGACCGAGGAGCTTGTCGCCGCCGCCGCTGACATCGACAGGGAGATGGCGGGGCTGGGGACGGAGCACCTCGGGTACTCCCCCGACGCGAACCTCCCTCACAGCGCCAAGCTGAGCTTATTCTTCAAGGGAGTAGCACCGGCCCTCGAGCAGCTACGGGAAAGGCTCCCCACGCAGCTGGCGAACGAGGCACGCAGGCTTTGCACGGGGGTTGTGGAGAGAGTGCCGACGAAGATAGTCTACCGCAACCCCGGGCTCAACCTCAACAACGTCCTCAGGACCTTACCGCCCGACGCCGACCAGGAAGCGCTGAAGGCTCTTGTCGCCCCCCATCGTGGCCAAGGTGGGCAAGATCAAGAGAGTTGATGGTGACCGTGCAGACTAGGCTGCTTTCTTTCTGCTTCCCTTGTCGCTGCCAATCACGTTATGGACAGTAGTTTATTAGAACAGCGACAAGTCTTCTTGTAATATAACTTTATTTTGGGTAGTTAATGCAATGTTATTTCCTTTGTTCGACTTCTTTACTTTGTATGCTTTTACCCTATGCTTTTAGGGAACTTGCCGGCAAAGGGACCCTTACCACGAGCGCTGAGTGCGGAACTTCAGCAGCCTGCTGGCAACACCTCTACCGGCAAGAAACCTTGCCGCAGCTAGTCGCAGCACACTTAGGTTGTTGAGCGAACTCGAAAACGAAGCAAGGGCGCGACACTTGTCGCAGCACACTTAAGCCGTTGAGCTTGCTCGAAACAAAGTAAGGGCGCGGCTAGCCACGGGTAGGTTCCTCCGCGCACAGGTTTTCCATACAAAGCGTGGTCGTTCAAGGAAGATAACTTCAAAAAAATTAAAAATCTTAATGCTCAAACTTTGGCAACATAGCTTTTGTGTGTTGTTTGCTTCCCGGCAAGGCGAGGCTTTTCTTTCTTGAACGGCACTCGGTCCATACCACTATCTCCTTCCCCCTGGCAAACTTGTGCACGAGGGAAACTTCTTCTGCTTGAGAGAAAAGAAAAAGGGAGGAAACACAGATATGGGGCTTCGCGGCCCATTGTTGCTTACCGGGGGTGTGTGCTGCACAAAGTGTCAGATAATACATGCAAGAAAAATGAAAAGGCATGAAACGACAAGTCGTGCAAGGCACAAAAGTTTTACGGATGCACGGGGTCTGTGCCCGGCTTTGTACAAAGGATTACATGCAACAGCGGCAAGACTTGTACAAAAGGTGGTTGCCGGAACGGATCACGGCAACCGCGCCTTATGGGTGAAACTTACGAAGATGCTCAATGTTCCAGGAATTGCTCACCGGTAAGCCCTCTTCAGTCTCAAGGCGGACAGCACCGGGCATTGTGACTTGTCTCACCCGATAAGGGCCTTCCCACTTCGGCGTCAACTTGTTGGAGTTCTTGGCGGACCGAACGCGCCAAAGAACAAGGTCGCCTTCCTCGAGACTTCTGGCTCTAACTTTGTGGCTATGGTAGCGGCGCAAAGCTTGCTGGTATCGAGCAGCTCATACAGCAGCCTGAAGACGGTCCTCCTCGAGGAGCAGTGCATCATCTTGCCGCAGCTGCTCTTGCTCGAGCTCATCGCAAGCGAGCACTCGAGGGGACCCGTATACGAGTTCCGTGGGGAGAACTGCCTCTGCTCCATAGACAAGAGCAAAGGGTGTCTGTCTGGTGGCTCGATTTGGTGTCGTCCTGATTGACCAAAGAACCGCCGGCAACTCCTCAATCCAGTTTCTTCCGCAATTGTGTAGCTTGTCGAAAGTTCTTGTCTTGAGCCCGCGCAACACTTCAGCGTTTGCCCTCTCTGCCTGACCATTGCTCCTCGGGTGAGCAACAGAGGCGAAGCAGACCTTGGCGCCAAGGTCTTGGACGTATTGCATGAAGGTGCGACTTGTGAATTGCGTGCCGTTGTCGGTGATGATCCTGTTAGGGATTCCGAAACGGCAAACAGTTGACCTGAAGAACTTGACTGCTGACTATGCGGTCACCTTTCTCACTGGTTCCACTTCCGACCACTTTGTGAACTTGTCGATGGCGACGTACAAGTACTCAAAGCCCCCGACTGCGCGGGGAAAGGGGCCTAGGATGTCGAGCCCCTAGACCGAAAATGGCCAGGACAAAGGGATCGTCTGGAGAGCTTGAGCTGGCTGATGTATTTGCTTGGCATGGAACTAGCACGCTTCACACTTGGTTACTTGTGCAGTTGCATCTTGGAGGGCTTCTGGCCAAAAGAAAACCTTGCCGGAACGCCTTTCCGGCAAGTGCTCTTGCGCCAATGTGGTGGCCACATATGCCTCCATGTATCTCCGCCAACAGCTTTTGCCCATCTTCCCGGGGAATGCACTTCAATCTGACACCATTGAGTCTTCTTCTGTACAGTTCATTGCCAACGAACTGGTACATACTTGACTGCCTGGTTATTCTCTCTGCTTCTTTTGGCTCTTCGGGAAGTTCTCCAGTTTGAAGGAAATGGACAATTTGCTGCGCCCAGGCTGGAGCTTGAGGCTCAACAACAAGGACTAAAGGCATCAGTGCTGCTGCGGGAACGTCAGCTTCTACGCAAGAACCTGCGGCTCGGCCGGAGCTGGACGTCCCCCGGCAAGCTTGTCGGGGCAAGACTTGTCGGGAACGCCTGCTTCAACTATACAAACCCTAGGATCCGCAGGAGCAGACTGTTCCTCAGCAACTTGGTCGTTGATCTTGGGGACCTTGGCGGCGACTTCAGGAAGATCCGCCGGCAAGTAGTCGCCGGAGACCAACTTTCTCTTCTTGCTTTGCCCAATTGATGGTGTAACGAATGGTTGAGTTAGCTTGAGCACGAATATCCCTGGTTCCACAGGTAGCTTTAGTGCAGCACACTTTGACAGGCCATCTGCGATGTCATTTTGAGCTCTTGGAACGTGCTCCATCTGTATGCCTTCAAATTGCTCTTCAAGCTTTCTCACTTCGTCAACGTAAGCTTCCATCAATGGGCTCTGGTAGCTCTTGTTCACTTGTCGGACAACCAACTGCGAATCTCCCCGCACAATCAGCTTCTTGATCCCAAGCTCTACTGCGATTCTGAGACCGGCAAGCAAACCTTCATACTCTACAGTATTATTCGTTGCTTGCTCCTTGGGAAAGTGCATCTGGACGACGTACTTGAGGTTCTCGCCGGTGGGCGCGACAAGCAGCACACCAGCACCGGCGCCTTGCAGCGAGAAGGCTCCATCGAAGTACATTACCCATTCTTTGCTCGCTTCTTTGACGTGGATGCTTGTCTCTGGATTTTCTTCATCTGGCGTTGGTGTCCATTCCGCTATGAACTCTGCCAATGCTATGCTCTGGATAGTTGAAGTACTCTCGAACTTGAGGCCAAAGCTTGATAGCTCCAGTGCCCACTCGACAATCCTGCCTGTTGCTTCTGGATTTTGCAATATCCTTTTCAGCGGAAAGCGAGTGACCACTGTTATCTCATGTGCTTGGAAGTAATGGCGCAGCTTTCTCGAGGCCATGAGGAGGCCGAAAAGCAGCTTCTGCACCCCAGAGTATCTTAACCTAGCCCCCTGCAAGAGGGAACTTACAAAATAAACTGGGCGCTGCACCATCTTCTTTCGCACCTCTTCTTGCATCTGCGCAGACTCATCCTTGTCGGGGCCAGAGCTTGTCGGGGAAGCCCCCTGCTTGTCGCTGGATGCGCTTGCCGGGATTGTGGGCTCCTCATCTGCCTCCCTTTCCGCTACTAACGCAGCACTAACCACTTGATTGGTCGCTGCTAAGTACAGCAGCAACTTCTCTTGCGGCTTAGGTGCGACAAGTATTGGAGTGGAGGACAAGTACCCTTTCAAGTCTTGTAGCGCTGCCTCCGCTTCCGGAGTCCATTTCATTGGACCTGCCTTTTTCAAGATTTTGAAAAACGGCAGGGCGCGTTCTGCAGACTTAGAAATGAGTCTGCTGAGAGCAGCCACGCAGCCGGCAAGCCTCCGCACATCCTTAACGCGCTTCGGAGCTTCGATCTGCTCAATGGCTTTGATCTTGTCGGGATTGGCTTCAATCCCCCTCTGGGACACAAAGAACCCGAGAAGCTTGCCGGAGGGGACTCCGAACACACACTTCTCGGGGTTAAGCTTGAGTTGTATCTTGCGCAGATTCGCAAAAGTTTCATCTAGGTCTTGAATCAGGGTATCTTTGTCCTTGCTCTTGACCACTATATCATCCATGTAAGCTTCTACATTCCTGTGTATCTGTGGCTCAAAAGCAGTGTGGACCACCCTTGCAAATGTTGAACCCGCATTCTTCAATCCAAAGGGCATGCGTATGAAGCAGTAAGTGCCACATGAAGTAATGAATGCGGTCTTCTCTTCATCCTCTTCAGCCATGAATATCTGGTGATATCCGGAGTATGCATCAAGGAATGAAAGCAACTCACATCCAGCCGTGGAGTCAACGATCTGGTCAATGCGCGGCAAGGGAAATGGCTCTTTAGGACAAGCTTTATTCACATCAGTGAAGTCTATACAAAGCCTTCACTTCCCATTTGCTTTGCGCACGACGACAGGGTTGGCCAGCCACGTGGGATGAAGTACACCTCTAACAAGGCCTGCTGCTTCCAACTTCTTGATTTCTTCGGGAATAAACTCTTGGCGCTCCACCGCTTGCTTCCTGACCTTCTGCTTGACGGGCCGCGCGTGAGGACAAACGGCAAGCTTGTGCTCAATTACTTTCCTGGGAACGTCGGGGATGTCAGACGGTTGCCATGCAAACACGTCGACATTCGCCCGCAGGAAAGCAACGAGCGCGCTTTCCTATTTAGGATCGAGCGTTGCACTGATGGTGAAAGTACCACCAGTGCCGTCCTCCATGGCGGACACCTTCTTGGTTGCAGGTGGAGCTGCCATTCCCTTCTTGCACTTGCCGGTGGAGCTCGATGGTGCGTCCTCGACGGCAGCGCAGCACTCCGAAGAGGTGCATTTGCCGGAGTGGGCCACAGAGCTCCTGCCGGACTTGGTCTTGTTCTTCCCCCCGGGAGCCTCAGCGGCAAGTGTTTTGCTATCTGTGGCAGCTGCTGCGTCCCGGTAGATCTTGTCGGCGCAGATAAGCACGTCCTTCTTGCCGCCAGGGACAGAGATGACGCTTATCGGCCCTAGCATCTTGAGCATGTTGTAGGCGTAGTGAGAGGCTGCCATGAACTTGGCGAGCGCCGGACGGCCAAGTATCCCATTGTATGGCAATGGGATATCGGCAACGTCAAAGGTGATCCTCTTAGTTCTGAAATTCAGCTCTCCGCCAAAGGTTACTGGCAGCGTGATCTTCCCCTTCGGCTTGCTCCTTCCCGGGTTAATTCCTTGGAAAGTTCCGCTTTCCTCAAGCTCGCTGTCGGGGAACTGTAGCTTTCGGACTACAGCAGAGGAGATCAGGTTTAGGCCGGCCCCACCGTCAACCAGCATCTTGGTGACCTTGAGGTTGCGGATGGTTGGTGAAACCAACATCGGCAAGCACCCGACTGCAGTTGTGCGGTCGGGGTGATCCTCAATGTCGAAGATGATGGGCGTGCTGGACCACTTCAGTAGCTTGCGCGACTCGACGGGTGGCTCTGCTGCATTAACTTCCCGCACCCATTTTTGAGTTGGCGGTGGGAAGTATGCAGAGAGGCACCTCCATCAACGCACAGAACTTCTTTGGCCTTCTAGAACTCCTGCTCGCTGTTGTCTCCGTCGTCCATGTCCTCGTCATCGTCTTCGTCTTCGTCCTTGTCGCGGCCGCGGGGAGGTCTATCTCCTTGCCGCTGCTTGGCCTTGTCGCGGCGTCCTCCCCGGCCATTGAATGGCCGCTTCTTTCCAGACTCTCCTCCGCCTCCCTGGGCCTTCTCTTTGTCGCGTCGCTCGTACTCAGCCTTCTGCTGTTCAACGAGGTACTCGACCCTTTTGCAGTTCTGGAGGTCGTGGCCCTTGGTGCGGTGGATCTTGCAGTACTTCTTGTCGGAGCCGTCCTGCTTGTCGGCGGCGGCTATAGTGGCAGCTTGCTTGCCGGAGCCACCAGCCTCAGCTTTCTTGGCGCCTGCCTTCTTGCCGGACTGCTTGACAGCTAGTACTTCCTTGTTCTTCTTTTTCTTGTTGTTCCGCCGCCGGTTTTTCCTTGCCGGGGCGGCATCCTCACTGTCCGTTCCTCCTGCTCCAGCATCCTCTCCGGGGAGTCTCCCCCCTCTTCAGCGCGCGCACACTTGTCAGCCAGGGCATAAAGCTCGCTGACGTCTCGTATCTTGCACATCGCCATTTCCTCCCTCATCCTGCGGTTACGCACATTCTGATGGAACGCGCTAATAACCGCGGCGGGGTGGACGTCTGGGATGTTGTGCTGGACGCGGCTGAATCTCTGGATGTACTTTCGCAGGGACTCTCCTTCCTTCTGGGCGAGTATATGAAGATCGCTCTCCTGGCCATGGGACTTGTGGCCGCCCGTGAAGGCGCCGACAAACTGGTGGCACAGGTCGGCCCAAGAAGAAATAGAGTTCTCCGGCAAGTGCATGAGCCAAGATCTGACGTTTGGCTTAAGCACGAGCGGGAAGTAGTTTGCTAATATCTTCTCGTCTCGTCCCCCGGCAGCCTGCACCGCAATGGTGTAGATGTTGAGGAACTCTGAGGGATGGGTCTTGCCGTCGTACTTCTCGGGTACGTCGGGCTTGAAGTTCTTCATGCTGGGCCACTGGACTTGCCGCGGCTCACGGGTGAACGCAGGGCAACCTGCCGCGTACGGCAAGTCGCCCGGTTCTCTGGGCACATGCATGTCGACAGCGGTCCCAGCGCGCTAGTCGAACTGTAGTCGCGCTTCTCTTCGACGCTCAATGTGAGTTCGAGCGTCTTCTTGTCGTCTGTCGTCGAGAACTTGGCGTTGATCACGGCGAGCTCGCGGATCCGACGACGCCGTGGAGTCGTCGTCGATGTTGATCCGGCGAGTCGGTGATTTCAGCCTTCGTGGAGGTGAGTGCACGGTGGTTGCACCCCCGGCGGTCTTGTCTCCATCAGCCCGCGCCTGGCTGACTTGCCGCGGCCGCGACGTCGCCGGCTGCTGCGGCGTGTCGTTGTTGGCGAAGGCGATGAGGCTTTGGATGGTAGCCCTCCAGTCTTCGGCCTTGTCTGCCGCTGGAGGGAAGTCAAGGAGTAGCTGGGCTCTAGCTAGAGCTTCTGCTGGAGTGGAGGGGAGCGGTGGCGAGCGGTGCGAGGAGCGAGATATGCTCGGACTCCCAACTGCGTTAGAAGGAGCAGGTTCTCGCCCGGGTGACCGCGCGTGGCTCGTTCCAGCATGCTGGCCTTGAGCGTCCCGCGACCCGCCGACTTGTCCTTGGCCCAGCAAGCGGATGGTACCCTGCGTACCACGTCGCTACCGGTCCGGCACCTCCTGAGAGGGGCGCGGTGCGTGTACAGACACCGAGGTCTTGGAGTGCGCTCGGTCATCCAATTTGTCCTTGGACTTGGCGGCGCCGTGAGTTTCCGCGCCGGCGTCCGTCCTTCCGCCGGCGTCTACCCCACCAACTGTTGGTTCTGGTGGTGGCGGGATCGATGCGGACGGGCCTCCTACCTCCGAAGCTTTCTTCTTCGGCGGCATGTCGGTGAAGTTAACGAAGTTGATGAAGGTTTCGCCCGCATGAACGCCGGATCAGGTTCACACAACCTCGACGCCCCCTACCTGGCACGCCAAAGATGTCGGGGAAACTGATCGCCCACGAACACCTATGGGACCGGAGCCCCTTTTCGGTACGGCAAGGGAGCGGAGGGTGCACGAAGAGCAGATCGAGGCGAGCACGCGAGCAGTTTACCCAGGTTCGGGCCGCACAGATGCGTAAAACCCTACTCCTGCTTCGGTTTGTATTGTGTTCTTGGCTCAGGAGCAACTAGAACTACAGTACTTATCGCTAGCTACACCGAGCGTGAGAGTGATCGAAGATCGGAACCTCCCCTACATTGTGCATGGGCCTCCTTTTATAGGTCAAGGGGTCACCGACAGGTGGCAACGTAGGTGAGGGTAAAAACGTAAAAATGGTGGTAGTTGTAACTGTGTATGTACAGTGCTCTGTACCTAACCCTGACGGTGGGGGACAAGGGCATTGAATGCCCGTCACCATCGCCCCAAACAGTGCAAAAAGCGTCCGTCCGGGCGTCTCCGTTCGCCACGACAGTAGCCTCGTCATCGTGGCTTGCCACCGTGTCCCCAGGCTGCACAGTCTTCCGCCACGTGCCCCTGGAAGGGCCCCAGGGCGACCCATGGCCGGATGAGCTGGAGCGCGGGCACACAGTGGAAGCTTGTCGCGGCAAGCACCTTGCCGCGGTCGCTACCTTGCCGCGCCCGGAAGCTTGTCGCTCTCCGGGCCTTGCCGGGGCGCGCGATGCGCCACGGCAAGTCTTCTGAAGTGCCATGCTTTGGCCTTCCTGGCAAGCTCCTCTTGCCAGGGTCTCGTGCTAAAGGGGTGGTTTGGAGCCTGGAGCGGCCTTCCCGGCAAGCTCCTCTTGCCGGGGCCTTGTTTCTTAACTTGAATACTTTGTTCTTGAATGGCTCCGGAGGAACCATAGTTGGCTTTGGCGGGCGCGTGGCAAGCCCTGCCTCGGGACGCTGCTACTGACCGTGCACAAGTCGGGATACTAAGGTACCCCCACTTTAGTACACCGACAAAGGTACTGCAATGAATTCGTTCTTTGTTTTATTTGTGTTAAACCTAATGTATTCCAACTTCTCTATGGTTCATATCCTCCAATACTACTCATAGATGCATTGAAATATGCAAACAACACACAAAAACAGAATCTGTCAAAAATAAAACAGTCTGAAGTAATCTGCAGTTTTCGCATACTTCTGTTACTCCAAAAAATCGAACTAAATTGGTAAACGTGAGGAATTTGTCTATTAATCATCTGCAAAAAGAATCAACAAAATAGCACACTCCAGTAAAATCTGGTGACCATTCTAGCGAGCGCTAACGAATATGTTTTTCACAGCAAGATCATATAAACTTCACACAAGTCTTCCCAAAGGTTCTACTTGGCACAAACACTAATTAAAACACAAAACCACATCTAAACAGAAGTTAGATGAAATATTTATTCCTAAACAGAAGCAAAAACAAATAAAATAAAATTGGGTTGCCTCCCAATAAGCGCTATCGTTTAAAAGATAAGAATTGAAACATAAAGGGAGCATCATGAAGAATATGACTAGCACATTTAAGTCTAACCCACTACCTATGCGTAGGGATTTTGTGAGCAAACAACTTACGGGAACGATAATCAACTAGCATAGGAAGGGAAAACAAGCATAGCTTTAAGATTTTAAGCACATAGAGAGGAAACTTGATATTATTGCAATATGTAGAAGCATATGACCCTCTCTCATAATAATTTTTAATAGCATCATGAATGAATTCAACAATATAACTACCATTTAAATCATTCTTTTCATGTTCTACAAGCATAGAAAATTTACTAATCCCATCATAAGCAAAATTCTTCTCATTCATAGTAGTGGGAGCAAACTCAGCAAAATAACTATCATGTGAAGCATAATCCAATTGAAAACTAAAATCATGATGACAAGCTACTTTGTTCTCATAATCAATTGGAACCTCTCCCGAAATGGTGGATTCATCACTAAATAAAGTCATGACCTTTCTAAATCCACTTTCATCAATATAATGATCATAAATAGGAGGCATGCTTTCATCATAATAAATATTATCATCAAAACTTGGGGGACTAAAAATATCATCTTCATCAAACATAGCTTCCCCAAGCTTGTGGCTTTGCATATCATTAGCATCATGGGTATTCAAAGAATTCATACTAACAACATTGCAATCATGCTCATCATGCACATATTTTATGCCAAGCATTCTATGTAGTTCTTCTTTTAGTACTTGAGCATAATTTTCCTTTCCATCATTTTCACGAAAGATATTAAAAATATGACGCATATGAGGTAACCTTATTTCCATTTTTTTGTAGTTTTCTTTTAAACTAAACTAGTGATAAAACACGAAACTAAAAGATTTGATTGCAAGATCTAAAGATATACCTTCAAGCACTAACCTCCCCGGCAACGGTGCTAGAAAAGAGCTTGATGTCTACTACACAACCTTCTTCTTGTATACACTGTTGGGGCACCAAGTGCAGAGGTTTGTAGGACAGTAGCAAATTTCCCTCAAGTGGATGACCTAAGGTTTATGAATTCGTGGGAGGCGTAGGATGATGATGGTCTCTCTCAAACAACCCTGCAACCAAATAACAAAGAGTCTCTTGTGTCCCCAATGTTGGGGAACGTAGTATTTTAAAATTTTCCAACGATCACGCAAGATCTATCTACTAGATGCATAGCAACGAGAGGGGAGAGTGTGTCTACGTACCCTCATAGACCGGGAGCGGAAGCGTCAAGTGACGCGGTTGATGTAGTCGAACTTCTTCGCGATCCAGCCGATCAAGCACCGAACGTATGACACCTCCGCGTTCAGCACACGTTCAGCTTGATGACGTCCCACGAGCTCTTGATCCAGTTGAGCTTCACGGGAGAGTTTCGTCAGCACGACGGCGTGGTGACGGATATGATGTTTCTACCAGTGCACGGCTTCGCCTAAGCACTGCTACGGTATGACCGAGGTGTGTTTCTGTGGAGGGGGGCACCGCACACGGCTAAAACAATTCAACTTGTGTGTCTTTGGGTGCCCCCCTGCCCCCGTATATAAAGGATCAAGGGGGGACGCCGGCCAGCCCCTTGTGGCACGCCTAGGAGGTGCAATCCTACTAGGAATAGGATTGCAATCCTATTCCTAGTAGGAACTACCAAAAGGGAGAAGGGGGAAAGGAAGGAGAGGGAGAAGGAGAAGGAAAGGGGCGCCGGTCCCCCCTCCCTCCTTGTCCAATTCGGACCAACGGGTGGGGGGCGTGCGGCCCAGCCCTGGCCCTCCTTCTCTCGTTCTCCTACGGCCCATTAAGGCCCATAGCTTCCCCAGGGGTTCCGGTAACCCCCTCGGTACTCAGGTAAATTCCGAAACTTTTACGGAACACTTCGGTTATCCGAATATAGTCGTCCAATATATCAATCTTTACATCTCGGACATTCCGATACTCCACGTCATGTCCGTGATCTCATCCGGGACTCCAAACTACCTTCGGTACATCAAAACTCATAAACTCATAATACTGATCGTCATCAAACGTTAAGCGTGCGGACCCTACGGGTTCGAGAACTATGTAGACATGACCTTGACTTATCTCCGGTCAATAACCAATAGCGGAACCTGGATGCTCATATTGGCTCCTACATATTCTACGAAGATCTTTATCTGTCAAACCGCATAACAACATACGTTGTTCCTTTTGTCATCGGTATGTTATTTGCCCGAGATTCGATCGTCGGTATCTCCATACCTAGTTCAATCTCGTTACCAGCAAGTCTCTTTACTCGTTCCGTAATACATCATCTCGTGACTAACTCATTAGTCTTTTGCTTACAAGGCTTATTATGATGTGCATTACCGAGAGGGCCCAGAGATACCTCTCCGACACTCGGAGTGACAAATCCTAGTCTTGATCTATGCCACCACCACCAATACTTTTAGAGACACCCATGGATCATCTTTATGATCACCCAGTTACGTTGTGACGTTTGATAGCACACAAGGTGTTCCTACGGTATTCGGGAGTTGCATAATCTCATAGTCATAGGAACATGTATAAGTCATGAAGAAAGCAATAGCAGTAAAGCTAAACGATCATAGTGCTTAGCTAACGGATGGGTCTTTTCCATCACATCATTCTCCTAATGATGTGATCCCATTGATCAAATGACAACTCATGTATATGGCTAGGAAACATAGCCATCTTTGATCAATGAGCTAGTTTAGTAGAGGCATACTAGGGACATACAATTTTGTCTATGTATTCCCACATGTATCAAGTTTCCGGTTAATACAATTCTAGCATGAATAAAAGGCATTTATGATGATATAAGGAAATACAAATAACATCTTTATTATTGCCTCTAGGGCATATTTCCTTCAGTCTCCCACTTGAACTAGAGTCAATAATCTAGATTACAAAGTGATGATCCTCACACCCATGGAGTCCTGGTGCTGATCATTTTTTGCCCGTGGAAGAGGCTTAGTCAACGGGTGTGCAACATTCAGATCCGTATGTATTTTGCAAATCTCTATGTCTCCCTCCTTGACTAGATCGCAGATGGAATTGAAGCGTCTTTTGATGTGCTTTGTTCTCTTGTGAAACCTGGATTCCGTCGCCAAGGCTATTGCTCCAGTGTTGTCACAAAAGATTTTCATTGGACCCGATGCACTAGGTATTACACCTAGATCGGATATGAACTCCTTCATTTGCTGCTTCCGAAGCAGCTATGTATTCCGCTTCACACGTAGATCCCGCCACGACGCTCTGCTTGGAACTGCACCAACTGACAGCTCCACCGTTCAACAAAAATACATATCCGGTTTGTGACTTAGAGTCATCTGGATCAGTGTCAAAGCTAGAATCGGCGTAACCGTTTACGACGAGCTCTTTGTCACCTCCATATACGAGAAACATATCCTTTTTCCTTTTTAGGTATTTGAGGATGTTCTTGACCGCTGTCCAGTGATCCACTCCTGGATTACTTTGGTACCTCCCTGCTAGACTTATAGCAAGGCACACATCAGGTCTGGTACACAGCATTGCATACATGATAGATCCTATGGCTGAGGCATAGGGAATGACTTTCATTTTCTCTCTATCTTCTGCGGTGGTCGGGCATTGAGTCTTACTCAACTTCATACCTTGTAACACAGGGAAGAAACCTTTCTTGGACTGATCCATTTTGAACTTCTTCAAAATTTTATCAAGGTATGTGCTTTGTCAAAGTCCAATTAAGTGTCTTGATCTATCTCTATAGATCTTGATGCCTAATATATAAGCAGCTTCACCGAGGTCTTTCATTGAAAAACTTTTATTCAAGTATCCTTTTATGCTATCCAGAAATTCTATATCATTTCCAATCAACAATATGTCATCCACATATAATATTAGAAATGCTACAGAGCTCCCACTCACTTTCTTGTAAATACAGGCTTCTCCAAAAGTCTGTATAAAACCATATGCTTTGATCACCTCATCAAAGCGTATATTCCAACTCCGGGATGCTTGCACCAGTCCATATATGGATCGCTGGAGCTTGCATACTTTGTTAGCACCTTTTGGATCGACAAAACTTTCTGGTTGCATCATATACAACTCTTCTTTAAGATATCCATTTAGGAATGCAGTTTTGACATCCATTTGCCAGATTTCATAATCATAAAATGCGGCAATTGCTAACATGATTCGGACAGACTTAAGCATCGCTACAGGTGAGAAAGTCTCATCGTAGTCAAATCCTTGAACTTGTCGAAACCCTTTCGCAACAAGTCAAGCTTTGTAAACAGTAACATTACCGTCTGCGTCGGTCTTCCTCTTGAAAATCCATTTATTTTCGATGGCTTGCCGATCATCGGGCAAGTCAACCAAAGTCCACACTTTGTTCTCATACATGGATCCCATCTCAGATTTCATGGCCTCAAGCCATTTTGCGGAATCTGGGCTCATCATCGCTTCCTCATAGTTCGTAGGTTCATCATGGTCTAGTAAAATGACTTCCAGAAATGGGTTGCCGTACCACTCTGGTGCGGAACGTACTCTGGTTGATCTACGACGTTCAGCAGAAACTTGATCTGAAGTTCATGATCATCATCATTAGCTTCCTCACTAATTGGTATAATAATCACTGGAACAATTTTCTGTGATGTACTACTTTCCAATTCAGGAGAAGGTACAATTACCTCATCAAGTTCTACTTTCCTCCCACTCACTTCTTTCGAGAGAAACTCATTCTCTAGAAAGGATCCATTCTTAGCAACGAATATCTTGCCTTCAGATCTGTGATAGAAGGTGTACCCAACAGTCTCTTTTGGGTATCCTATGAAGATACATTTCTCCGACTTGGGTTCGAGCTTACCAGGTTGAAGCTTTTTCACATAAGCATCTCAGCCCCAAACTTTAAGAAACGACAGCTTTAGTTTCTTGCCAAACCATAGTTCATAAGGCGTCGTCTCAACGGATTTAGATGGTGCCCTATTTAACGTGAATGCAGCTGTCTCTAAAGCATAACCCCAAAACGATAGTGGTAAATCGGTAAGAGACATCATAGATTGCACCATATCCAATAAAGTACGGTTACGACGTTCGGACACACCATTACGCTGTGGTGTTCCGGGTGGCGTGAGTTGTGAAACTATTCCACATTGTTTCAAATGAACACCAAACTCGTAACTCAAATATTCTCCTCCACGATCAGATCGTAGAAACTTTATTTTCTTGTTACGTTGATTCTCTACTTCACTCTGAAATTCTTTGAACTTTTCAAATGTTTCAGACTTGTGCTTCATTAAGTAGATATACCCATATATGCTTAAATCATCAGTGAAGGTCAGAAAATAACGACACCTGCCGCGAGCTTCAACACTCATTGGCCCACATACATCAGTATGTATGATTTCCAACAAATCTGTTGCTCGCTCCATAGTTCCAGAGAACGGAGTTTTAGTCATCTTGCCCATGAGGCATGGTTCGCAAGCACCAAGTGATTCATAATCAAGTGATTCCAAAAGTCCATCACTATGGAGTTTCTTCATGCGCTTTACACCAATATGACCTAAATGGCAGTGCCACAAATAAGTTGCACTATAATTATTATCCTTGCATCTTTTGGCTTCAAAATTATGAATATGTGTATCACTACAATCGAGATCCAATAAGAATAGACCACTCTTCAAGGGTGCATGACCATAAAAGATATTATTCATAAAAATAGAACAACCATTATTCTTTGATTTAAATGAATAACCGTCTCGCAACAAACAAGATCCAGATATAATGTTCATGCTCAACGGTGGCACCAAATAACAATTATTTAGGTCTAAAACTAATCCCGAAGGTAGATGTAGAGATAGCGTGCCGACGACGATCACATCGACTTTGGAACCATTTCCCACGCGCATCGTCACCTCGTCCTTAGCCAATCTTCGTTTAATTCGTAGTCCCTGTTTCGAGTTACAAATATTAGCAACCGAACCGGTATCAAATACCCAGGTACTACTACGAGCATTAGTAAGGTACACATCAATAACATGTATATCACATATACCTTTGTTCACCTTGCCATCCTTCTTATCCGCCAAATACTTGGGGCAGTTCCGCTTCCAGTGTCCAGTCCCTTTGCAGTAGAAGCACTCAGTTTCAGGCTTGGCTCCAGACTTGGGTTTCTTCGCGGGAGTAGCAACTATCTTGCTATTCTTCTTGAAGTTCCCCTTCTTTCCCTTGCCCTTTTTCTTGAAACAAGTGGTCTTGTTAACCATCAACACTTGATGCTCCTTTTTTATTTCTACCTCCGCAGCCTTGAGCATAGCGAAGAGCTCGGGAATTGTCTTTCGCATCCCTTGCATATTATAGTTCATCACGAAGCCTTTATAGCTTGGTGGCAGTGATTGAATAAGTCTATCAGTAACACTATCCTCGTCAACTTTGCAACCAAGTTAAGTCATATGATTGTAGTACCCAGACATTCTGAGCAAGTGTTCATTGATAGAACTATTCTCCTCCATCTTGCAGCTGTAGAACTTATTGGAAATCTCATATTTCTCAATCTGGGCATTTGCTTGAAATATTAACTTCAACTCTTGGAACATCTCATATAGTCCATGACGTTCAAAACGTCGTTGAAGTCCCGGTTCTAAGCCGTAAAGCATGGCACACTGAACTATCGTGTAGTCATCAGACCGCGACTGCCAAACGTTCAAAGCGTCTACATTAGAGGGAGGGGGCTTGTCACCTAGCGGTGCTTCAAGGACATAATTCTTCTGTGCAGCAATGAGAATAATCCTCAAGTTACGGACCCAGTCCGTATAATTGCTACCATCATCTTTCAACTTAGCTTTCTCTAGGAATGCATTAAAATTCAAAGGAACGGTAGCACGGGCCATTGATCTACAACAACATAGATATGCAAAAAACTATCAGGACTAAGTTCATGATAAATTAAAGTTCAATTTAATCATATTACTTTAAGAACTCCCACTTAGATAGACATCCCTCCGGTCATCTAAATGATCACGTGATCCAAATCAACTATACCATGTCCGATCATCACGTGAGATGGAGTAGTTTCAATGGTGAACATCTTATGTTGATCATATCTACTATATGATTCACGCTCGACCTTTCGGTCTCCAGTGTTCCGAGGCCATATCTGCATATGCTAGGCTCGTCAAGTTTAACCCGAGTATTCTGTGTGTGCAAAACTGGCTTACACCCGTTGTATTTGAACGTAGATCTTATCACACCCGATCATCATGTGGTGTCTTGGCACGAAGAACTTTCACAACGGTGCCTACTCAGGGAGAACACTTATACCTTGAAATTTAGTAAGGGATCATCTTATAATGCTACCGTCGTCCTAAGCAAAATAAGAAGCATATTAAGATAAACATCACATGCAATCAAAATATGTGACTTGATATGGCCATCATCATCTTGTGCTTTTGATCTCCATCTCCAAAGCACCGTCATGATCACCTTCGTCACCGGCGCGACACCTTGATCTCCATCGTAGCATCGTTGTTGTCTCGCCAACTATTGCTTCTACGACTATCGCTGCTGCTTAGTGATAAAGTAAAGCAATTACATGGCGATTGCATTTCATACAACAAAGCGACAACCATATGGCTCCTGCCAATTGCCGATAACATTACAAAACATGATCATCTCATACAAAACTGTATATCTCATCATGTCTTGACCATATCACATCACAACATGCCCTGCAAAAACAAGTTAGACGTCCTCTACTTTGTTGTTGCAAGTTTTACGTGGCTGCTATGGGCTTAGCAAGAACTGTTCGTACCTACGCATACAAAAACCACAACGATGTTTCATCAAGTATGTGTTGTTTTAACCTTCACAAGGACCGGGCGTAGTCACACTTGATTCAGCTAAAGTGAGAGAGACAGACACCCACTAGTCACCTTTAAGCAACAAGTGCTCATAACGGTGAAACCAGTCTCGCGTAAGTGTGCGCGTAATGTCGGTCCGGGCCGCTTCATCTCACAATACCGCCGAAGCAAAGTATGACATGCTGGTAAGCAGTATGACTAGTATCGCCCACAACTCATTGTGTTCTACTCGTGCATATCATCTACGCATAAACCTGGCTCATGATGCCACCGTTGGGGAACGTAGGATTTTAAAATTTTCCTATGATCACGCAAGATCTATCTACTAGATGCATAGCAACGAGAGGGGAGAGTGTGGCTACGTACCCTCGTAGACTGGGAGCGGAAGCGTCAAGTGACGCGGTTGATGTAGTCGAACTTCTTCCCGATCCAACCGATCAAGCACCTAACGTACGGCACCTCCGCGTTCAGCACACGTTCAGCTTGATGACGTCCCACGAGCTCTTGATCCAGTTGAGCTTCAAGGGAGAGTTTCGTCAGCACGACGGCGTGGTGACAGATATGATGTATCTACCAGCGCAGGGCTTCGCCTAAGCACTGCAACGGTATGACCGAGGTGTGTTTCTGTGGAGGGGGGCACCGCACACGGCTAAAACAATTCAACTTGTGTGTCTTTGGGTGCCCCCCTGCCCCCGTATATAAAGGAGCAAGGGGGAAGGCCGTCCGGCCCCTTGTGGCGCGCCTAGGAGGTGCAATCCTACTAGGAATATGATTGCAATCCTATTCCTAGTAGGAACTACTAAAAGGGAGAATGGGAAAGGAAGGAGAGGGAGAAGGAGAAGGAAAGGGGCGCCGGCCCCCCTCCCTCCTTGTCCAATTCGGAGCAAGGGGTGGGGGCGCGCGGCCCAGCCCTGGCCCTCCTTCACTCTTTCTCCTACGGCCCATTAAGGCCCATAGCTTCCCCAGGGGTTCCGGTAACCCCCCGGTACTCCGGTAAATTCCGAAGCTTTTACGGAACACTTCGGTTGTCCGAATATAGTCGTCCAATATATCAATCTTTACGTCTCGGACATTCCGAGACTCCTCGTCATGTCTGTGATCTCCTCCGAGACTCCGAACTACCTTCGGTACATCAAAACTCATAAACTCATAATACCGATCGTCATCAAACGTTAAGCGTGCGGACCCTACGGGTTCGAGAACTATGTAGACATGACCGAGACTTATCTCCGGTCAATAACCAATAGCGGAACCTGGATGCGCAAATTGGATCCTACATATTCTATGAAGATCTTTATCGGTCAAACCGCATAACAACATACGTTGTTCCTTTTGTCATCGGTATGTTACTTGCCCGAGATTCGATCGTCGGTATCTCCATACCTAGTTCATTCTCGTTACCGGCAAGTTTCTTTACTCGTTCCGTAATACATCATTTCGTGACTAACTCATTAGTGTTTTTCTTGCAAGGCTTATTATGATGTGCATTACCGAGAGGGCCCAGAGATACCTCTCCGACACTCGGAGTGACAAATCCTAGTCTTGATCTATGCCAACACCACGAATACTTTCAGAGACACCTATAGAGCATCTTTATGATCACCCAGTTACGTTGTGACGTTTGATTGCACACAAGGTGTTCCTATGGTATTCGGGAGTTGCATAATCTCATAGTCATAGGAACATGTATAAGTCATGAAGAAAGCAATAGCAGTAAAACTAAACGATCATAGTGCTAAGCTAACGGATGGGTCTTGTCCATCACATAATTCTCCTAATGATGTGATCTCGTTGATCAAATGACAACTCATGTCTATGGCTAGGAAACATAGCCATCTTTGATCAATGAGCTAGTTTAGTAGAGGCATACTAGGGACATACTATTTTGTCTATGTATTCACACATGTATCAAGTTTCCGGTTAATACAATTCTAGCATGAATAAAAGGAATTTATCATGATATAAGGAAATACAAATAACATCTTTATTATTGCCTCTAGGGCATATTTCCTTCACCCAACACACCCAATACAATGGTAAATTGTATAGGTGCACTAGTTCGGCGAAGAGATGGTGATACAAGTGCAATATGGATGGTAGATATAGGTTTTTGTAGTAAGAAAATATAAAAACAGCAAGGTAGCAAGTGGTAAACTTGAGCACAAACGGTATTGCAATGATAGGAAACAAGGCCTAGGGTTCATACTTTCACAAGTGCAAGTTCTCTCAACAAGGATAACATAATTGGATGATATTACTAGCCCTCAACATCCAACAAAGAGTCACTCCAAAGTCACTAATAGCGGAGAACAAACGAAGGGATTATGGTAGGGTATGAAACCACCTCAAAGTTATTCTTTCTGATCGATCAATTCAAGAGTCCGTAGTAACGTTCAATCTATCATATAGTTCGTACTAGAATAACACCTTAAGACACAAATCAACAAAAACCCTATTGTCACCTAGATACTCCATTGTCACCTCAAGTATCCGTGGGCATGATTATACGATATGCATCACACAATCTCAGAAACATCTATTCAACCAACACATAGAACTTCAAAGAGTGCCCCAAAGTTTCTATCGGGAAGTCAAGACGAAAACGTGTGCCAACCCCTATGCATAGATTCCCAAGGTCACGGAACCCGCAAGTTGATCACCAAAACATACATCAAGTGGCTCACGTGATATCTCATTGTCACCACATATAAGCACGTGCAAGACATACAACAAGTGTTCTAAAATCCTTAAAGACTCAATCTGATAAGATAACTTCAAAGGGAAAACTCAATCCATTAGAAGAGAGTAGAGGGGGAGAAGCATCATAATACCCAACTAAAATAGCAAAGCTCGCGAAACATCCAGATCGTGCCATCTCAAGAACACGAGAGAGAGAGAGAGAGATCAAACACATAGCTACCGGTACATACCCTCAGCCCCGAGGGTGGTCTAATCCCTTCTCATCATGGAGGGCGCCGGGATGATGACGATTGCCACCGGACAGTGATCCCCCCTCCGACAGGGTGCCAGAACATGGTCTAGATTAGTTTTCGGTGGCAACAGAGGCTTTCGGCGGCGGAACTCCCAATCTAGGTTATTTTCCGGAAGTTTCTTTATATATAGGAGGTGTAGGAGTCGGGGCCAACCAAAGGGGGGCTACGGGCTGTCCACGAGGCAGGGGGCGTGCTCAGTAGGGGGGGCCACCCTGGTGGGCAGCCCGTGGGTCCTCTCGTCCCCCTCCAGTACTCTGTGGGCTTCTTCTGGTCCAAAAATGATCTCTGTTAATTTTCGGGTCAATTGTGCTCCGTTTGATATTCCTTTTCCGCGAAACGATAAAACAGGAGAAAAACAGAAACTGGCTCTGGGCTCTGGGTTAATAAGTTAGTCCCAAAAATCATATAAAAGTGTATAATAAAGCACATAAAACATCCTAGAAGGATAATATAATAGCATGGAATAATCAAAAATTATAGATACATTGGAGACGTATCAGGGATCTTGAGGAGGATGCTGTTGAAGTGCTGGATGTACTTCTGCAGGGTTTACCCTTGTTGTTACTTGACGCGCCGCATGTCACCTGCGGTTGGAGGGCGGTCGCGGGTGCCCTGGAACTTAGCGATAAAACGCTCACGCATCTCACCACAGGAGGAGATCGATCCAACGGGCAGGTTCAAGAGCCACGAGCGTGCGCCGTCCTTGAGAGCCATGGGGAACCAGTTCACCATAATCTTCTCATCGTCGTTGGATGCCTTGATGCTCACCTCGTAGAGCTGTAGGAACTCAGCGGGGTCGGCGGTGCCGTCGTAGCGTGGAGGCAGGTCGGACTTGAACTTCCAGTTGACGCTGTGCAGCTCAGCGGTGAAGGCCCGAAAGCCTGTTGTGGACATCGGAGCCAGTCGCGGAGGCGGAGCTTGGTCTTGGTTCTCGCGCACCACCACTACAGGGGGCACACGGTCTCGACGTGGCGGTGGAGGGAGCCCAGGAGCTCCTCCTTGCGGCACGGGCGTCCCGCGTGGTGGGTTGGGCCGCGGGGCTGCGTGCCTTGGAGCGTGGACGATGTCTTGACGCGGAGGTGGTGGATGCGCTTGCTACTTCTCGATCTCGCGTTGTATTCCCTCGAAGAGGAAACGGTGATGCAGCACAGTAGCGTAAGTATTTCCCTTAGTTTTTGAGAACCAATGTATCAATCCAGTAGGAGACCACGTGTGAGTCCCTCGCACCTGCACAAACAAATAAGAACTTCGCAGGCAACGCGATAAGGGGTTGTCAATCCCTTTACGATCACTTACAAAAGTGAGATCTGATAGAGATGATAGTTTTATATTTTTAGTATTTTTGGATATAAGAACAGAAAGTAAAAGAAGAAAAGTAAAGTAGATGGTAGATTGATATGTTGAGAATAGACCCGGGGGCCATAGTGTTCTCTAGTGGCTTCTCTCATGATAGTGATATTCTACGGCGGGTAAACAAATTATTGTCGAGCAATTGATAAAAAAGCGAATAATTATGAGACTATCTAGGCATGATCATTATATATAAGCATCACGTCTGAGACAAGTAGACCGAAACGAGTGCATCTACTACTATTACTCCACACATCGACCGCTATCCAACATGCATCTAGAGTATTAAGTTCATAAGGACAGAGAACGCCTTAAGCAAGATGACATGATGTAGAGGGATAAACTCAAACATAGTGATATAAACCCGATATTTTTATCCTTGATGGCAACAATACAATACGTGCCTTGCTGCCCCTACTGTCACCGGGAAAGGACACCGCAATATTGAACCCAAAGCCAAGAACTTCTCCCATTGCAAGGACTATAGATCTAGTAGGCCAAACCAAACCAATAATTCGAAGAGACTTGCACGGATATTATAATCATACATAAAGAGTTCAGAGAAGAACCAAATATTTCTCATAGATAATCTTGAACATAAACCCACAATTCATCAGATCTCGACAAACACACTGCAAAAAGAGATTACATCGAATAGATCACCTCAAAGACCGAGGACAACTTGGTATTGAGATCCAAAGAGAGAGAAGAAGCCATCTAGATACTAGCAATGGACCGGAAGATCTGTGGTAAACTACTCACAACTCATGGTGAGGCGGTGATAATGTTGTAGAAGCACTTCGTGGTAGATCCCCCCTCCGACGAAGCTCCGGAACAGGCCCCAAGATGGGATCTCACGGGAATATAAGGTTGCGGCATTGGAACTAGGGTTTTCTATGTTGTCCTGATGGTTTCGGGGTACTTAGATATATATAGGAGGAAGGAGGCACCAAGGGCCAGACGGGGTGCCCACGAGGCAGGGGGGTGCGCCCTATAGGGGGGGCGCCCCCACCCTCATGGACGCCACGTCAGCCCTACTCCATGGTTCTAAAGTCTCCCGTGCGTATTTTGCTCAAAAAATATCTCTCCCGAAGGTTTCATTTCGTTTGGACTCCGTTTGATATTTCTTTTCTGCAAAACCCTAAAATAGGCAAAAAAACAACAATCTGGACTGGTCCTCTGGGTTAATAGGTTAGTCCCAAAAATAATATATATGTGTATAACAGAGCCTATTAAACATCCAAAACATCATAAATAATAGCATGGAACAATCAAAAATTATAGATACGTTGGAGACGTATCAAGCATCCCCAAGCTTAATTCCTGCTCGTCCTCGAGTAGGTAAATGATAAAAACAGATTTTTTTGATGTGGAATGCTAACCAACATCGTTTTTCAATGTAATTCGCTTAATTGTGGCATGAATGTTCAGATCTGAAAGATTCAAGATAAAAGTCTATATTGACATAAGAAATAATAATACTTCAAGCATACTAACAAAGCAATCCTGTCTTCTCAAAATACTATGGCAAAAGAAAGTTATCCCTACAAAATCATATAGTCTAGCTATGCTCCCTCTTCATCACACAAAATATTCATATCACGCACAACCCCGGTTTCAGCCAAGCACTTGTCTTCATACTCTATTCTTTCAAACCTTCCAACTTTCACGCAATACATGAGCGTGAGCCATGGACATAACACTATGTGGAATAGAGAGGTGGTTGTGGAGAAGACAAAATGGAGGGAGATAGTCATACACCGACTAGGCGTATCAACGGCCTATGGAGATGTCCATCAATAGATATCAAGGTGAGTGAGTAGGGATTTCCATGCAACGGATGCACTAGAGCTAAAAATGTAATAAAGCTCAACAAAAGAAACTAAGTGGGTGTGTGATGGCTTCTCGCCCCTCGTTGGTTACCCCAAGTGGAAGGTTTGCGATGCAGTGTAGCGGAAGTTTTCCCTTGGCAAAGATACCAAGGATCGATTTCCCTGAGACTCCCAGTTTCAACAAGAAGGTGTCAACTGCTAACGGCGCCAGATATTAGCAATCAACGTGGACCTGCACACAGATACAAATAACTTTGCTCCCAACGAGTACAGAGAGGTTGTCAATCCCTCCGGCCTTGTCGTTTATAAAGGATCAAACGCAAGTGATAATAGTGATAGGTATTGCTGCAATAGTAAGTAAAAAGCGGAAAGTAAATAGCGGATGTGATCAGTGATGGTAATATGGACCGGGGTCCATGTTCACTAGTGATGTCTCTCTCCCAAAAGACGATAAAACAGCTTTGTGAGGTAAATGAATTACAGCTGGGCAATTGACAGAACCATGTGCGCAAACCAATGCTGACTATGTTGCAAGAAAGGTAGAGGTTCAAAGCATGGGCGGTACGCCAAGGCAAGTAGACCGAAATCCATCTGTATCTACTACTAATCATCCACCTTGAGATATCTATCGAGAACATCTCGCTGGTATTAAGTTGCGAGTCCCACCCATAGTGTAAACTCAAAGCAATAGACAACTGCATTAAAAGAACTTTGCGTAAAGTAAACAATCCTAGCACCCGCGGGCACAAGCACCGTTGTTTTCCCCCTTGTGGCAACATCACATCCCCTAGACTCATGTTTCTGTCACTCAAGGTAGTCATCGAGGGGCATGAACCCACAATCAAACATAACGTTCCCTCTTGGAGTCACTACCTACTACTTGGCCAAAGCAATAAATAACAACGGAGAACATGCAAGAATTACTTACGAACATAAATATAAAAGAGGTAAATCAAATATATTACTCATATACAATCTGAACATAATCTCACAATTCATCGGATCCCAGCAAACTCATCATAGCAACAGCATAAGGATTACATATGTGCCTCGATCATGTAGGGCAGCTCACGAGGACTAATTAGTGAAGCACAAGAACGGGAGGAGAACATCACATAGCTACTGGTCATGGACCCATGGTCCAAGGGAGACTACTCACAACTCATCCGGGAGGCGTCCATGGTGGTGGAGAGGCTCCCGGTGGTGATCCTCCCCTCTGGCAGGGTGCCGGGAAGAGTTCTCCTGGTGCTCCCAATCTTGGAAGCACGGCGGCGGCGGAACAGAGATGAGATCGCGAAAAAGGGTTCCCGTCTCGAGGGTTTCGGGACACGATATAAATATATGCCAAAGGGGGGCATCAGCGGAGGCCTGGGGGGCCCAGGCGCCCCCCCGGCGCGGCCAGGAGGGGAGCCGCGCCACCAGGGCGCCTGGAGCCCTGGTGGCCCCCCTCCGGCTGTACTTTGGGTGCCGGGATGCTTCTGCAACGCTGATTTTTTATATAATTTTTCCGGGATTTTTCTGGCAGTTCTCGTAATGGGAAAACCTGAAATGCAAAAACAACAGAAAACAGAAACTGGCACTGGGGTGCACTGAGTTAATAGGTTAGTCCAAATATGATCAAAAGTGTATGGAAGTGTATAAATATCATAGCAATATCACCCAAAAGAGGCATGGAGCAAGCAGAAATTATAGATACGTTTTGGACGTATCAACATCCCCAAGCTTAATTCCTGCTCGTCCTCGAGAAGGTAAATGATAACAAGAATAATTTCTGTGGTAACATGCTACTAACCATATAAGGATTTTTCATAGTCACATGACAAAAGCTTACTGAGACAATGAATCTGTAGTAATTAAGTTGCCTCATGAGAAAATCACAAAGAACTGAAAGTTTTACAATATGATACTGAAACATCAAATAGATTTGTAATGAGCATGGTGTGCAAATATGATAAAGTGATATCTCGCTTGCCCCCTTTAGTGAAGCAAAACATAAATGCAGGGGCACCTCCAAGGTTTAAGTGATGACTAGATACAATCATTTCAGAATAAACGATATCACAATCATGCAAAAGACAATGCTACTTTGGGACAATGCACATCACACTCAGAATGACAATCATGATGTCAGTAGTTGGTGCTTTAAAAGAAGGTGGAGACTCTCGAACCGTGGCTTTTGTTGGCAAGGTTGAAAACCCGTAGTCGGAAACAAAGACAAAACATGTACCAGAGCTCTTGGTTTTAAAAACAGAGGTAATAATTATTATTTTTAGATTATGCATGTTTCGTCAACGAATGCTAGCAGACAACTCAATCACTTCTTGAGATGGACAAGTTTCGAGGAACGGCTCCCGAATGAGGACGATCACATCCTCTTAATCTCCTTTGTTTATCACTGCCAAAGTTTTCTGATTTCTCATGAACAAAGCGTGAAGGAGGGTTTGTTTGTTATATTATTTTTGAGCCGGGCGCACTCAATGCCAGTTCCTTCTCGTATTATCGGTTTGCACATTATACATGCAATACCGGGGTGAAGCTTGTCCAACTTAAAAAGATTATGAATTAACTACTACTTCCTCGTGAACCTAAAACAGGGGCACAAAATAGGAATGCATTTTCTTTGAATAATTTCGTGATGGTACATGAAAGTCTTCGTTAGGAATGGCAGGTAAATACCATGTATAGGAAGGTATGGTGGCCTCATATGGCATAACTGGTTTATAGGATTTTGGATGCACAAGCAGTCAGTCCGCTTAGTAAAGGTGGAGGTTAGCAAAAGACTGGGAGCGACCAACTAAAAGAGCAATGACGGTCATAATCATGCAGAGCGACAAAGCAACAATGAATCAGGCATGGAAGTTATATCGCTACTCAGAAACAAAAGATCATCAAGGCTTGACAGACTTTCTTTACAGTCTTAAATATGCGTGAGCATACGCCAAGTCAATCAAAATAAAGTCTTGAAGGACGATATTACTAAACCATATCACATCATAGGCAACCAAATCATGTTGGTACTCCAATAACACATTGGGAGCCCCCCAGCTATTTGAGACTAACCATAAGAAAACATGAACTACTAAGCACCATTATGCACGTAGCATTTTTATCATAGACATATCAACCAATGCAACAGAAGCAAACTCTCTTAATAAGATAAGCATGATAACTAAAGAGAGTTCAAGCAACCAACTAAACAAAAGCTCTTTAAAAGGATAATCATGAATACTAAGAGCTAAGCATGATAGTAGCTATTGAAAGACAAAGAACACACACAGCAAAGATAGACATGAAAATTTCTATGTTATGTTCTAGGTAGAAGTGGAGCGTGTCTCTCTCCCACATAAAGAAAGCTTAGTTCCGACTCATTATGAAAAGCTAAAGAAAACTAAAAAGGAAACTAAAAGCAAGACGCTCCAAGCATAGCACATAACACATCAAGTGATAAAAATATAGTGGAACGAAAGACGAACTGATAATGTTGATGGAGAAGGGGATGCACGGGGGCATCCCCAAGCTTAGATGCTTGAGTCTTTTTGAATATTTCTTGGGGGTGCATGGGGGCATCCCCAAGCTTGAGCGTTTGACACTCCTGAATCTTTTTATCATCTTCCCTCGCACACTTGAAAACTCCCTTCATACATAACTCATCATAATCTGATTAGCGAGGTTAGTACCCTTAATAAAATAATTGCTCCTTGCTGTAAATAACGATATTCTTGAAGGTCTACTGTTTCTCAAGATTTACAAAAGGGTTTTGCAAAGAAAAAGCAAGCTCAAGGTTTGCAAAATGAAGGAAAGGCAAAACAGGACAGAATCTGTGAAAAACACAACAGCAGGTAGTAAATGATTTTTTCGGGGCACTTTTGCAACTCTAATAAAAAAACTCAGAATGGACGCACGAAAGACAATTATATAGAGCACGCGGTCGAAAAAATTCAGACCAAAAAGATGATCTGGTGATTTTATACGAATATTTCTATCCAACGACAGAATCTGTTCCTGGACAGCACGTCACAACTTTTGAACTTTCTTGCAATCAGAGGCTACACTTGGCACAAAGTTGAAAAGCAAAGATACGATGATGATTCTACTGTAGTTAACAACATCAAGACACAACAAAAGCAAAATAAAAATTTATTCATGTGGGCTGCCTCCCAAAAGTGCTTTCTTTTATGCCTTTAAGCTAGGCATATTGCAAAGAGGAATCAATAACCATCATAATAATCGGAGCTATAGATTTCTTCAAATGGTTCCTCAACAAGTTCACTCTTGTTCCTTCTAGGAAAGGGGTACACACCTTTTGCCCTTCCGCGCAAGCGGATTTGTCCCTTACCTATATCGATGAAGCCTTTTACCGCTCGGAGGAAGTCCCTTCCAAGCACTATATTTCCTTGGTTTGGCTCCATGATGAAGAAATCAATCATTGCAATCCCCTTAAGGAAATTAACTGGCACGTCTTTTATTCTTCCCTGGATTTTAGAAATATCTCCATTAGTGTGTTCATGATAAGATGGTAATCTATCCATGTTAAATTTTAAAGAATCATGAACAATTTTTGGCATAGTAGAAACCATAGATCCAATATCACAATAAGCAAGGAAGTCTTGATTAGAGATGCTAATCCTAACAAAAGGCTCCCAATCATTGTATATTTCCAAAATATCTCTCTTATTGGGTTTCGGTTTCTCTACCTTCATTAAGTCTAGAGCATCCATTCTCTTCTCAATAGTAGCAAGTCTATCTATGACAGTATCAAAATTATGATCATAAACAAAGTAACTAGATAGACCATGTATAATTTCAAGAGCTCTAGCTTCATCACTGATGGGCCTCGAACCCCTCGTTGGATTACCCCAAGTGGAAGGTGTAAGATGCAGTAAGTAGAAGTGTTTTCCCCTAGCAAAGATGCCAAGGATCAAATCCCCAGAGACTCCTAGGTTCAACAGGTAGGTGTCAACCGCTAACGGCGCAATTAGCAATCAACATGGACCTGCACACAGATACAAATAACTTTGCTCCCAACGAGTACAGAGAGGTTGTCAATCTCTCCGGCCTTGTAGTTCACAAAGGGTTAAAAGCAATATGATAGTAGTGATAGATAGTGTTTTGCAATAGTAAGTAAAATAGCGAAAAGTAAAATAGTGTATGTGATCAATGATGGTAATATGGACCGGAGTCACATGATGTTCACTAGTGATGTCTCTCTCCCAAAAGAAGATAAAACGGCTATGTGAGGTAAACAAATTACAGCTGGGCAATTGACATGACCACGAACGCAAACCAATGCTGACTACATTACAAGAAAGGTTGTGGTTCAAAGCATGGGCGGTACGCCAAAGTAAGTAGACCAAAATCCATCTGCATCTACTACTAATCATCCACCTTGAGATATCTATCCAGAACATCTCGCTGGTATTAAGTTGCGTGTCCCACCCATGGTGTAAACTCTATGCAACAGACAACTGCATTAAAAGAACTTTGCGTAAAGTAAACAATCCTTGCACCCGCGGGCACAAGCACCGTTGTTTTCCCCCTTGTGGCAACAGCACATCCCCTAGACTCATGTTTCTGTCACTCAAGCTAGTCATCGAGGGGCATGAACCCACAATCGAGCATAACGTTCCCTCTTGGAGTCACTACCTATTACTCGGCCAAAGCAATAAATAACAACGGAGAACATGCAAGAATTACTTATGAACTAAAATATAAAAGAGGTGAATCAAATATATTACTCAAGATCAATCTGAACATAATCTCATAATCTATCGAATCCCAGCAAACTCAACATAGCAACAGCATAAGGATTACATAGGTGCCTCGATCATGTAGGGCAGCTCACGAGGACTAATTAGTGAAGCACAAGAACGGGAGGAGAACATCACATAGCTACTGGTCATGGACTCATGGTCCAAGGGAGACTACTCACGAGTCATCCGGGAGGCGTCCATGGTGGTGGAGAAGCTCCCGGTGGTGATCCTCCCCTCCGGCAGGGTGCCGGGAAGAGTTCTCCTGGTGCTCCCGATCTTGGAAGCGGCGGCGGCGGCGGAACAGAGATGGGATCGCGAAAAGAAGTCCTCTTTCAAGGGTTACGGGGGACACTTTAAATATCTGCCAAAGTAGGGCACCGGGGGGCTCTCGGGGGGCCGAGGCGCCCCCCCGGCGCGGCCCGGGGGGGACGCCCACAGGGTGCCTGGAGCCCCTGTGGCCCCCCCCAGGCTCCCCTTCGGAAGCAGTGTCGTTCCCGGAACGCTGATTATATATATATTTTTTCTGTATTTTTCTGGGGAGTTCTCGAAACGTGAAAACCTGAAATACAAGAACAGCCGAAAACAGAAACTGGCACTGGGGTGCACTGGATTAGTAAGTTAGTCCAAATATGATCAAAAGTGTATGGAAGTGTATGAATATCATAGCAATATCACCCAAAAGTGGCATGGAGCAAGCAGAAATTATAGATACGTTTTGGACGTATCAACATCCCCAAGCTTAATTCCTGCTCGTCCTCGAGTAGGTAAATGATAACAAGAATAATTTCTGTGGTGACATGCTATTAACCATATAAGACTTTCTCATAGTCATATGACAAAAGCTTACTGAGACAATGATTCTAAAGTAACTAAGTTGTCTCAAGAGAAAATCACAAATGACTGAAAGTTTTACAATATGAAACTGAAACATCAAAAAGATTTGCAATGAACATGATGTGCAAATATGATCAAGTGATATCTAGCTTGCCCCTTTTAGTGATGCAAAACATAAATGCAAGGGCACCTTCAAGGTTTAAGTGATGACTAGATACAATCATTTCAGAATAAACGATATCACAATCATGCAAAAGACAATGCTACTTTGGGACAATGCACATTACACTCAGAATGACAATCATGCTCTCAGTAGTTGATGCTTGAAGTGCTAGAGCTTTTTATTATGAAACATGGAAGCAATTGTGTCAACGGTAGTAGTACTTCATATGTGTCATGTATAAAACATCTTATAAGTTGCAAGCCTCATGCATCGAATACAAATAGTGCTCGCTCCTTGTCCTAATTAGCTCGGATCCCCATGGGTCATCATTGCATTGCATATGTTTTTACCAAGTGTCACAAAGGGGTACCTCTATGCCACCTGTACAAAGGTCCAAGGAGATAGATCGCATTCGATTTCTCGTTTTTGATAAATCTCAACTTGAGGACATCCATACCGGGACAACATAGAAAATAGATGATGGACTCCTCTTTAATGCATAAGCATATTCTCATGAGAGATTGAGGATTAAGGTCCAAGCTAAAACTTCCACCATGATGCATGGCTTTGGTTGGCGGCCCAATGTTCTTCTCTAACAATATGCATATTAATTCAACCCACGGTAAATCACCCTTACTTCAGACAAGACGAACATGCATAACAACTCACATCATATTCAACAAAAGTGTGACAGTTGATGGCGTCCCCAGAAACATGGTTACCGCTCAGCAAGCAACTCATAAGAAATAAGATACATAAGCAACATATTCTTTACCACAATAGTTTTTAGGCTACTTTCCCATGAGCTATGTATTGCATGGTTAATTTGCTTAGTGCAGGTGGAGGTTAGCAAAAGACTGGGAGCGACCAACTAAGAGAGCAATGACGGTCATAATCATGCAGAGCGACAAAGCAATATTGAATCAGGCATGGTAGTTATATCGCTACTTAGAAATAAAAGATCATCAAGGCTTGACAGACTTTCTTTACAGTCTTGAATATGCGTGAGCATACGCCAAGTCAATCAAAATAAATTATCGAAGGAACATATTACTAAACCATACCATATCATAGGCAAACAAACCAAGTTGGTACTCCAATGACACATTGGGAACCCCCCAGCTATCTGAGATTAACCATAAGAAAACCTGAACTACTAAGCACCATCATGAAAGTAGCATATTTATCATTGACATATTAACCCATGCAACGGAAGCAAACTCTCTTAATAAGGTGAGCATGGTAATTAAAGAGAGTTCAAGCAACCAGCTAGATAAAAGCTCTTTGAAAAGATAAGCATGAATACTAAGAGCAAAGCACGATAGTAGCTAGTTAAAAGACAAAGAACACACACAGCATAAATAGACATGAAAATTCTATGTAATGTTCTAGGTAGAGGTGGAGCGTGTTTCTCTCCCACATAAAGGAATGCTGGGTTCCGACTCGTTATGAAAAACTAAAAAGAAAACTAAAAGCAAGACACTCCAAGCATAGCACATAACACATGAAGTGATAAAAATATAGCGAAACGAAAGACGAACTGATAATGTTGATGGAGAAGGGGATGCACGGGGGGCATCCCCAAGCTTAGACGCTTGAGTCTCCTTGAATATTTCTTGGGGGTGCACGGGGGCATCCCCAAGCTTGAGCGCTTGACACTCCTGAATCTTTTTATCATCTTCCCTCGCACACTTGAAAACTCCCTTCATACATAACTCATTCATAATCTGATTAGCGAGGTTAGTACCCTTAATAAAATAATTATACCTTGCTGGAAATAAGGATATTCTTGAAGTTCTACTGTTTCTCAAGATTGCCAAAAGGTTTTTGCAAAGAAAAGGCAAGTTCTTAATTTGCAAAGTGAAGGTAAGGCAAAACAGGACAGAATCTGTGAAAAACAGAACAGCAGGCAGTAATTGACCTGTTCGGGATACTTCTGCAACTCAAATCAAAAAACTCAGAACAGACGCACGAAGGAGAATTATATAGAGAATGCTGTCGAAAAAATTCAGACCAAAAAGATGATCTGGTGATTTTATACGAATTTTTCTATCCAAGGACAGAATCTGTTTCCTGGACAGCACCTCACAACTTTTGAACTTTCTAGCAATCAGAAGCTATACTTGGCACAAATATGAAAAGCAAAGATACAATGATGATGCTACAGCAGTAAACAACATCAAGACACAACAACAACAACAACAACAACAACAACAACAAAGCCTTTAGTCCCAAACAAGTTGGGGTAGGCTAGAGGTGAAACCCATAAGATCTCGTGACCAACTCATGGCTCCGGCACATGGATAGCAAGCTTCCACGCACCCCTGTCCATAGCTAGTTCTCTGGTGATACTCCAATCCTTCAGGTCTCTCTTAACGGACTCCTCCCATGTCAAATTCGGTCTACCCCGACCTCTCTTGACATTCTCCGCACGCTTTAGCCGTCCGCTATGCACTGGGGCTTCTGGAGGCCTGCTGAATATGCCCAAACCATCTCAGACGATGTTGGACAAGCTTCTCTTCAATTGGTGCTACCCCAACTCTATCTCGTATATCATCATTCCGGACTCGATCCTTCCTCGTGTGGCCACACATCCATCTCAACATACGCATCTCCGCCACACCTAACTGTTGAACATGTCGCCTTTTAGTCGGCCAACACTCGGCGCCATACAGCATTGCGGGTTGAACCGCCGTCCTGTAGAACTTGCCTTTTAGCTTTTGTGGCACTCTCTTGTCACAGAGAATGCCAGAAGCTTGGCGCCACTTCATCCATCCGGCTTTGATTCGATGGTTCACATCTTCATCAATACCCCCATCCTCCTGCAGCATTGACCCCAAATATCGAAAGGTGTTCTTCTGAGGCACCACATGTCCATCAAGGCTAACCTCCTCCTCCTCACACCTAGTAGTACTGAAACCGCACATCATGTACTCAGTTTTAGTTCTACTAAGCTTAAACCCTTTCGATTCCAAGGTTTGTCTCCATAACTCTAACTTCCTATTTACCCCCGTCCGACTATCGTCAACTAGCACCACATCGTCCGCAAAGAGCATATACCATGGGATATCTCCTCGTATATCCCTTGTGACCTCATCCATCACCAAGGCAAAAAGATAAGGGCTCAACAAAAGCAAAAAATTTATTCATGTGGGCTGCCTCCCAAAAGCGCTTTCTTTTATGCCTTTAAGCTAGGCATAATGCATAGATCAAGTTTTATCAAGAGTAAAAGAATAACTAGCCCGTACAACGGACTCAAAAGGTAACTTGACCTTCTTACGAGGGAAGTGGTCCATCCCTTTCTTGAGAGGAAACTGAAATTTTATATTACCCTCTTTCATATCAATGACAGCACCAACGGTGAGCAAAAAGGGACGTCCCAAAATAATTGGACATGAAGGATCACATTCAATATCCATAATAGTGAAATCAACGGGCACATAATTATCATTGACAACAATAAGAACATCGTCAATCCTCCCCAAAGGTTTCTTTATGGAAGAATCAACGAGACGAACACCAAAAGAACAAGAATCATAAGGTTTCAATTTAAGCATATCATATATCCTTTTGGGCATAATAGAGGTACTAGCACCAACATCACATAATGCATAACAAGAGAAGTCATTCAAATAAATTTTTATCATAGGATCCCAACCATCTTCTAGCTTTCTAGGTATGGAGGCTTCTACTCTAAGTTTCTCCTCCCTAGCTTTGATGAGAGCATTAGTGATATGCTCTGTGAAGGCAAGGTTAAGCGTGCTAGTGCGGGGATCTCTAGACATTTTTTGAAGGAAATCAATAACTTCGGTAAGAGTGCAATTATAAAAATCAAGGTCACGAGCATCAAGTAAAGTGGTAGAGGTGTCCTTAAGGCTCACCTGTTTGGTAGTTGACATAGAATCACCATTAATAGGTCCATTGGGACCAGGAGTACATTGGGTGCTAATAGTGTGAACATTCTCAATAACTTGGATAGTAGCAACAGTGTGGTGGGTAGGAAGGCTCTTAATTCTTTCCTCTTCCTCCCTTTCTCTAGCCCATCTCTCTTTAAGCTTAGCCATCATCCTAATATTTTCATTGATTTGCACTTGAGTAGCATTAATAGGGATGACTTCCTTCTCCTTAAGAGAAGAAGTTTCAATTTTTAGCAATTTTAACTCATTGGCTAAGTGGTCTACCTTAAAACAAAGATCATCTAGTTTATGTAGTCTCTCTTCTACATTCTTATTAAAAGCTTTTTGGGTAGTGATGAAATCCCTAAGCATGCTCTCTAGTTCAGTGTTGGAGTTCTTGCTACTAGGATAAGCATTGTTGTTCCCATAAGAGTTAGAGGGGAACGGTCTAGAATTGCTACCAAAGTTACTCCTATAAGCATTGTTGTTGAAAATTTTTCTAGAGATAAAGTTAACATCTACTTGTTCTTGAGCAATCAAAGAATTTAAAGGAACGTCATGAGGATCAACAGTAGATTGCCTCGAAAGTAGAGACATGATCAAGTCAACTTTTTCATTGAGGGAGGAAATCTCCTCGACAGAGTTTACCTTCCTACCTGTTGGAGCGTGTTCGGTGTGCCATTGGGAATAGTTGGTCATCATCTCATCGAGAAGCTTTGTGGCAGCACCAAGTGTAGTTGACATAAAAGTTAATCCCGCGGCCGAATCTAACAAGTTCCGCGAGGTAAAGTTCAAGCCTGCATAAAAAGTTTGGATAACCATCCAAGTAGTCAAACCGTGAGTAGGGCAGTTCTTGATAAGAGACTTCATACGTTCCCAAGCTTGGGCAACATGTTCATTATCCAATTGTTTAAAATTCATGATGTTACTTCTAAGTTGGATAATTTTAGCAGGTGGATAGTATTTTCCAATAAAAGCATCTTTGCACTTGTCCCATGAATCTATGCTATTTCTAGGCAAAGACTGAAACCAAATTTTAGCTCCTCCTCTCAAAGAGAAAGGAAAAAGCTTAAGCTTAACAATATTACCATCTATTTCTTGGTACTTTTGCATATCACAAAGTTCTACAAAGTTGTTCAAGTGTAAAGCAGCATCATCTCCAGCACCGAAGAATTGGTCTCTCATGACTAAGTTCAGTAAAGCAGGTTTAATTTCATATGAAGGTGCTGAAGTGGCAGGTGTAGTGATAGGAGTGCTGATAAAGTCATCGTTGTTGTGACTAGTGAAGTCACACAACTTGGTGTTCTCGGTGGAACCCATAGTAGCAAGCAAGCAAGATAACTATTTTTGTGATTTTCGATAAAAGAAACTAAAGAAAATATAAAAGGTAAACTAACAAGACTAAAAAGCAAAGGTAAAAGATAGCATGCAACTCCCCTATCCTGAAGAGTGGAGTCCCCGGCAACGGCGCCAGAAAATACTCCTTGATGGGCCTCGAACCCCTCGTTGGATTACCCCAAGTGGAAGGTGTAAGATGCAGTAAGCAGAAGTGTTTTCCCCTACCAAAGATGCCAAGGATCGAATCCCCAGAGACTCCTAGGTTCAACAGGTAGGTGTCAACCGCTAACGGCGCAATTAGCAATCAACGTGGACCTGCACACAGATACAAATAACTTTGCTCCCAACGAGTACAGAGAGGTTGTCAATCTCTCCGGCCTTGTAGTTCACAAAGGGTTAAAAGCAATATGATATTAGTGATAGATAGTGTTTTGCAATAGTAAGTAAAATAGCGAAAATTAAAATAGTGTATGTGATCAATGATGGTAATATGGACCGGAGTCACATGATGTTCACTAGTGATGTCTCTCTCCCAAAAGACGATAAAACGGCTATGTGAGGTAAACAAATTACAGCTGGGCAATTGACAGGACCACGAACGCAAACCAATGCTGACTACATTACAAGAAAGGTTGAGGTTCAAAGCATGGGCGGTACGCCAAAGTAAGTAGACCGAAATCCAACTGCATCTACTACTAATCATCCACCTTGAGATATCTATCCAGAACATCTCGCTGGTATTAAGTTGCGAGTCCCACCCACAGTGTAAACTCAATGCAACAGACAACTGCATTAAAAGAACTTTGCGTAAAGTAAACAATCCTTGCACCCGCGGGCACAAGCACCGTTGTTTTCCCCCTTGTGGCAACAACACATCCCCTAGACTCATGTTTCTGTCACTCAAGCTAGTCATCGAGGGGCATGAACCCACAATCGAGCATAACGTTCCCTCTTGGAGTCACTACCTATTACTCGGCCAAAGCAATAAAAAACAACGGAGAACATGCAAGAATTAATTATGAACTAAAATATAAAAGAGGTGAATCAAATATATTACTCAAGATCAATCTGAATATAATCTCATAATCCATCGGATCCCAGCAAACTCAACATAGCAACAACATAAGGATTACATAGGTGCCTCGATCATGTAGGGCAGCTCACGAGGACTAATTAGTGAAGCACAAGAACGTGAGGAGAACATCACATAGCTACTGGTCATGGACTCATGGTCCAAGGGAGACTACTCACGAGTCATCCGGGAGGCGTCCATGGTGGTGGAGAAGCTCCCGGTGGTGATCCTCCCCTCCGGCAGGGTGCCGGGAAGAGTTCTCCTGGTGCTCCCGATCTTGGAAGCGGCGGCGGCGGCGGAACAGAGATGGGATCGTGAAAAGAAGTCCTCTTTCAAGGGTTACGGGGGACCCTTTAAATATCTGCCAAAGTAGGGCACCGGGGGGCTCTCGGGGGGCTGAGGCGCCCCCCC
>LR738709.1:71513367-71574690 GCA_902687465.1 Secale cereale
GCCCCTGTGGCCCCCCCAGGCTCCCCTTCGGAAGCAGTGTCGTTCTCGGAACGCTGATTTTTTATATATTTTTTCTGTATTTTTCTGGGCAGTTCTCGAAACGTGAAAACCTGAAATACAAAAACAGCCGAAAACAGAAACTAGCACTGGGGTGCACTGGATTAGTAAGTTAGTCCAAATATGATCAAAAGTGTATGGAAGTGTATGAATATCATAGCAATATCACCCAAAACTGGCATGGAGCAAGCAGAAATTATAGATACGTTTTGGACGTATCAATCACACTCTAGGAAATCTCCCTCAGCTATAATATCAATAGAGTGTTTACACCATTTAAAAAGACCATGGTAAAAATTTCTATGCACAATTTTTATAGGTACCCAAGGCATAATTCTCCTATGTGCATCAGAAATTCTGTCCCATGCCTTCTTCATATTTTCTCCATCCTTTTGATGGAAATCTAAAACTTGTGATTCCCTCAAAGCACCAAGTCCTAACATGCTTGACTAAACAGAAAGGACTACTTGCAAATACTTGATTTTTTTTGTGATTTTTGATAAAGGATACTAAAGCAAAAACAGAAAGGTAAACTAACAAGACTAAAAGCAAAGGTAAAAGATAGCGTGCAACTCCCCTATCCTGAAGAGTGGAGTCCCCGGCAACGGCGCCAGAAAACTTTGCTTGATAGCTTCTCGCCCCTCGTTGGTTACCCCAAGTGGAAGGTTTGAGATGCAGTGTAGCGGAAGTTTTCCCTTGGCAAAGATACCAAGGATCGATTTCCCTGAGACTCCCAGTTTCAACAAGAAGGTGTCAACTGCTAACGGCGCCAGATATTAGCAATCAACGTGGACCTGCACACAGATACAAATAACTTTGCTCCCAATAAGTACAGAGAGGTTGTCAATCCCTCCGGCCTTGTCATTTACAAAGGATCAAACGCAAGTGATAATAGTGATAGGTATTGCTGCAATAGTAAGTAAAAAGCGGAAAGTAAATAGCGGATGTGATCAGTGATGATAATATGGACCGGGGTCCCATGATGTTCACTAGTGATGTCTCTCTCCCAAAAGACGATAAAACAGCTATGTGAGGTAAACGAATTACAGCTGGACAATTGACAGAACGATGTGCGCAAACCAATGCTGACTATGTTGCAAGAAAGGTAGAGGTTCAAAGCATGGGCGGTACGCCAAGGCAAGTAGACCGAAATCCATCTGCATCTACTACTAATCATCCACCTTGAGATATCTATCCAGAACATCTCGCTGGTATTAAGTTGCGAGTCCCACCCATAGTGTAAACTCAAAGCAACAGACAACTGCATTAAAAGAACTTTGCGTAAAGTAAACAATCCTTGCACCCGCGAGCACAAGCACCGTTGTTTTCCCCCTTGTGGCAATAGCACATACCCTAGACTCATGTTTCTGTCACTCAAGCTAGTCATCGAGGGGCATGAACCCACAATCAAGCATAACGTTCCCTCTTGGAGTCACTATCTACTACTCTGCCAAAGCAATAAATAACAACGGAGAACATGCAAGAATTACTTATGAACATAAATATAAAAGAGGTAAATCAAATATATTACTCATACACAATCTGAACATAATATCACAATTCATCGGATCCCAGCAAACTCATCATAGCAACAGCATAAGGATTACATATGTGCCTCGATCATGTAGGGCAGCTCACGAGGACTAATTAGTGAAGCACAAGAACGGGAGGAGAACGTCACATAGCTACTGGTCATGGACCCATGGTCCAAGGGAGACTACTCACAACTCATCCGGGAGGCGTCCATGGTGGTGGAGAGGCTCCCGGTGGTGATCCTCCCCTCCGGCAGGGTGCCGGGAAGAGTTCTCCTGGTGCTCCCGATCTTGGAAGCGCGGCGGCGGCGGAACAGAGATGAGATCGCGAAAAAGGGTTCCCGTCTCGAGGGTTTTGGGACACGATATAAATATATGCCAAAGGGGGGCATCAGCGGAGGCCTGGGGGGCCCAGGCGCCCCCCCGGCGCGGCCAGGAGGGGGGCCGCGCCACCAGGGCTCCTGGAGCCCTGGTGGCCCCCTCCGGCTGTACTTCGGGTGCCGGGAAGCTTCTGGAACGCTGATTTTTTATATAATTTTTCCGGGATTTTTCTGGCAGTTCTCGTAATGGGAAAACCTGAAATACAAAAACAGCAGAAAACAGAAACTGGCACTGGGGTGCACTGAGTTAATAGGTTAGTCCAAATATGATCAAAAGTGTATGGAAGTGTATAAATATCATAGCAATATCACACAAAAGAGGCATGGAGCAAGCAGAAATTATAGATACGTTTTGGACTTATAAGTGTGCATCCAACTTGCTTGCTCACGCAGACCTAGGGCATTTGAGGAAGCGCATCATTGGAATATACAAGCCAAGTTCTATAATGAAAATTCCCAATAGTATATGAAAGTGACTAAACATAAGACTCTCTATCATGAAGAACATGGTGCTACTTTGAAGCACAAGTGTGGAAAAAGATAGTAGCAATTGTCCATTTTTTTCCTTTTTTTCTTTTTTGGGCCTTTTTTTTCTTTGGCCTTTATTTATTTCTTTCTTTTTTTTGGAGGGGATTTCTTGATTTAGCCTTTCCTCACATGGGACAATGCCCTAATAATGATGATCATCACACTTTCATTGAATTATAACTCGATACTAGAACAAAGTATGACCTATATGAATGCCTCCGGCGGTGTACCGGGATGTGCAATGAATCAAGAGTGACATGTATGAAAAATTATGCATGGTGGCCTCGCCACAGATATGATGTCAACTACATGATCATGCATGGCAATATGACAATATGAAGTGTGTCATATGAACGGAACGGTGGAAAGATTCATGGCAATATATCTCGGAATGGCTATGGCAATGCCATGATAGGTAGGTATGGTGGCTGTTTTGAGGAAGATATATGGTGGCTGTTTTGAGGAAGGATATATAGTGGGTGTATGGTACCGGCGAAAATTGCGCGGTACAAGAGAGGCTAGCAATGGTGGAAGGGTCAGAGTGTGTAATATCCATGGACTCAACATTAGTCATATTAACTCAGATACTTATTGCAAAAAATCACGAGTCATCAAAACAAACTAATCCATGCATACTCCTAGGGGGGAGGTTGGTAGGAGTTAACCATCGCGCGCCCCCAACCTGCACAAAAAGGTTGACACTCTACAAATACCTCATGCTCTAACTTCGTCACATAACGGTTCACCATACGTGCATGCTACGGGGATCACTGACTTTAACACAAGCATTTCTCAATTTGATAATAACTCCACTAGCACGACTCTAATATCACTATCCTCATATCTCAAAACAATTATCAAGCATCCAACTTCTCATCATATTCAATGCACTTAGTGTGAAACTTTTTACTAGATTGATATTGGATGTCTATAATGTGAAGGCTAGTTTCATAGCCAAAGCACATTACCATGCTTTTTTAATAGACTCTCAAAAGGATATAAGTGAAGCATGAGAGATCAACAATTTCTTCAAAATATAATCACCACCGTGCTCTAAAAGATATAAGTGAAGCAGTAGAGCGAAAACTATTCAACTCAAAAGATATAAGTGAAGCACATAGAGTGTTCTAACAATTCCTAGGCCATATTTAACTCTCTAAAAAATGTGTGTCCAGCAAGGATAATTGTGGCAAACTAACATGCAAAGACTCAAATTTTACATGACGCTCCAAGTAAAACACATATCATGTGGTGAATAAAAATATAGCTCCGAGTATAATTACCGATAGATGAAGACGAAAGAGGGGATGCCTTCCTGGGGCATCCCCAAGCTTAGGCTCTTGGTTGTCCTTGAATTTTACCTTGGGGTGCCTTGGGCATCCCCAAGATTAAGCTCTTGCCAATCTTTGTTCCATAGTCCATCAAAGCAATACTCAAAACTTGAAAACTTCACAACACAAAACTTAAACAAAAATCTCGTGAGCTCCGTTAATATAAGAAAACAAACAACTACTCAAAGGTACTGTAATGAACTCATTCTTTGTTTATATTTGTGTTAAACCAACTGTATTCCAACTTATCTATGATTCATACTCCCTTATACTACTCATAGATGCATTGAAATAAGCAAACAACACACGAAAAACAAAATCTGTCAAAGATAGAACAATCTGTAACTGTCGCATACTTATGTAACTCAAAAAAATGAAAGAAATTGGTAAACGTGAGGAATTTGTCTATTAATCATCTGCAAAAAGAATCAACTAAATAGCACACTCCAGTAAAATCTGGTGACCATTCTAGCGAGTGCTAACGATTCTGTTTTTCACAGAAAGATCATATAAACTACACACAAGTCTTCCCAAAGGTTCTACTTGCCACAAACACTAATTAAAACACAAAAACACATCTAAACAGAAGCTAGATGCAATATTTATTCCTAAACAGAAGCAAAAACAATAAAATATAAAATTGGGTTGCCTCCCAACAAGCTTTTTCTTTATTGCCGTTAAGATAGGCTTGAGAATTCAATGATGCTCACAAGAAAGATAAGAATTGAAGCACAAAGAGAGCATCATAAAGCATGTGAAAATCACATCTAAGTCTGGCATACTTCCTATGCATAGGCATTTTATAGGAAAGAAAATTAGCAAGACAAGCAAGATCTAGCATATGCAAGGAAGAAGAAAGAAACAAGATCAATCTCAACACGAAGAGAGGTAATTTAGTAACATGAAGATTTCTACAACCATATTTTCCTATCTCATAATAATTGCATGTAGGATCATAAGCAAATTCAACAATATAGCAATCACAAAACATATTCTCAACACGATCCACATGCATACGAAGTTGACACTCTTCCAAAATAGTGGGATAAATATTAACTGAAGTCATGACCTTTCCAAACCCACTTTTATCAAAAATTTCATAAGATTGAACATTCTCAAAACATGTGGGATCCAAAGTTGACACTCTTCCAAACCGACTTTCAGTATTATTGCAAACATTATTATCAATCTCATATTCATCATGGGATCAAATAAATTTTCAAGATCGTAAGAAGAATCACCCCAATCATGATCATTGCAACAAGTAGTAGGCATAGCAAAATAAGCATCCCAAGCTTAGGGTCTTGCATGTCATTAACACAATTGACATTAATTGAATTTACAATAACATCATTGTAATCATGCTTTTTATTTAACAACCTATCATGAATCACTTTTTCTTTTAACAATTCCTCACAATTTTCAAATTCATGAATTTCAAGCAAAACCCCATAAAGATAATCTAGTGCATGCAGCTCACTAGCAATAGGTTCAACATAATTGGATCTCATAAAGAGATTAGCAAATGGATGTGGATCTACACTTTAGCAAGCTAAGATGCAAGCTAATAGAGGGCACATAGCAACACAAGCAAACAAGAGGCAAGTGAACGGTAAACACACGGCAGAAAAAGGGCGAATAAACGACAAGGGTGAAGTCGGGGAGAGGAAAATGAGAGGCAAAAAGAAGTAATGCGAAGGATATGGGTTTGTGATAGGTAGTTGGTATATGACTTTTGCGTAAGCCTCCACGACAACGGTGCCAGAAATTCTTCTTGCTACTTCTCGAGCTTGTGTTGTATTCCCTCGAAGAGGAAAGGGTGATGCAGCACAGTAGCGTAAGTATTTCCCTCGGTTTTTGAGAACCAAGGTATCAATCCAGTAGGAGACCATGCGCGAGTCCCTTCCACCTGCACAAACAAATAAGAACTTCGCAGCCAACGTGATAAGGGGTTGTCAATCCCTTTACGATCACCTACGAAAGTGAGATCTGATAGAGATGATAGTTTGATATTTTAGGTATTTTTGGATATGAGAACAGAAAGTAAAAGCGTAAAAGTAAAGTAGATGGTAGATTGATATGTTGAGAATAGACCCAGGGGCCATAGTGTTCTCTAGTGGCTTCTCTCCTGATAGCGATATTCTATGTCGGGTACACAAATTACTGTCGAGCAATTGATAGAAATAGCGAATAATTATGAGACTATCTAGGCATGATCATTATATATAGGCATCATGTCCGAGACAAGTAGACCGAAACGATTCTATATGTACTACTATTACTCTACACATCGACCCATATCCAGCATGCATCTAGAGTATTAAGTTCATAAGAACAGATGAACGCCTTAAGCAAGATGACATGATGTAGAGGGATAAACTCAAACATAGTGATATAAACCTCATCTTTTTATCCTCGATGGCAACAATAGAATACATGCCTTGCTGCCCCTACTGTCACTGGAAAAGGACACCGCAAGGTTGAACCCAAAGCCAAGCACTTATCCCATTGCAAGAACTATAGATCTAGTGGGCCAAACCAAAGCAATAATTCGAAGAGACTTACAAGGATATTATAATCATACATAAAGAGTTCAGAGAAGAACCAAATATTTATCATAGATAATCTTGATCATAAACCCACAATTCATCAGATCTCGACAAACACACCGCAAAAAGAGACTACATCGAATAGATCTCCTTGAAGACTGAGGAGAACTTGGTATTGAGATCCAAAGAGATAGAGAAGAAGCCATCTAGATACTAGCTATGGACCCGATGGTCTGTGGTAAACTACTCACAACTCATGGTGAGGCGATGATGATGATGTAGAAGCACTCCGTGGTAGATACCCCCTCCGGCTCCGGAACAGGTCCCAAGATGGGATCTCACGGGAATAGAAGGTTGCGGTGGTGGAACTAGTGTTTTCTCTGTTGACCTAATGGTTTCGGGGTACGTAGGTATATATAGGAGGAAGGAGGGCACCGGGGGCCAGACGGGGTGCCCACGAGGCAGGGGCACGCCCAATAGGGGGGGCCTACCACCCACCCTCGTGGACGCCACGTTAGCCCTACTCCGTGGTTCTCAAGTCTGCTGTGTGTATTTTGCTCCAAAAATATCTCTCCCGAAGGTTTCTTTCCGTTTGGACTCCGTTTGATATTCCTTTTCTGTAAAACCCTGAAATAGGCAAAAAATAGCAATCTGGACTGGGCCTTTGGGTTAGTAGGTTAGTCCCAAAAATAATATAAAAGTGTATAACAAAGCCCATTAAACATCCAAAACATCATAAATAATAGCATGGAACAATCAAAAATTATAGATACGTTGGAGACGTTTCAGCGCTTCATGGGCCACATCGCCCGCAAAGGGAGGCGGCAAGGTAGCGAGAGGGACAGAGCAGGAGAGCCCCCCGCGGCACTGACGAGCTCGGTGATGCGTTCTAGCCAGACCTCGTAGAGGTCGTCTACGTGGCGGTAAGGCAGGACCTCATGCGCCATGAGCAGCGCAGCCTGCGCATGCGCGGGTCCGCGATGGCCGTGGGACGACGAGCCGGCTCTGGTCATCGACTGGGTTTTGGTGCGTCCATCCTGCCGCACCGAGGGCTGCAGCGACGAGACCTGCTTCTCATGCCTCACCGGGGTGGTGGCTGCATTAGCGGCGAGCGATGGAGAACGGCGAGTTGGTCCGCCGGTGGGAGCTGTCTGAGTGACGGGGCGGCGAGGGCGACCCGTCGCTCAGCAGGAGCCCGACGAGTGTCAGCCATGGAAGCGGTGGAGCGGTGAAGCGTCGACCGACGGAAGAGAGGTTTCAGCACACCCCTACGTGGCGCGCCAAATGTCTAATTTCGGGTTCAGCAAACCCTTGAGAGGTTCAAAACTATGTGGTGCGCACGAAGAACACTCTCCCCCCAGCGCGCTCTCCCTACGATTCCACAGCCTAGCTCGACGAACATAAAGAGCAAGGGACACTGAGGATTATACTGGTTCGGGCCACCTTGCGTTGTAATACCCTACTCCAGTGTGTGTGGTTGATTGCCTCGTGGGGCTGAGGATGAACTAGTACAATGGTTGAACAACCTCCGGAGGAGAGGTGTTATTGGACTTGAATGAGCTTGTGTTATTGGAAGGGATCCCACAACAGCCAAATTTGAAGGGGAACAACTAGTACAAGCTATCCTAACAAAAGTAGTCTTCGCCTGCCAAAGGCTCTGGTGGTAATGCCGCGCCAGGCTCTATGATGACCTCCATTCTACCGCCCCGACGGTCCTTGGTCTTGTTGCATCAATATGGAAACCTTTGCTTGATTCCTTGGGACTCCGCGCCTGCGCTTGCCCCTTAGCACTAAAGGGGAAACTGTTACACTCCGCCCGCTGGCAACCGCCTGGCCTTCGACGTCATGGCTCACGTCATGTGAACCTCGCGAGGTGCACCTTGCAGAGATATATGTGCTCCTCAGGAGCCAGCCTAGAGCGGTTGACCACACGGAGGTCTTGCTGTCGGCCACATCGCGAGACTTGGCCCCTCGCGAGGGTCTTGGGCTGTGGTTGCTGAAGCCGGGCCGTACCAGGCCGCCGATGGAGCCACTTCACGTGCTGCAGGCAAGCAAGTCTAGGTACCCCCCGTTCCCAGAACGACGACAGGTCACCGAGTGAATTTCATGTAGGATCATTCAACCTTCTTCTGGGGAGATGAGATGCTGAGCAACTCCAGTAACACTCTCTTTGTAAAGTTGTCCACCTATCATTGTGAAGGCCTTGGATCGATGGACAATTTGGCGGGCCTTATCTTCGTTTTCTGGGAGTTCCTGCCTGAGCAAGCAATATACGGCACTATCTAGTCGGGGGTGATCACTAAATCATCCATGACCAAGTCGACTACAGCTGGGATTTCTATCTTAGTCGGGTTGGTTGAACTTATCGGTTGTGGGGGCTCTTCCGTGAATGGATGTTCCTGAACTGACGAGGTGTGAAGATGACCCAAGAACACATTACTAGGGATATGCTTCCAAGTGGAACCTATCTTCGCCAGATCATGAGCAGCTTGATTCTTGATTCTAGGTATGTAGTGGAGCTCTAACCCTTCAAACATCTTCTCTAACATTCTCACCGCATTGCGATAGCCATTCATTAATGGGCTCCTGATATCCCATTCTTTCAACACTTGATTGACCATTACCAAAAAACTATGGCGCTCCCACCCACCCACCCACCCACCGGCGAAGCTCCCCGGCGATCTCCTTCCCCCTCTGGTAACATCTAGGTTTTCTCCGTGCGTTGGATTTGGCTCTCGCTCCTCTCTATCGTGGTCCCATTCTTCATGGGTTCTGATGGTGGTGCAACCCTGGATCTGGATTTTTCTCGTGGTCTGGCTTTTGCTGATAAGGTTTTCAGATCTTCTAGCCTCTCGATTCACCCTGTGGAGAATTCTCGCCCGTTCATCCTGGTTGTTTCTTTCAGTCGGCATGATTTCCGGCTTGATGAAGATTCAGTGGCTGCGGCGCTTGAACCAGCCCTAGGGGGTTCTTCCATTGATCTTTCGGTCTCTTATATCAAGGATAACGTCTACTCGTTTGTGGTTTCATGCAAGGAGGTTGGTTTTCATATTGTGGAATCTCGCTCTTTCGCTTCCCCTCTGTTCAAATGCTATTTCCATCTCTGGGGCAATGGTGGACCGAATTGGTGGCGTGAGTTTCTCATCTGGAAGAAGGAATGTGATGCGGAATGGATTCTTGTTAGCCCCTCTAAGAGGCGTGCGGCTCTTGGCATGTTGGCCATGCATAAGCCTCCAGTGAAGTCTGCTATCAGATCTGGTAATTCTTCTCGCAAAAAGCTTTCTTTCGCCACGTTCCAGAATTATGATGCATGTAAGGGATATCATAATCTGGCGACCCAAAATTGTATTGAATTAGCCTCTATGGCTGGTTATGATCTCCCCCCTAAGGAGCGTGTGGTCATTCACCCACCGCCTCCGGTGGAGTTGCAGTGGACGTTGGCCTCGCTGCCGATCACTTTTGGCACAGTTGTTCCGATTCGGGCGTTTTCTTCGGAACCCCTCTCTCCATCTTCGGCGCTATCCCCGGGCGGGTCGGTGGATGTTTCACATGATGCCATGTTGGGCTCTTCTGCCATGTTGGGTTCTCTGGACGCGGTTGTCACTGGTCCGTCGCCCACTCGCCTCCCTAGTCCTAGTTTTTCAACATTGAATGTCAGCCCATTTTCCCTTGAGCCCACTTCTCCTGGTGCGGATCTCTCGCCATCTGGGCCTGCTAGTCCCTCATCGCTGGCTATTCCCTCCACACAAGAGGCCCTGGATGCTTTTGACACCATGGTCAATGACATGGTGGACTGAGTGCTTACGTGCTCCCGTTGTTCCCTGGGGGGCCACTTGTCATGGAGCTGGCCTTCCCCTGTAGGATGCTTGCCTTACGGAGACCCCGGTCACTTCAGAAAAGACTGCGCGTATATTGCAATGGAGAAAGGATTATGTTGGAAACGAAAGCGTCCTGGTATCTCGGATAGGCCGTTCTCGCCTTCCTGCTTTGGGAAGCACGCGCCACCCTTGCAGACCTGTGCTATCACATCGCCATTAACCGGATCGCAGTCTTGTGCTCTGCACACACCAGCCTCTCCGCCACCTCCAACACCGCCGCTCCCTTCATCGCCGCCGCCCATGGCTAACTTTTCCTTGGACCCTGCGCGTTATATGCCAGTGGGGCACTACAATATCGATGAAGGAGTCCATCGTCTTCCTCGGACTTTCGTCACGCCTCCTTCTCCCATTGTTCGTCTGCATGAGAACTTCATGATCGCGGAGGTTATGCCGTCTCCTCCGTTAGCTCAGATGGGTCAGGTATGTGAGCAAGTTGTGGAGCTCGTCAACAACTTGGGCTTTCATGTTCGTTCCGCTCAACCTTGGTTTTCTGTAGTGGGTATTCTTGAGGTCAGAGATGCGGGTGAGCGCTTCGCCTTGATCCAGCTACCTCCACAAGATCTTGGTCAGGATAGATTTGTTTGTTTTATGAAGAATGATCAAGGTGAGGGTTTTCGTGGAGTTCAAGGTTTCCGTCAAGGTTGCTTAATGTTTCTGGGTTTTCCTCTTGATCTTCGCAACACGGAGAATCTGCGGGCGGCTGTTAATACCTTTGGAAAATTCCAACACTGGATTAGTAATGACCCATACCTTGTCAGATCTATTGTTTTTGCCTCCTTCCCAGATGACAACTTGGTTCCAAGAGATGTGGTTTTTTTCTGATTTCGCGGACTGGGGAGGAGCTAAAGTTTCTTGGACTGCACCTTGTTACATCCTTGGAGCAAATTTTGCTGAGCAAATGCCGCAATATGAAGACCCTATGCCTCTCAACGGCAATCCTCACACCTTGCCTGGGCAGTTATTCCCGGAGGAAATATTTTTGCCCTCCCTCCATATCCAGCTCTTGGGTGGAATGATGTACCGCCGCCTCCGCCCCCAATGGAGGATCTGAATCCAGTTGATGGCTGGGGTTGGAATGCCCCTATTCAGGATGCCCAGGCTGCCCCAGCCATCGATGCCCATCAAGAGTCTATGGTCATTAACCAACAAGACTTCTCAGGCTCTGTTAATTAGTCAGGACAGCGATCTTCCAGCTGCACCTCCTGCTCATGTTCATTTGAATGCTCTGGTTCATGTGGATGATCCTCCTATTGTGGTGGTAGAGGATGATGAGCTGCGTGTAAACGCCCAGCAGGTTCTTGCTCCTGTGGTGCAGGAGTTGGGTCAAGGAGATGTTCAATTTGGGATCCAACACGCTGCTCTCGAGGAGGTAAATTCCGACCAACCTATTGATCCTGATGCTTTCGCCATTGTCCCATATCAGCCACCTATGTTGCCACTGCAAGATCCCTTGATTGGTAATGTCAGAGTGGCTTATGGCCCTCCCTTACCCCCTAAGATGGCATGGAGAAATACTTTTGATGCTCTGCTGGGTCGCTGCTCTACTCGTCAGGTTCCAAAGCCAGTTTTTCAGTCCTCTTTTGGGCCCCTGGTTCTTTCTAAGAGGTCCTGGTCCTTGGCTCTCGAGAAGATTCACTGGGTTTCTGACATTGTTAGCCCTGTTCCTGCCAGTACGGTTGCCCCCTTAGCCTCTGCTGCACTTATCAGGGGGGTAGCTCGTCAACTGTTTCCCGACAGCCAGCAAGAGACAGAGCATGTTGACTTGCAGGTTTCGACTGCCTCTGTTGTGCACATTTCCTCCTCTATCTCCAGTCCCAGGAAGAAGAAGGTCTCCAAGCGTGTTGCTCCTCCTGTGGTGGACTCTCAACTGCGTCGCTGTACTCGAAGCTCTGCCAGGCGGGATGGATTCAAGCCTGTCCTTCAAGCCTTGCCTATGTCTAAACCAAAGAAAAAGAAGCCTCGTTCCAAGCCCCTGATGGATGATGGTCATGACCATAGGGTGCCCCTGGTGCCGCCGCCAACTCCGCTAGCTCACATTCAGCAAGTTGGGGCGGATCTGGGCATTTCTGAAGACAAGCTAACTGCGGATGCTCTTATGGCGGGTCCCTCCTCTGCCAAAGACAAACACTCTGATGAATAGTTCAAGCTCTGTGTGCTGGGTGTGGTCGGCCTGTAAACAGACTAATTTTCATACGCTTTTCTTGTTACATTGGTCCATGGGACTTGTAAGCGTTTGGGGTCTTGGCAAACTTCTTTTGGCGATCTTTGCTACTCGTTTGATATGCTTTATGTGCGGCCTACTATGTGGGCATGTTGTTACCTCTAGTGCTAATTTTTTCTATGGATTCGCGTTCCACTAGAAGTTGGCGTGTTATGTGCTGGAATGTCTGAGGTTTAAATTCAGATGACCGTCAACGTGCTGTTCGGAACAAGATTGATGAAAGTATGGCTACGGTTGTCTGTCTTCAAGAGACGAAAATGCAGTGCATTGACTCCAGAACTATCAGAAAGTTCTGCCCACGTCGTTTTGATTCGTTTGCTTGCAGTCCCTCCGTTGGTGCCTCAGGGGAGCTTGTTGTGCTAAGGAACTCCTCAGTACTCTCAGGAACATTAATTGAGGTTAAGTAGTTTGGTATCTCAGTTCAGTTTACATCCAGGCACAATAATGATCAATGGACTTTAGTAAATGTTTATGGACCCTGCTGTGGCCCATCTCGTGATGAGTTTGTTAATTGGATCTATCACATGGCCATCCATGACTTGGAAAACTGGCTCATTCTTGGAGACTTTAACTTCATTAGATCAACTGAAAACAGAAATCTTCCTGGTGGTGACGCCAACGACATATTCATTTTTAATGAAATTATCGGGCACCTTGGATTACTGGAGCTACCGATTAAGGGGAGGTCTTTCACTTGGTCGAACATGCAGGATAATCCACTTCTTGAGCAGCTCGATTGGTTTTTCATTTCTGCTAATTGGATCACATACTATTCCTCCACTCAGGTGTTACCCCTTGCTATGTCGTCCTCGGATCATGTGCCTTGTGTGCTGACTGTTAACACTTCTATCCCCAAGTGCAACATTTTTCGGTTTGAGAACTATTGGGTGGAGTTGCAGGGCTTTTTGGACTGTGTGTCTACTTCTTGGGCTTTTGTTTCGAGCAAAGCCAGTATTACAGGGCAAATTGCTGCTAAGTTTAAAGCTTTAAGGAGGGATCTTAAAAGTTGTTACACAAACATCTCCAAAATGAAATCTCTGATTGCTAAATGTAACAGGGTGATACTAATCTTGGATTGCTTGGAGGAGCTGAGGCCTCTTTACAGGCTTGAGTTTAACTTTCATAATGTAGTTAAGCTGGATCTAGAGCATCTTCTATACCTTCAGTTTTTGTATTGGAAGAAGAGATGCACTGTTTGTTCCATCAAAGTGGGTGAGGAGAACACTAAATTTTTTCATGCTCTGGCCACTGAGAGATTCAGGCATATTTCTATAGCTTCTCTGCGCTTGGATGATGGCTCCATTATTTCTGATCATGATGAAATGTCTTATGTTATCTGGCAAACTTTTAAATGCGGAATGGGAACTAGTCAAGGTATTAAAATGTCTTTTGATCTCTCTTCTATTTTGAGCAAGGTGGAGGGTCTTGACTCCCTGACAAAAATTTTCACCAAGGAGGAGATGGATAACACTGTCAAGAGCATGCCTATTGACAAGTCCCCTGGGCCAGATGGATTTAATGGTCTTTTTTTCAAGAAGTGTTGGCCCATTATCAGTCAAGAATTCTATGCTTTAGCTTCTGCTTTTCATGAGGGGACAGCTAACCTGGAGAACATCAACTATTCCTATATCACCCTCGTCCCTAAGAAAAGATCTCCTGAAACTGTTATTGATTATAGGCCTATATCTCTCACTGGTATGGGGGTGAAATTTCTCTCAAAGATGGCTGCCAATAGATTACGGTTGGATATTATGAGGTGTCTGCATAAAAACCAATATGGGTTCATTAAATCCAGGACTATTCAGGACTGTGTTGCTTGGACTTTGGAGTACCTACACCAGTGCCATCAGTCTAAAAGGCCTATTATAATTCTTAAGCTAGATTTTGAGAAGGCTTTTGATTCCATTGAGCATGAGGCTATTTTTCAAATTTTGAGGCACAAGGGATTTAATGAGAAATGGAAGGCCTATTATCATTCTTAAGCTGGATTTTGAGAAGGCTTTTGATTCCATTGAGCATGAGGCTATTTTTCAAATTTTGAGGCACAAGGGATTTAATGAGAAATGGATTTCCTGGGTTAAGCAATTTTTGGCATCTGGAACAACTTTTGTCCTCCTAAATGGGGTTCCAGGAAAGCAGTTTGGATGTAAGAAGGGGGTTAGGTAGGGTGACCCTCTTTCACCTCTCCTTTTTGCCATCGCTGCAGATCTGCTTCAGTCAGTTGTCAATGATATGCTTCATAAAGGTCTTCTTGAGCTCCCTATACCCTGCCATGATAGGGATTATCCAATCATTCAGTATGCTGATGACACCCTTATTATTTTTCCTGCTGAAGAATCACAATTGATGTCCTTAAAGAAAATGTTGGTTCTCTTTTCAAACTCCACTGGGTTGCATGTCAACTATCATAAGTCACCCATGCTGCCTATTAATGTGGGCCTAGTGGAGATTGCTAGGCTGGCCTCAGTCTTTGGTTGTGTGGTGGGCACACTTCCTTTTACCTATCTTGGGCTACCTGTGGAAATTAATAAACCTAAGATCATGGACTTAATGCCTCTGGTTGACAGCATGGAGAGGAAACTTTCTGTCAGCTCCTCTTTTCTTGCTCATGGAGGAAGACTGTTGTATCTTCTCTCTGCACTCTCTTCTGTGCCAATCTTCTTCTTGTGTAGTCTGGACCTTCCATCTGGTATTCTCAAGAAATTGGAGAGGATTCAAAGGCAGTGTCTCTGGAGGAAGTATGGGCAAGATTCTGGTCAGTCCCTGGCTGCTTGGGGATTGGTCTGCAGGCCTAAAAATAAAGGGGGGCTAGGTATTTTAAATCTGAAGCTGCAGAATGAAGCCCTGCTTCTCAAACATGTCAGCAAATTCTACAATAAGGCTGATGTGCCTTGGGTCCACCTCATTTGGAACACTTACTACCATGGTTAATAAGGGGGACACAGTTTTATATTGGTCTGATGCTTGGCCCTTGCGGGGCTCCTCTTCCCCTCTTAAGCAAAGGTTTGCAAGGTTATTCTCTTTTGCCATTGATCCTGCCATCTCTGCTGCTGAGATCTTTGAGATGACTGTGCACTCCTCACTGTTTCTTTTACCACTCTATGAGAGAGCTTATGGTGTGCTACTGTCTCTGCAAAACCTCCTTCAGCACTCCAAGCAAAACCATCACCTCAATGATATTTGGGTATGGAAGGAAGATGGCAAAGGCTACACTGCTATGAAATACTACTCCTTCTTGCACAAGCATGTTGTTGTCAACCCAATTTTGTCATGGGTTTGGGCTAGTTGTTGCACTATGAGAATCAAGTTCTTTGCTTGGATGTTGATCATGGATAGGCTAAACACTCAGGATATGCTTGAGAGAATACATTGGAATGTATCTGATTCTAACATCTGTGTTCTCTATCCAACATGCACTAAAGAGACCAGAGACCACCTCTTCTTTTATTGTAATTTCAGTTGCAGGGTCTGGAATTATCTTCAAATTAATTGGATGGCTGGAGATGACATGATTGCCACTGCATACCAAACCAGAAGAGATTTTGGCAAGCCTTTCTTCTCAGAAGTGGTCTTCATGGCATGCTGGAACATTTGGAATATCAAAAATGATAAAGTCTTTAGAAATATTTCTCCTTCTTTTCGTAGGTGGAGATCTAATTTTATTTTGGAAATTTCCCTTTTGACTCATAGAATTAAGCCTAAGTTCAAAGAGGAACTGCTTAGATGGATTTCCTTTTTGCCTCCTTGAGGTTAGTTAGCTTGTTTTGACTCTTATTTCTTTTTCTTTGGGTCTCTTTGACCTTGTGAATTTTGTAAATCTGTAAAGTTTTTGGTTGCAATAAAATTGCTATGGGGCCCTAGCCTTACAGTTTCAGGTAAAAAAACACTTGATTGACCACCAAGTCTGAGTCGCCGTACACCAACAAGCGACGGATGCCGAGTGAGATGATCATACACAACACATACATAAGTGCCTCATACTCAGCTTCATTGTTAGAAGAATCAAAGTGAATTTGGAGACATGGCTGAGCTTGTCGCCTCTAAGGGACACTAAAACCACACCTGCACCAGACCCATTCAGCATTTTGGATCCATCAAAGAACATAATCCAATGTTCCGACTGAACTTGAGTCGGTTGCTCTTGTTCAATCCACTCGGCAACGAAATCTGCTATTTCTTTGGACTTGATTGCTTTCTTTACCTCGAACTTGATATCAAAAGGAAGGAGTTCAATTGCCCATTTGGCCACTCGACCAGTTGCGTCTCGATTGTTCAGAATATCAGATAATGGAGCATCGCTGACGACTAAAACTGAGTGGTCTGCAAAGTAATGCGCAACTTTCTCCGTGGTCAAGGAAATTCTATACACAAAAGCTTCTAATAATGTGGATATCTCTGCTTGGACGGAGTCAAGACTTCAGAAATATAGTACACCGGGCATTGAACTCTGTAGGCTTTGCCTTCTTCTTCCCGCTGGACCGTGAGCACTGTGCTGACAACTTGTCAAATGGCTGCGATATATAATAACAGAGACTCTTTGCTGATTGGGGCAGTAAGCACTGGCTGGGTGCAGAGCAGGGCTTTGAGCTCTCCAAACGTTGCTTCAGCTTCAGGATTCTACTCGAACTTGTCAGACTTCTTGATTAGTCGGTAAAGAGGTAATGCCTTTTAACGGAGAAGTGAGATGAATCGACTCAATGCGGCCAAACAACCAGTAAGCTTCTGAACGTCGTGCACGCGCATGGAGCGTTTCATTCGGAGGATTCTGCTAACCTTTTTTGGGTTTGCGTCCATCCCTCGTTCGGAAACGAGAAAACTGAGTAACTTTCCGCCTGGAACTCCAAATGTGCACTTTGACGGTTTAAGCTTGATATCGTATTCTCTTAGGTTGGCAAAGTTTTCAGCGAGATCAGTTAGTAGGTCAGAACCTTTACGTGACTTGACCACGATGTCATCCATGTATGCTTCCACATTCTGACTGATTTGTTTGAGCATACACTTGTGAATCATGCGCATGAATGTGACGCCAGCATTCTTGAGGCCAAAAGGCATGGTAACATAACAAAAACACCCGAATGGGGTGATGAAGTCTATTTTTATTTTTTCAGGTCCATAAATTCAGATCTGATGGTACCCGTAATATGCATCCTAAAAGAACAAATGCTCACATCCCGTAGTCGAGTCGACGATTTGATCGATGCTGGGGAGAGTGAAATGATCTTTCGGGCAGTCCCGATTGATATGTTTGAAATCGATGCACATGCGAAGTGACTTGTCTTTCTTGGGGACAATGACAACGTTGGCGAGCCACTCGGAGTGGTATATCTCAGAGATGAACTCAGCTGCCAGAAGCCGAGCCACCTCCTCGCCAATTTCCTTATACCAGAGGAGAGGGTGGCTTATATAGAGTGCGCCAGGACGCCAACCATCCCCTGTTACATATGGTTCAATGTACATAAAGACAAGACGTTACTGATAACGCCTTCTATAAAGAGCTATAAATGGCCTTTAAGACCACGGCGTGAATGCCTGACCGTTGTCATCTTGAGTGACCTTAGACCTTCTGTACTCCAAGTGGTTTTCTTGTATAGTCGAGTGACTTCTTCCTGGTCGAATGGAATTGCGATTTCTGAATGAGATAATTTGTCGAGTGGATTGCACTCCTAAGTTACTTAAGGTGGTATCCTTTGTTATACTTCGGATCCCCTTGACTCTAGGATAGTGACCTTGGGTAGTGCGTCTAGGTCAGGGCTATGACCCTACCCTAGGTGTATGGCATCGTCACCATGCTTCAACTAATCCGGCGTAACACCAGACTGTCCTCTTTAAGAGGATTTAGATGAGGTATCTGTTACCAATTCTGATGTGGAAAGCACGATGAATCATCGACGACGAGACGCAGCCATGCGCGATCCAACTTTTACTGAAGTGGCATTCAACGCCCTCAGTTTTGCGGATCCATATATCCGAGCTGCCCGAGATGGACTTGCCGGAGCCACTCACCAGCTTTCAAAGGATATGCGGGTAAGAATGTGTAGATTCAATAATCATATGCCATTAGCCCCCGAGACTTGAAGGAGTTGGCCCAACTGATTTAAGGATCGCTATATCCTCAGGTACACAAGGAAATGAATAATGTATTATCCAAGGAACTTGAAGAATGCCGGACTAAGTTGACTGTTGTCATTGCCGAATTGGAAGATGGGAAGATGTCCAAGAAGGGCTCTGGCGATAAGAACAATAGTGTGTGGCAGGTATAATCGTGCACCCATTAATGATTTTTAAATATAAATTGTTTTAATTGCAACAGCAGGGTCGACAAACCAACTGGGGGAGAAGCTACAGGCTGCTCTGGTAGATAAAAAACACGCCGAAGGGCAAGTGGCTACTGGTTAACACGTATTAACACGGACCATAGAGGGGATGAACGAACTGCAGGATACGAATGTGAGACAAGCCGAAGAGCTGTAGGACATACGAGCCCAACTCGTGGATGCCTTGAAAGAGAACAGGAAGCTAAAAGTCGGCATATTCAGTATGACCTTGAACCTAGCTTTCGTTATTGTCCATTGATTCAAAGTTTTTTACAATACTGCACCTATAGGTTTGTTATCTAGGCGGCTCGAGGGAGAGGTGTACGGATTTCAAGGCGACCTGCTGCAAGACCTCTCCAAGGTACACGAGCGAGCTCGGAAGGCCATGAAGAATATGGCCAAAGCCTTATGGCCAGCCGATTCACCTCCAGAAATTATGGAGGAACTGGCGAATTTATTCAAAGGGGCTCGACGCCGCTTTGAACTATGGAAGGCATCAGCATGTCGAGAAGGTGCTCAGGAAGCCTGGGCTATGGTGAAGACACGCTACAGTGGACTTGATCTGAATCATATGTGAAAGGATCGATATGGTTTACTAGAGGGGGGGTGAATAGGAAACTAACAATTTTTAGCTTTTCTTGACCAATTTAAATTAAGTAACAAAGAAGTTGTCTAGATATGCTACTATGATGACAACTTATAGGAAGCAAAGATAAGAACCTCACAAGCAAGCTATATAAGATAAACAAGGAAAGCTTGCACAAGTAAAGGGAAGAAATAACCACAAGTGGAGCCGGTGAAGACGAGGATGTGTTACCGAAATTCCTTCCCTTTGAAGGGAAGTACGTCTCCGTTGGAGTGGTGTGGAGGCACAATGCTCCCCAAGAAGCCACTAGGGCCACCATATTCTCCTCACACCCTCACACAATGCAAGGTGCCGTGATTCCACTAGTGATGCCCTTGATGGCGGCAACTGAACCATTACAAACAAGGTTGGGGCTATCTCCACAACCGAATTGGAGGCTCCCAACGACACCACGAAGCTTCACCACAATGGAATATAGCTCCGAGGTGACCTCAACCGTCTAGGGTGCTCAAACACCCAAGAGTAACAAGATCCACAAGGGATTAGTGGGGGGAATAAAATATCTCTTGGTGGAAGTGTAGATCAAAGCCTTCTCAAGCAATCCCGAGGAAATCAACACGTTTGATTGGCTAGGGAGAGAGATCGGGCGGAAATGGAGCTTTGAGAAACAATGGAGCTTTGGGGAGGAAGAGGTAAGTCTTCTTGGAGAAGAAGACTCTATATATATAGTGGGAGAACAAATCCAACCGTTATCCCACATTTCTGCCCGTAGAGCGCGGTACTACCGCACGTAAGTTACGGTATTACCGCTCGGCCAACGGTACTACTGCTCTAGTTGCGGTACTACCGCTGGTGTGGTACTAGCCAAGACTAACTCTCTTGCGTTGACGCAACGGGCGGTAGTACTGCCTGTGCGGTACTACCGTACGTCCCTGCGGTACTACCGCAAGGCAGAGATAGACAAGCCAAGGACTAGTGCGGACGAAATAAATTAGATCCGCAACTACATCCGCAGAAAAACGATAGTAGCAAAAACACGACACGGTACTACCGCTTGACCCAAGCGGTACTACCGCGTAGGATGCGGAAGTAAAAAATTACTTCCGCACCTACTACCGTACTAGTTACACCGCTGGGCCAGCCACACGGTACTACCGTGCTCATGATACGGTACTATCACTCTGTGCGGTACTACCATGGTCCTGAGGCGGTACTACCGTGTGGCTGTGCGGTACTACCGCTCACTCTGAGCGGTACTACTGCATGCCAGGCAGTTGTTAGTAAGAAGCCATGGTTTTGTACTAACGAGGGAAACAGCCGGAGCTCCAGAGAAGCAAAGGAAAGGTGGCGCTAATGAGTAGACGTGTACGTGTTGATTCCACACAAACCTTTCTGAAGCGGACCCCCTCTTAATAGTACGGATTTCCTATTACTCAAATCCACCGAAAAAGAAGCAAAAGGAAACACCGTCTTCCATAGGTTCCGAGGTGCACATAATCGTCTTGTGCCTAGGTGAGATATATCTGAAAGAGCTTAGAGCACACGATTAGTCCGCAAATGCATTGTCATCAATCACCAAAACTACTTAGGGAGAAATATGCCCTTACAACCTCTCCATTTTTGGTGGATTGATGACAATACGAGATTTGCACAGGGATATATAAGTAAGTAGGCAAACCTAGTAAATCAATAGAATATAGGTAAGCTCCCCCTAGATGTGTGCATACAAGGGAGAGTGCTTTGGACTGCACAACACACATACTAGGATCGATGCTCCCCCTATATTCTACAAATAAAATATTCCTTGCATACAAAGAATAAGAATCTAAGCACAATTGTAAGGAGGATAAGGTGAGCACATATAAAGGGTAAGTAAATCAACCGCTCACAACCTAATATAGCATAGACATAATACCGAGTTTAACGATAGGGGAGCATATGTCTTACACCATATGAACGTCTCACGCACACGACACAAACACAAGCAAGCAAACAGAGTTCGACAAACGAAAAGCAAATAGACACGGCACAAGATGCAAATCCCACTCTCTCCCTTTGGCATCGAGACACCACAAAGGGAAAGGGGACAACTAAGAGATGTGGTAGTTCTGGCAGAAGATCTCAGTCGTCATGCTCGCCATCAGACTCCTGCTGCTCCTCGTTAGACTTAGACCACTTGTAACCCTGTTGGGCCATACACTCCGCCTCTGGAGTGATGTTCTCCTCGGATCCATTAGACACAAGCTCACCAAAGATCCTCATGATCTTCTTGTCGCGCTGGTGAGATTGCTTGTGAGTCACATGAGCCTTGTACTGTCCCTGAGCTTGCATACAGAATAGTGCCTTCATCTTCTTCTTCAGCTTCTTAGCCCAAGAGGGCTCAGACGAGGGAGGAGCATAGCCTCCAGAGCTGTCCTTAGCTGGCTCCTCCTCCACAGGCTCCTCATCTGTACCTATCTGTGCTGCAGTAGCCTCTGCACGGGTAGTGGTATTAGCCCAACGACTTTTGATGCGAAGTCGGATAGGCTCATGATGAATCCATTGCAGGGCCTCGAACTCCTCATCAGGGTAAAGCTTCTCCCAAGTCTAGGAGATAAGCAGAAACAGAAACGGACCGTAGATGGGCATCTTGCGAGTGTAGATCGCAAAGCGAAGCTCACACCACATGATATGGGAGATGTCAAGTGGTGGAGAATGAGCATTGCGAGCCTCCTCACACATCAGCAGGGACGTATGCGTGTATCTTGTCCTTGTCCCCAACTCGAGGAAACAAGGTGTTGCGGAAGATCCTATGCATGATGTCGAGGAAGGGGTTCAACACCCATGTCTTCTTGCCACTCGCAAGTGTCTTCTCCACATAAAAAGGTAACAGACGGTCTTTGTTGGCAGATTCTACATTGCCATGAGGCCGTGCTCCAATAGGGTTGTGGAGCCCCTCGTCAGCAACCTGAAGCAGATCCATAAAGTCCATCCAAGAAGCAGTCATCTTGTTACAATTTGTCATCCAAGTCATGGTGCGGTCTTCCTTGGTATGGAAGTGCACCGAAGCATAGAACTGTGCCACGATTTCTGGATCAAAATCCATCTGAAATGTCATGATGTTCTCAATTCCAAACTGCTCCACCAGATCAAGAGCTTCGGCAAAGTAGGCCCGGTGATCATCCCTTCGCATGTGAGCCATGTCAATCCAATGAGCATCCACATACATGTTGTGCTTGCTCTTGAGTACCTCTGTGTAGATACGATAATGCTGCTTGGTCCAGAACAGTTCATCTCCATCGAATTGAGCCCGGAGTTCTCCATAAGGATTGATCTTCCTCCTTGCCCTGAACTCATTAGCTGGCATCTCCTCCATGGTAATAGTTAATTCCTTGTGCTTGTTCGTGGCGGTCTTGAATTTGCGTTGGGGGGCATTGGAGCCCTCTGGCACATCACTTGGGGTGCGCAGACTCTTGGATCCGGTGTCACGGCTGGGATTGGTGCGACGAACAGTGGAACCGGAGCCACCACCGAAGACACAAACACAAGAACACGACGGAAACACAAAGAGAATCAATGCAAAAGCCACAAAAAGGCATACGAAACATGTAGAAAGGATAATTTGTATGTGCTATGAAGAAGATATGAAACAAGCGGTAGTACTACTTGACGAAAGCGGATGTAAAATATCAGTGCCGCTTGGGGGGCGGTAGTACCGCTTGGGAGAGATGCAGTTGTACCGCTCAGAATGCAGTACTAAAAATTTACATCCGCGTTCAGCACGGTAGTACCGCTCAGTAGAGCGGTAGTACCGTTACACGACGGAGCGGTAGTATCACGGTCAGCCAGCTTTAGTACCGCTCGGGTCAGATCTGAAAAACAGATCTAGGCATAGAATGCGTAGAACGACGAGCAGTACTACGGCTAATCATAGCAACTTAGTAGCAGCATACATATGTGACGCCCGAAGACCGACGTCCCAGAAGATTCCAGAAGATTCCAGATGTTTCGGGGTCTCCCGTGTGTTTCGTTTGTGCTTGCGTTATTTTATTTTGCATTGCATCATGTCATCATGCCATCATGTCATTTTATTTTGCATCTCAACCTAAATAAATCGTGTGGACCTTCGGTCCATTTAAATCGAGGGAAGAATGACTTCTCTTTATAACATATAAAAGTCTCTCAATATTTAGGGAGCTATATAATAAATATTCCATTCGTTGGAATTAACCCAACACACTTGCATATTTTTTCCCCATGTCGATTTCACTTCGAGCTTCTCCTTCCAAACCTTGCCAATAATTCTTTTCCGTTGTTTCGAGGTTCCTCCAAAAATTCGAACATTTTTGGACACTTCTATAATCAAGTCTTAGTTCAAACCCATTTGAATTAAATTCAAATATGTTTGAATTATTTTCCGATCTGGCCTTTTATATTTTTCTCCGGTCGTGCTCATTTTTACGAGCCCGAGAAAATTAACCTTTGTCCTAATTCTTGCCCTAACCCCCCTCCTCTTTTTCTTTTCCCTTCTCTTTCGTTTTTCTGCTAAAAAAAATCAGTTAAGAGGAGAACCCAGGCAGCCAGCCCAGCCCTTTGTCTCCTCCAGCCTCTTGGGCCTCCTCCTCCTTTGGCCCAAGCCATCTGGGCCTCAGCCTCCAGTCCTCCAAGCCCGTTTTCCCCTAACCTAGCTAGCGCATCGCCCGCACCCAGTCCCCATCGCTCCTCCCTCTCTTTCCCTGCGCGCCGCCGCACTCCCCCTCGCTCTTCCTCTCTGGCCCGAGCCCCATCGAGCCAGGGCCGATGCCCGATCCCTCCGCTCGCCTCGCCCTCGTCCAGGTCGCCTCCGCAGCTGACCGCACCCAGCCAGCGCCCTCGCTCCCTCCGCGCTAGCGCCTCCCTCCATCGCGCCCGGGCAGAGGCCGCGCCCGTCCTCCTTCCTCCAAACCCTTCGCCATCGGCCCACCAAAGCCGCGCAGCGCAGGAGCTTCTCGTTCGCCGCGCCCCTACGTTCTCCTTCGAGCGCCCGTGTGCCTCGCTTCCAGCCGAGCCAGGAGCAGCGCCAGGGCCTTCTCCTCCGAGCTCCAAGGCCGCGGCCCCCCCTTCTCCAAGCCAGCGACGTCCCTGCGCCTTCTCCCTCCCGCGCCAGGGGACGAGCCTCCGTGCCTCTGCCCCGTCGGCCAGGGCCTCGTCCAGCGCCTCCCCTCGCAGGCCCTAGCGGCCAGAGCCACCGCAGCTCCTTGTGGCCTCCTCTTCGCCTCGCCTTGCAGCGCCGGCCACCGGCTCCTGTGCAGCCCCGTGGCTCCCTCCGTCGCCAAGGCCATGGCCCCAGCGCCGCTTCGAGCTCATCCGCCCCCCAAGGCAGCAGCCTCCTCGCGTGACCAAGGCCTTGTGTTTTTTTATGTTTGTTGCTGTTTTCGCCAAGTGCACCGCAGCCGCAAGAACCGTGTACGACTACAAGGAGAAACGCAAGTACCACGACCGCGACAAGTACCTCGACGAACCGAACATCTACGGAAAAACGAGCTCGTGAACGGCTACGGAACAAGTACCACTACATACGTGAACGACTACCGTCGCCGGAAGCGCCAAGTACAACGACTACTCGGAGACTCCAAGTACCCCTATCGTCGCCCCGTGTACATCTACGAGAACGTCTACTTCCGCTACCGTCGCCCGAGTACAACTACCGCCTCGTGAACGACTACTTCCTCTTCTTCCATTACGTCCCTCGACGACTCGATTCCGCCCCGAAACAATTGTTTCGAAGGTATAACCCCGAGACGTGACCCGTGAGATGCTTGTGTTGTATGAGTTGTTACCCTTGTGTGCATCGTGCCCGTTCCATCTTTTGTCATGTTCCTCGGTTGCCTCGTCGCCGACTCGTGGGAACCCGGCAACGGGATCGTCCCACCTTTCATCTCGTTTGACTCGTTCACGCCATCTTACTTTTTGCACCGGACTCTCAACGAGTTACCGGAACCGATATGATGCCGTTGCATCATTTTCGGATCGTTGCCGTGGCACCCTTTCCTTCCACCACGGTGACGATGCTTCATACCATCTTGTTGTTAACCTTTTAATAAAATTGCATAAACTTGATCATGTCATCCGCATCATGTTAACAACACTAAAATGTGTGAATTGTTGTTGCTTATAATTACTAAACATGCTCATGGGGATTTTCCGGATATGTTGTTGTTATTTCCGGCCTCATTTAAAATGCCTAAATAGTGTAGTTTCTTTATGCTTCACCTCTTGCCATGTTAAAAACATTTAACCTTGTCTTGTAAATAACGAGAGCCAATTAAATAATTATAATGTGGTGTTTCGTCAATATGCAACTCGTTGCATATTGAGCTCCACTTAACTTGTAGTTTTGTTTGTGCTCTTTGCCATGCCATGCATATTAAACCAGACATGCATCATACTTGGATGTGCATCGTATGCCATGTTTATGCTTGTATGTTTACCGTGTTGTTTTGCTTCTTTCCGGTTGCTTCTCTTGTTAGCTTCGGTTTCGTTCCGGAGTTGTGAGGATTCGCTCGACTGTTGCTCCGTCTTCTTCATGGATCCGTTTCTTCTCCCTTGTGGAATTCCAGGCAAGATGATCATACCCTTGGATACCTTTACTACCATTGCCATGCTTAGTTGTCTCGATGCTATCGTTACATGTCGCGCTACCCATTTTTATGTCAGCCCTCTCCTTGTTGCCATGAAACCTCTAACCTTGACACCTTCCTAGCAAAACCACTGTTTGGCTATGTTATCCGCTTGCTCAGCCCCGCTTGCTCAGCCCCTCTTTATAGCGTTGTTAGTTCCAGGTGAAGATGAAGTTTGTTCCAGGAGGGAACTTGTTGTTGGATATATCACAATATCTATAATTATTATTAACACACCTATATACTGGGCATGGGTGGAAGGCTTGGCCTTTTGCTCGGTGTTTTGTTCCACTCATGCCACCTTAGGCGCCGATAAACCGCCATTATGTTCCTTGATTTTGCGTTCCTTACACGATGGGTGAAATGGGGACCCCTTGATAGTTCGACTTTGAATAAAACTCCTCCAGCAAGGCCCAACATTGGTTTTAATTTGCCTCATAATAACAACTTAATTAATTAATTAAATTGGCATAGGGGGTCGCGTCCCCGAGGATTTCTTAATTCTACATAGCAGGGGGGGCCAGTGCTGATGGTGTTGGTCCCAAACCAGAGTCACTTGCGGATACTACCCAGTTCGCTGGGGTCTTCGGTATCTGTACGTAGCGCTCATCCGGACGTGGCCTGAGACGAGATACGCGCGGCTACTATCAGGGTGTCGGCACGCCGGGAGGTCTTGCTGGACTTGTTTTACCATTGTCGAAATGACTTGTGCTACCGGGATGCCGAGCCTGATCGGATTTTCCCTAAGATAAGGGGTGATGATATTATATTTATCACTTCAGCTAATCGTGAGATCTTGTGATGGGCTAAGTTGGAACACCCCTGTAGGGTTATGATCTTTCGAAAGCCGTGCCCGCGGTTATGTGGCAGATTGGAATTTGTTAATGTCCGGTTGTAGAAAACTTGACAGATGATCCGGAGTAAAACACACAACTGTGTGAGTAACCGTGACTGTCTCTTTTCACTTTGAGAAGAGAACACGGTGGGGTTATGTTTGACTCGTATGTAGTTAGGATCTTTAGCGATCACTTCTTTTGCGACCGTTTGCGTAGCTTCTCATCTTATTCTGGTACTCGTAAGTTAGCCACCATATCATGCTTAGCCGCTGCTGCAGCCTCACCACTTTACCTCTTCCTACCCATAAAGCTTTGCTAGTCTTGTTACCCATGGTTATGGGATTGCTGAGTCCTCGTGGCTCACAGATACTACAACACCAGATGCAGGTTCAGCCGAGTTTGAAGCAGGAGCTGGTTCAAGTTCTTCTCTGGGAGCTCGATGAAGTTTGGCCGTATGCTTGTGACGTTTCGACGATCAGTAGTGGTTTTCTACTAGGATTCGATCCTGACCTGTGGCTTTATGTTGTTTGGTATCTTTCTTTTGGATCTTCACCCGTAGTCGGGTTGTGATGTTTCGAATGATGAATTGCTTATGTATTGTATTGTGTGAAGTGGCGAGTGTAAGCCAACTATCTCCTTTTGCATTTTAATCCCTCTTTTACATGAGTCGTGCTTTTCATCTTTCACTTCTCATGCTTTCATTACCGGAGTTCTTCATGGTGGTTCATCAAGATTTAATTCACCCTCGAAGTCTTCATCAAGATTCTTGTTGGAGCTCAAGCATTCTTCATCATGCATTCCAATTGCAATCCGTTCTACCTTGTCTTTTCAGATGGTGTTATGTCATTCTTGTCAATTCCTTCATGTTTCATGATTCACGAGTTGTCAAGAATGAGATATTTAAAACCATCATTTTTCTTTGTTCAGGAAATTTTTTTCCAACCCTTTAATTATTTGTTGGAGTTATCTTGGGTTATATTTCACCTAAAAGCTTTCCCTAAGGATTGTTGCTAATTATGGTGTTTATAAATGACCCAAGTTCTTCATTTATCATTCCGATGAAATAAGCTTATCGTCTCCTTGTTGATCTCAATCCAATTAAATGTTTCCGTCAGTGGCTGGTTGTCACCTCTTAATTTTAAGATGTTTTCCATAAGCCCACATCAAGCTTATTCGTTTTCGTTGTTGATTTTTTTAAAATCAACTCCGTTCAACCCTTCTTTGTAAGGATGCTCTTTCAAATTCAATTTTGTCAGAGAAGTTGTCTTGTTCTTCTCCATTCATTTCTTTCATTGATTATATGCTATTCTTTCATTCCGGAGGCATTGTGATATTGCTCTCCAAACCATCATCTTGTTTTGTCAAGATCATATTCTTTTCCTTGTTTATCTATTTAACTGGAGTGTTGTATTCTTCATTCTAGTTCCGTCATCTTATCTAGTTTTGCCTCTCTTTTTTAACCGGAGTGCTGTCTGAGTCTTTCTTACCCCTTGTGCCATCCTTTTATTGTTTCGGAGGCAATATGTTGTTATTTTCATCAAGTATCATCTCAACTTGGCAAGTTCTTGTTAATTCCTTCCATTTTCAGACGAAGTGCTGTCCAAATTCTGTCATTCTTATTCCTTGGCTATACCGTTGCAGTTTCATATTCTTTTGGTCCGTGAGCTCTTGTTTCATGTCTTTCAACCTTAAAGGTTCTCTTAATGCTCCTTGTTCCTCTTTTCTAACGGAGTGTTTTCATCTTCGTTCATCTCTGTTGTATTCTTCTTTCATCTTGTTCAACCTCTCAGGGTTCGTGGTTTCACTCGTTTGTCGAAGAAGCAACTTTGTTTTACCTCTTCCTCTTCCGTTTTTACCCGGTGATATCTCTAGGATCTCGGGTCGAGATCCTCTGTTAGTGTGGGAGAGTTGTGACGCCCGAAGACCGATGTCCCAGAAGATTCCAGAAGATTCCAGATGTTCCGGGGTCTCCCGTGTGTTTCCTTTGTGCTTGCGTTATTTTATTTTGCATTGCATCATGTCATCATGCCATCATGTCATTTTATTTTGCATCTCAACCTAAATAAATCGTGTGGACCTTCGGTCCATTTAAATCGAGGGAAGAATGACTTCTCTTTATAACATATAAAAGTCTCTCAATATTTAGGGAGCTATATAATAAATATTCCATTCGTTGGAATTAACCCAACACACTTGCATATTTTTCCCCATGTGGATTTCACTTCGAGCTTCTCCTTCCAAACCTTGCCAATAATTCTTTTCCGTTGTTTCGAGGTTCCTCCAAAAATTCGAACATTTTTGGACACTTCTATAATCAAGTCTTAGTTCAAACCCATTTGAATTAAATTCAAATATGTTTGAATTATTTTCCGATCTGGCCTTTTATATTTTTCTCCGGTCGTGCTCATTTTTACGAGCCCGAGAAAATTAACCTTTGTCCTAATTCTTGCCCTAACCCCCCTCCTCTTTTTCTTTTCCCTTCTGTTTCGTTTTTCTGCTAAAAAAGTCAGTTAAGAGGAGAACCCAGGCAGCCAGCCCAGCCCTTTGTCTCCTCCAGCCTCTTGGGCCTCCTCCTCCTTTGGCCCAAGCCATCTGGGCCTCAGCCTCCAGTCCTCCAGGCCCGTTTTCCCCTAACCTAGCTAGCGCATCGCCCGCACCCAGTCCCCATCGCTCCTCCCTCTCTTTCCCTGTGCGCCGCCGCACTCCCCCTCGCTCTTCCTCTCTGGCCCGAGCCCCATCGAGCTAGGGCCGATGCTCGATCCCTCCGCTCGCCTCGCCCTCGTCCAGGTCGCCTCCGCAGCTGACCGCACCCAGCCAGCGCCCTCGCTCCCTCCGCGCTAGCGCCTCCCTCCATCGCGCCCGGGCAGAGGCCGCACCCGTCCTCCTTCCTCCGAACCCTTCGCCATCGGGCCCCCAAAGCCACGCCGCGCAGGAGCTTCTCGTTCGCCGCGCCCCTCCGTTCTCGTTCGAGCGCCCGTGTGCCTCGCTTCCAGCCAAGCCAGGAGCAGCGCTAGGGCCTTCTCCTCTGAGCTCCAAGGCCGCGGCCCCCCTTCTCCAAGCCAGCGACGTCCCTGCGCCTTCTCCCTCCCGCGCCAGGGGTAGAGCCTCCGTGCCTCCGCCCCGTCGGCCAGGGCCTCGTCCAGCGCCTCCCCTCGCAGGCCCCAGCGGCCAGAGCCACCGCAGCTCCTTGTGGCCTCCTCTTCGCCTCGCCTTGCAGCGCCGGCCACCGGCTCCCGTGCAGCTCCGTGGCTCCCTCCGTCGCCAAGGCCATGGCCCCAGCGCCGCTTCGAGCTCGTCCGCCCCCCAAGGCAGTAGCCTCCCCGCGTGACCGAGGCCTTGTGTTTTTTTTGTTGTTTGTTGCTGTTTTCGCCAAGTGCACCGCAGCCGCAAGAACCGTGTACGATTACAAGGAGAAACGCAAGTACCACGACCGCGACAAGTACCTCGACGAACCGAACATCTACGGAAAAACGAGCTCGTGAACGGCTACAGAACAAGTACCACCACATACGTGAACGACTACCGTCGCCGGAAGCGCCAAGTACCACGACTACTCGGAGACTCCAAGTACCCCTACCGTCGCCCCGTGTACATCTACGAGAACGTCTACTTCCGCTACCGTCGCCCGAGTACAACTAACGCCTCGTGAACAACTACTTCCTCTTCTTCCACTACGTCCCTCGACGACTCGATTCCGCCCCGAAACAATTGTTTCGAAGGTATAACCCCGAGACGTGACTCGTGAGATGCTTGTGTTGTATGAGTTGTTACCCTTGTGTGCATCCTGCCCGTTCCATCTTTTGTCATGTTCCTCGGTTGCCTCGTCGCCGACTCGTGGGAACCCGGCAACGGGATCGTCCCACCTTTCATCTCGTTTGACTCGTTCACGCCATCTTACCTTTTGCACCGGACTCTCAACGAGTTACCGGAACCGATATGATGCCGTTGCATCATTTTCGGATCGTTGCCGTGGCACCCTTTCCTTCCACCACGGTGACGATGCTTCATACCATCTTCTTGTTAACCTTTTAATAAAATTGCATAAACTTGATCATGTCATCCGCATCATGTTAACAACACTAAAATGTGTGAATTGTTGTTGCTTATAATTACTAAACATGCTCATGGAGATTTTCCGGATATGTTGTTGTTATTTCCGGCCTCATTTAAAATGCCTAAATAGTGTTGTTTCTTTATGCTTCACCTCTTGCCATGTTAAAAACATTTAACCTTGTCTTGTAAATAACGAGAGCCAATTAAATAATTATAATGTGGTGTTTCGTCAATATGCAACTCGTTGCATATTGAGCTCCACTTAACTTGTAGTTTTGTTTGTGCTCTTTGCCATGCCATGCATATTAAACCGGACATGCATCATACTTGGATGTGCATCGTATGCCATGTTTATGCTTGTATGTTTACCGTGTTGTTTTGCTTCTTTCCGGTTGCTTCTCTTGTTAGCTTCGGTTTCGTTCCGGAGTTGTGAGGATTCGCTCGAGTGTTGCTCCGTCTTCTTCATGGATCCGTTTCTTCTCCCTTGTGGAATTCCAGGCAAGATGATCATACCCTTGGATACCCTTACTACCATTGCCATGCTAAGTTGTCTCGATGCTATCGTTACATGTCGCGCTACCCATTTTTATGTCAGCCCTCTCCTTGTTGCCATGAAACCTCTAACCTTGACACCTTCCTAGCAAAACCACTGTTTGGCTATGTTACCCGCTTGCTCAGCCCCGCTTGCTCAGCCCCTCTTATAGCGTTGTTAGTTGCAGGTGAAGATGAAGTTTGTTCCAGGAGGGAACTTGTTGTTGGATATATCACAATATCTATAATTATTATTAACACACCTATATACTGGGCATGGGTGGAAGGCTTGGCCTTTTGCTCGGTGTTTTGTTCCACTCATGCCACCTTAGGCGCCGATAAACCGGCATTATGTTCCTTGATTTTGCGTTCCTTACACGATGGGTGAAATGGGGACCCCTTGACAGTTTGACTTTGAATAAAACTCCTCCAGCAAGGCCCAACATTGGTTTTAATTTGCCTCATAATAACAACTTAATTAATTAATTAAATTGGCATAGGGGGTCGCGTCCCCGAGGATTTCTTAATTCTACATAGCAGGGGGGCCAGTGCTGATGGTGTTGGTCCCAAACCAGAGTCACTTGCGGATACTACCCAGTTCGCTGGGGTCTTCGGTATCTGTACGTAGCGCTCATCCTGACGTGGCCTGAGACGAGATACGCGCGGCTACTATCAGGGTGTCGGCACGCCGGGAGGTCTTGCTGGACTTGTTTTACCATTGTCGAAATGACTTGTGCAACCGGGATGCCGAGCCTGATCAGATTTTCCCTAAGATAAGGGGTGATGATATTATATTTATCACTTCAGCTAATCATGAGAGCTTGTGATGGGCTAAGTTGGAACACCCCTGCAGGGTTATGATCTTTCGAAAGCCGTGCCCGCGGTTATGTGGCAGATTGGAATTTGTTAATGTCCGGTTGTAGAAAACTTGACAGATGATCCGGAGTAAAACACACAACTGTGTGAGTAACCGTGACTGTCTCTTTTCACTTTGAGAAGAGAACACGGTGGGGTTATGTTTGACTCGTATGTAGTTAGGATCTTTAGCGATCACTTCTTTTGCGACCGTTTGCGTAGCTTCTCATCTTATTCTGGTACTCGTAAGTTAGCCACCATATTATGCTTAGCCGCTGCTGCAGCCTCACCACTTTACCTCTTCCTACCCATAAAGCTTTGCTAGTCTTATTACCCATGGTTATGGGATTGCTGAGTCCTCGTGGCTCACAGATACTACAACACCAGATGCAGGTTCAGCCGGGTTTGAAGCAGGAGCTGGTTCAAGTTCTTCTCTGGGAGCTCGATGAAGTTTGGTCGTATGCTTGTGACGTTTCGACGATCAGTAGTGGTTTTCTACTAGGATTCGATCCTGACCTGTGGCTTTATGTTGTTTGGTATCTTTCTTTTGGATCTTCACCCGTAGTCGGGTTGTGATGTTTTGAATGATGAATTGCTTATGTATTGTATTGTGTGAAGTGGCGAGTGTAAGCCAACTATCTCCTTTTGCATTTTAATCCCTCTTTTACATGAGTCGTGCAAAGATACCAAACTTGAGATCATTCTAGGATGGGCTTATACCTTTAAGTCGTGCCTCGACACGTAGGAGGTATAGTCTCATCCTGGGCATTACAACATACTAGCATTTCAATTGCATAACCACTCTTCTACATCCTAAACTTCCATGGATAAGAACAAGAAGAACACTACAACAACAAGCATCTCCCCAAAACCTAAAAACAACAACCAGGCAAAAAGAAGAGGGCATTTGGGGAGAAACCTTCATCCATGGCAAGAGGTCGAGGTGGGGAACAATCCCACCAGTCGGAATGCGAGGAGAGTGACCGGGGGAAGAGATCCAGAGAGGTCCTCCGGCGGCGTTCTTGAGAGGGAGAGACAGAGGCGACGTGGGGGATATGAGATGAATGGGTATGGGGGAGTTAGAACTCCCCCTGCCTGCTTATAACCCTCAGCCATTCGGATAGGTGCGGTAGTACCGCGGTCATTGCGGTAGTACCGCCCGGGCGGTAGTACCGCTCGACCAGCGGCAGTAAAAAATTACTGCCATGCTGGTTGCGGTAGTACCATATTCTCTTTGCGGTCGTACCGTTACTACTCACGGTAGTACCGTCCTTCCAAGAAAAATGCAAGTTTCGACAAGAGGCTTGAGCAAAGTAAAAACGCACACTCAAGGCACACGAAAAGAGAAACAACACACACCAAAAACAACACACAAGACACTCCTCCAAGGAGGAGGTCGGTGGCCGAAGCCACCTATGTTTGAGTTATTTGGTATGGCACCGCAAAGAACTATCCTTGGGCCCATGAAAAACACTCGTCTTGAAGCACTTATACCATCTATCATGGCAAATGACAAAGACTTGATCGATTTATGCATAATGAGGGGAGGAATAGTTCATTGAGAGAACAATACTCCCCCTATGTCCATGCCTACATCTAGACAAGATAACTATATTGAGTGGGAGTTGTGTGTGCAAGGTCTCAAGCCACATTGCTCAAATCGATGATATTTAGCTCGTGCATTAACTCGCGAAATCTTGCTTCATCCAACGGCTTCGTGAAGATATCTGCGAGGTTATCATGAGTGTTGACATAGTGAAGCTCGATCTCTCCTTGCCGTATATGATCCCGGATGAAGTGATACCGAATCTCTATATGCTTCGTCTTGAAGTGTTGCACTGGGTTGAGAGAAATCTTGATGGCACTTTCATTGTCACACCAAAGAGGCACTTTGTCACAAGTGACACCGTAATCCTTTAAAGTTTGCCTCATTCATAGGAGTTGAGCACAACAACTGCCAGCTTCCACATACTCAGCTTCGGTGGACGAGAGAGACACACAACTTTGCTTTTTGGAAGACCAACTTACCAGAGAGCAACCAAGGAATTGGCACCATCCGGAAGTGGACTTGCTATCCATTGTCTCCCACCCAGTCCGAATCAGAGAAACCTACAAGGTTGACATTTGCTCCTCTTGGGTACCATAAGCCAAAGTTTGGGGTATGAGCCAAATATTGGAAGATTCGCTTGACTGCCACAAAGTGACTTTCCTTAGGTGAGGCTTGAAACCGTGCACAGATTCCCACACTCAACATAATATCTGGTCTACATGCACAAAGGTAAAGCAAGGATCCAATCATAAAATGATATACCTTTTGATCCACTGCTTTACCATTGGGATCAATGTCAAGTTTGCACTTGGTTGGCATTGGGGTAGTAGCCTGCTTGACATCACTTAGATTGAATCTCTTGAGCATGTCTTGAGTGTACTTGGCTTGTTTGATAAAGATTCCTTCTCTTCTTTGCTTAATCTCAAACCCAAGGAAGTACTTCAACTCTCCCATCATGGACATCTCAAAATGTGTGGTCATGAGTGCGGCGAACTCATCATTGAAAGCTTTGTTAGGTGAACCAAAGATAATATCATCAACATATAGTTGGGAGACAAACAACTCCCCTTTGACCTTCTTAGTAAAAAGAGTGGGGTTGATTTTCCCAATTTCAAACCCACGATCTTGTAACAACTCGGTAAGATGCTCATACCACGCATGTGGGGCTTGTTTAAGGCCATAGAGTGCCTTATCGAGTTGATACACATGATTGGGGAACTTAGGATCCTCAAACCCCGGGGGTTGTTTGACATACACCAACTCATTAATAGGACCATTAAGAAATGCACTTTTCACATCCATTTGTTGTAACTTAAAATTATGATGAGAAGCATAGGCAAGCAACAAACTAATAGATTCAAGGCGAGCAACAGGGGCAAAGGTTTCACCGTAGTCGATACCCTCAACTTGGGAGTAGCCTTGAGCCACCAAACGCGCCTTGTTGCGGATGACAATGCAATGAGCATCTTTCTTGTTCTTAAAGATCCACTTGGTTCCAATGACATTATGGTTCTCCTTTGGCCTCGGCACCAGACGCCACACTTTGTTGCGCTCGAAGTTGTGGAGTGCGTCATGCATGGCATTAAGCCAATCAGGGTCTTCGAGCGCCTCATAGACCTTTTGAGGTTCAACACAGGAGACAAAATCTTGATTAGCACAATAGTTTTCTAATTGTCTACGAGTGCTTACCCCCCTTTTGATGCTTCCAAGAATATTCTCCATGTGATGTTGTCTAGAAGCTAGCCTGGAGGCAATTTTTGCAGCACGACGCTCCAATTGCTCTTCAAGAGATAATTGAGGAGCACTGAGTTTATCATCTTGAGCGACGTCAAGAGCTTGATCTTGATCTTGAGATTCCTCGTGATCTTGATCTTGCACAGAGGAGAGAACTTGGCCTTGTGCATCATTTGGTGGCTCCCCACCATCTTGTGATCGATCTTGCACTTGGCCTTGTTCGTCCGGTTGAGGGCCTTCACATTGTTCTTCGGAAGCGTGTGGGTCTGGGGTTGATGATGGTTCCACTTGCGTGGAACATTGTCCTTCTCCTTCGGCCACAAGGGGTTCCTCAATGGGTAGGATATATCCAACACCCATTCTTCTTATGGCTTGAGGAGGAATTTCATCACCTACATCACAAGTACCACTTTGCTCCACTTGGGAGCCGTTATTCTCATGAAACTCTACGTTACACGTCTCCTCAATGAGTCCATTGGACTTGTTGAGGACACGGTAAGCATGAGAGTTTGTAGCATAACCAACAAATATGCCCTCATGAGCTCTAGACTCAAATTTTGACAAACGAGCACCTTTCTTGAGGATGAAACACTTACACCCGAACACCCGGAAGTACTTGAGATTGGGCTAGTTACCGGTAACAATCTCATATGGAGTCTTGTTAAAACCTTTGCGGATATATAGCCGGTTGGATGCATGAAATGCGGTGTTGATGGTTTCGTCCCAAGAGTTGTATGGAGATTTGAATTCCGCCATCATGGTCCTCGCCGCGTCCATCAATGTCTGGTTCTTTCTCTCCGCTACACCATTTTTTTAGGGGTATAAGGTGCGGCGTATTGATGTTTGATCCCCTCATCACTAAGAAACTCATCCAAGGTGTAGTTCTTGAACTCGGTGCCGTTGTCACTTCGGATCATCAAAATCTTTGCTTCATGTTGTCGCTGAGCTTCATTTGCAAAGTTCATGTTGAAGAAATATGCCCAGGTGTATCTTGAATAGTCATCCACAATCACCAAGCAATACTTTCTACCCCCAAGACTATCAAAACATGGAGGCCCAAAGAGATCCATATGAAGGAGCTCTAAGGGTCTTTTTGAGTAGATGATAGTAGTGGGAGGGTGAGGTGTCTCATGAAGATTTCCTTCGATACAAGCACTGCAAGCACGATCTTTGGCAAAAATAACATTTGTTAGTCCACGGACATGGTCCGCCTTGAGAAGACTTTGCAAAGAACTCATATTGACATGGGCTAACCGGCGATGCCAAAGCCATCCCACATCAACTTTAGCCATTAGGCATGTCGCGGTCTTAGTGGGTTGCTCCGAGAAGTTCACCACATAGATACCGTTCTCGACATGTCCAACATAGGCTACTTTAAGAGTCTTGCTCCACAAGAGGGCCACGGTATCAATATCAAAGAATGTAGCAAAGCCCATGAGTGCAAGTTGACGAACATAAAGTAAGTTATATGCAAGGGATTCAACAAGCATGACTTTATCGATCGTGAGATCATGAGCAACTACAACCTAGGTCGAAAAACCTATCTTAGCCAGGCCGAAAAACCTAGGTTAACCAACCCACCAGACCTTAACCTAACCCCGGCCAAGCTTCTCGTACAAGATGGCCACACAGTGACCCGACACCTTTTGGCAGTCGGTGCCCAACCTATCAATCACTTGCCAGTGACCGACACCTAAATAGTCTATTCCGCAAGTGTGCGAAGGACGACTCCATCCCGTTTTTCTATAAAAAGGGCACGCTAGCCTCAACCCAGCACAACACAGCCTCTACCCCCAAACCGAGCTATAATGCCTGGACCCATTGTTCACAATGAGACGACAACTACCAACCTTGGAGGTTTTGTGACCGTGCTATCAAACCTCACCCGCCGTGCCTTTGCATTAGAAGAGCCCCCAGAGTATGTGGTGTACCAAGGGCCCATGGGCGGTGAGAGCCGTCAATTCTAGGCCATTGTGCACGTCTATGGTAGGGGTCTATCACCAGAACGCCCCTACAGGTTCACCGAAAGGACAACTTCCTTCGAGCCACAAGCCATCCAACTAGCTGCTTGAGAGGCTATAATTCATCTCCAGCACTTGACGCCTAGAGTTAACTGTCACTCGTTATACTACTACCCCAGTCGTGGTGGGTATGGTAGGCCACCCCAGGTTGCCAACGGAGATCACGAGACGGATCTTGCATTATTGCATCTGGTGCGCTATGTAAGTGCACTAGAGGAACTGTTCGATCAAATCACTCTTGATCTGATCGCGGCTCATGGAGAACTGGTTCGCCGAGCCCCGGCTAGAGGAGAAGATGAGCCCGACGCCGACAACCCAGTCGTGCTGTTCGGACAACCTATCGAGACCTTGAGGTCGGCCCCAGCCATCGACCAAAATGCTTTGGTGTCCCCAGAAGTGATTCATCGCCTTTTTGGAACACGCTCCAGCAGGATTGTAACCAACAACCCCCACGATGGTCATCATTGCTGCCCCGACCCTACAGTTCCTCAGCCCCCTCCAGCTAACCCTGACGGTGAAGCCCTTGGAGAAGCCTCGGCATCCATAAGGCACGCCCGCCTAGATATAAACGAGGTAGACTAAATCACTCGAGTAGCGGCGAGTCTTAATAATGCCCACACCCTGTAAATTGTGCGATCTTGTATCACCATAATTAAATGTTGTGTGCTTGTGCACCCATTATTTTTATAGTATCGATGCATAAATATGTTGGTGTATGATTTCATTTTTAATTCCGGGCGTAGCTTCCAAAAACCACCCCTATGACTCCCACAGTAATACGTCGCTTTTGCGAGATATGCGTATATATAGCATTGACCCCGACCCCATAGAGCAGAACCGACAAAATAGTCGCCCCTCACCGTGTTTTAATAACCGAGTCCAGTTGCTATATAAAAGGCCACCTCGTGACCTTGCCAAGTACCCCTCACCTTGTGCACAACACTCACAGCCATTCCATGCCATGCCAAGCCCTAGTATTTATCTGAGAACCCCAGATGCCACACCGGGTAGTTTTGTTAAAATATTGTGGGACTTTACCTGCAGTACCATGTGGTCCAATCTTCCACCCCAGTACGAGTTGCTCAAATCGAGGATCACCCCATCCACCTCGAAATATTGGGCAGTGGTGCACATCCCTCCCGCAAACCCAAACCAAGACCCAACGGAGGTCTCCTTCGTGGGGAAATCTATGCCGACTCCGCAGATGGCTGTAGAAGCTACTGCGTATGAAGCGCTAGCTCGTCTTCGATTTGCAGTGCCCTATGCCAGCGAACGAGGGTATTATTACTTCCCGAGCCGTGTAGCACCCGGAGAAGTAGCATCTTTTCCTAGTGAACGAATTGAGAGAGACCCAATACTGACCAACCTTGCCCAGTATGTCATCGCTCAAGAGCGTATGACCCTGCGGGTAATGGGTTATCTCCAGAGCCTCGCTGAGTTAAATCCTCAGATGGCTATTGGCAGAACCCTGAGGCCCAACCAGGAGAGACGCATTCATTGAATAGTCAATCCGCTTCCTCCGATAGAAGAAGAGTGTCCCCCAGTACCAGAGACGTTTTCCTAGGACCCGGTTTATTTACCGTTTTCATGGTAGACGTCGCTGCTATGTTTGTTGTCCCAACATTTATTTATGAGTTGCAACTTATGCATGGCATCCTAAATTTGTGCGAGGGATTAATTATTTGGTTTCAATTACTGAGAGTAGTTTTTACTGCTGTTAATTTTTGATTAACTAAACTCGCTCTGAGTAAATCCTGAAGTGAGATTTTTTTTCCCTGAGTTGTTGTAGCATAAGTCTCTTCGCGACATAGATTTTATTCACGCAGCACCACAACATCAGGCTCACAAACCCAACCACTTGACCACGTTCACTATTTGCAAATCCACGTGCGCATGTTGCATCTAACTGATTACCTCCCTAACTCACCACAGTCTCTGAAGGAGAGATGTGTGGGTAAATATTCGGGTACAAGTTGCCTACAGCATGCTGACAGTCGTTAGCACCCGACACCAGCACCTAATCCTCATGATCGCCGCTGCCACAAAGAACTAGTACTCGAGCGGCAGCATCACGACGATCGTCGAGGAACGTCGCGCACAAGAGCGTGGAGAACCCCAGCAATGCCGCCAATCCTCCGCACACTAGTATCATGCACCAGTCCGGCATCACCACCGCCATTAGAGCCCCGCCCCGAGCTCCTTCAAATAGAAATGGAGGAGAAGGAAGTAGAAGGAGAAGCGAGACCAGGTGTGAGGAAGAAGAAAGGAGCACCTCGGTCATTTTATAGCTCGAGATCGGTGTACGGTGGGCGAGGTCCACCAGCACCTCTCGTCGCTCGATCGCCGATGTTCGGGGGCGAATCCGCAAGCAGTGCCGACAGCGCACTGGCCCGCGAGGTGAGTGCACGCTGTACTGGCAGCTAGCATGCCGCGCACTACTGCAGTACGGCCTAGATGCCCTACGTCGCCGGTGGAGAAAGCGCGGGAAAGCGCGCGATAGAGAGGAAGAAGAGAGAGCCGGAGGTAGAAGAAGAGACTGACAGTGGGCCTCGGGTCCACCTGTCAGCCAGAGAGAGCACTGTGCTCTCGGGTGCGACCAGCATATTTTAGGATTTAGAATTTTTATTCTAAATTCACTGTAACCAAAAGTAGAAGTATCCCGTTTTCTCCCCCAGCCGTAGATTTTTCCACGCAGCGCCAGTATTCCCCACTGTAGTTTTACATCACTTTTTGCCCACTCACTTTAGCCACATTTTACTGCATGAGTACGACGTTTATTTTTGTGATATTACTTTGTGATAGTAGGAGTAATTCTTTTTATAACAGCCTTTAGCAAATCTTGTGGACGAGATTTTCTTAAGGGGGGTAGTGTTGTAACACCCCAAAATTTTGACCATGATTTATTAATTAAAACATTGCCATGGTAGATTTAAATTTTTGCTTTCTGGATCTTCTTTTTCAGAACCACTCTTTTCTATTGAAGTGTTGAGTTTTTCCTCCAAAAGGAAACCGTTCAAAAATATTGTTGGACTTGTATATCTTCTCAAGAAACATTCCTCTTAAAATGATTTTTCATATGTTTTTGGAGCCTCTATTACACTATAACCCTTTGATATATTTGTTCAAAAATTCCGCCAAAATTTGGGGATGTCATGTGATGTTCCCACATCACTTTTATTCAAAAATATCTTTTAGTCATTTGGAGATTTTGAGCCCTACCCCAAGTTTTCAAATCTGATCCAATTTGCACCTTTGCACTGCAACCTTATTTTGTTTTGCTCTAGTGCCCATGATCTTTCTCCTGCTTGTAGTCCACCCTACCAAACCCTTATGTCCAGGAGATTGGACCCATTGGAATATTTTTGGTCCATGCAATAACAGTCGTTATTTTCTGTCCAGATATGAGTTTCTCAAAAACTAGCACTAACAAGTTTTTGGTTTTCCCAAACTAACCTTGCCATCATCACTAGCATCTAAGGAGACTATGATCTGAAGTTTATGGCCACCCCAAGAGATTCCTAGAAGCCCAGGGCATTCTGACAAACACCTTGTGTGCATGGCCAGATTTGGCATAATTTTTAGTTTGCACTTTGGACCTGCTTGCTTTTCCTAACCAGCATGTCCACTAATCTAATAGCCACCTCTAACCTAGACCTGTTAATCCCCAGCCTTATCCAAGCCTCCTGGCATGCCTTGGCATTTTTCCGAACACTTGGCGTGCGTGCTCTGGGAGCGGCCCAGAGCGTGCGTTTTGCACGTGCGTGCGCACGAGTCGCCGCGTCCCACTGCCGCCTCCCCGCACTTGTTCTGGCCCTTCCCACTCACAACCATCGCGCCCCGACCCCTCCCTCGTCGCAGAGCCACCCTGGCGCCCCACAGCACCGCCGTGAGAGCCCCCTTGGCGGCACGCCGGCGTCCACTATGCGCCCCTACCATGGACGGCGCCGCCCAAGCCACAGTCGCGCGCCAGCTGCCCCTGGAACAGCCCGAGCTCATCCACTCGCCCTGCCAGACCCCGCCAGCCATCGCCACGTGCCCCCTGGCTACAGAACGGTGGTTCGTCGATCTTATCTCTAGCCGCCGTGGAACCGACCTGGAGACACTATAAATGGTGACCCCGAGCTCATCTCAACCCTCAGGCGACGTCATCCTATCCCCCTAGTGCTCCCACAGCCAGCAATAGGCGGAGGGAGGCCGTCATTCCCATCTCCGGCCAGTTCGGACGCCACCAACTCCCGGTCCCGTTCATGACCAGCAAAGCCTCCCCAACCCATTCAGTGGCACCATCCTCTTCCCCTCGATCTTGCGGAGCCACCCCAACTCTCAAACTTGATCGGGAGCCACCATAGCTCGGGTCCCCAATTCTCCCGCAGCCACCGTCCGCCGTGGAGCTCGCCGCCGGCGACTCCCTTCGTCCCCGCCAGCCTGTCGACCACCGAGAAGACCTCCCTGGACTAGCGGATCCATCCCCGCCCTCAGAATCTCGTGGGGAGCCGCCGTTCGTCCAAATACGTCATCGCTAGGGGGAAGCGTAAGTGCTGCCGAAACGTTTCCTTTTTCTGATTTTTATTTAAAAATAGATTTGACTAAACTTTGACTGGCTGTAACTTTTAAAATATAAGTCCGATTGGTTTGATTCTTTTTCTGTTGTTTCTCAAATTTGGTCTAGTTTATTTTCATATTTATTTGAAAATTTTCCAAACAACTTTTTTTGTACTGTTTTGAAACTATGTGTTAATTCAGATTTTCGTAAAATAGGATTTTGAAGAAAAAGGCAACTTTCAAAAAATGCACCCCACTTCCATACTCTTGAAGGAAAGCATTTTGAACCATGGCATAATATTTGTGTGCGTTGTTTGATACGATTACAACACCACCTTTACATGGAGCATTCGTTATTTTATGTGATGATATGATCATGCTCATGAGTGCATGGTGTAGATCCTTTGTTGTTGGAAATGGATATACTTGTGATAGTAATCACCCTCGTATGCCATTTTATGCCTACCTGTAGGAATCCAGGAAAGCCTCTGTCTTGTGAAGACACGAGCTTGCCCCTAGTTCCTCATCGAGACGGTTGTGTCCGGTATGGCATGTTGAGGTATGACAGATGGTGATTCTGTATGTTGGTTGAAATACATTTGTTATGTTAATCATGCAGGTAATACTTAAACCTCCTGAGTCGGCTGTAGATTGAGTCTTGTTCCGGTAACCCCCATACTTGTTTCTTACTATCACTTGTCCCTGCCGTCGGTAGGGTACGGTTCAATAAGTTGTCAACCCCCTCCTAGCACACACCGTACAGAGAGGCCATGGTGGAAGATATCGGCTGCATCCGGTAGGCATGCCACCTGGTCCGGGGGCATGGGTGTTTTCGATTGGAGCCGAAGGGGTATCTTCCCTAGTTTGCGCGCATTATAAATTTTGTGATCCCATGCTAGTCGAGGTTGTAGCCTCCCCACTTAAAGTTTCGCTTAACGGGAGTCATGGGTGATTCCAGACACCGGTAATTTAGGCTGGTGTGTGCGGTCAGGTGTGTTTTCAATTAAAAGACCGTAGCCGGAATTAGTCCTGATGGACTAAAGGAATCCGTTACTCGTGGGTAAAGAATACACCCTCTGCAGAGATTATATCTATTCGAATAGCCGTGTCCATGGATAAGGACTACAGTCTGGGATGGGTCAAGTGTCGGTCTTAGTGTCGGTCTTCGGAGGAAAAACTGCTAATCCAGAACTTTGATCATTACTTATGACATAAGATGATTATGATTATTATTATTTTGGACTAACCACGTGCATTACTTGAATTATTGACTAACCCTGGGACGTTTCTACCCCATGGATATTCACTATGATTATTCTTATATAAGCCCTTTATGTGGTGTCGCTCAGACGCCCGACTGCGGCACGTTAGTTAATTATTTCCTTATAAGCCCTTTATGTGGTGTCGCTCAGACGCCCGACTGCGGCACGTTTGTTAATTATTTCCTTATAAGCCCTTTATGTGGTGTCGCTCAGACACCCGACTGCGGCACGTTTGTTAATTATTTCCTTATAAGCCCTTTATGTGGTGTCGCTCAGACGCCTGACTGCGGCACGTTGATACGTCCAAAACGTATCTATAATTTCTGCTTGCTCCATGCCTTTTTTGTGTGATATTGCTATGATATTTATGCACTTCCATACACTTTTGATCATATTTGGACTAACCTACTAATGATTGCAAAAGTGCACAATGTTCTTATTTTACACTTTATTGTGTAGGAATTACTTGGAAATTGACAAAAACGCAAAATGAGTCGTATTGGAGTAGGACTCTGACTTTCCTGAAATCTGTCTGAGAACGTTTTCTAAAGATGGTCACGTTGCGGCCCGAAGACGACGTCAAACGGAAAAAGTCTAATTGCGAAATTTGTGGGGAATTTCGAGGCAATGCTTCTGGATATAAAATTCGTCCAAATCGGAGTCCGGACGGCCGAGTAAAGCCCGTTTTACTAAGGCCCAAAATCAGATGATGGGAATCCGAGAGTCTATATAAAGAGAGGAAACCTAGGTCACCAAGGGCCACGAATTTTCCTCCTCCCGAGCCGCCGTCTTGGAGGGGAGGACCAGCAACATCCACAAGGAAGAAGGGGGGCCAAGGAGCCGCTGCCCCCTAGGGCCGCCGCCGCCCCGAGGGCCGCCGCCGCCTCCTCCGTGGCTGCTACCGGCCGTCTCCTCCTCGCGGGGATGCACCTCTCCATCAACACCATCATCAACCTCCTCCTCACCATGTCCATGCGTGCTTAGTTTCCTCCGGGGCCGAGGGCTCGTACGTGTAGCTATGTGGTTATCTCTCTCTCCCATGATGTGATCTTCGTTGTGATCATAGGCTATGTTAATATAGGGTGATCCCATGATATTTCCCCTTCCTCTATGTATTGGATTGATGTACTCACTTGTCTTTATGTAGTATAATCCCCAAGACCAAGGTGATAGCGGTCTATTGGACATGGATTAGAAAAATATTTTCATGAGTGATTTCCTCTCTTGTGTGTTGAATGAAGATTGAGAGTCTCTTGGTGCTTGTCTTTGACTATCCTTTAGATATGTTGTGGTGATTGTGGGACTCTCTTTGGATGGCCGCGGTGACATTGGGAAATCCTTAGATTGAGAACTACGAACTTTGAGGTGTGCTTTTGTAGCCCTACATAATTCTCGTCCTCTCTTGACCACGAAGGAATGACCTCCGGGTGCGTCCCCATTGCATGTTTTATGGGAAATATCATGTGATTCGATTATGTTAATGTTGTTGGGAGTTGCCACTTGTGAAAGTTTGATCCCTAGGCCTTGTTTCCACCATTGCAATACCATTTGTGCTCACGTTTACCACTTGTTTGCTTGCTGCACTTTTTATTACAGATTTATATTACTTTGTTTTGCCATCCATATCACTTGCCATTTAACATCTCTACGCCGAACTAGTGCACCTATACATCTAACAAGTGTATTAGGTGTGTTGGGGACACAAGAGACTTCTTGTATCTTAGTTGCAGGGTTGCTTGAGAGACCATCTTCAACCTCTACTTCCCTGAGTTCGATAAACCTTAGGTCATCCACTTGAGGGAAATTGCTGCTGTCCTACAAACCTCTGCGCTTGGAGGCCCAACATAGTCTACAAGAGTAGAAGCGTGTGTAGACATCAAGCTATTTCTCGCGCCGTTGCCGGGGAAGTGAGTTCTTGAAGGTATATCTTTAGATCTTGCAATTAAATCTTTTTGTTTCTTGTTTTTATTTTCACTAGTTTTGCTTAAATGGAAAACAAAAAAATATGAGAGAGCTTTATAAGCTCTACCTTGAACTTGGACATGATGTGTTCGAAGAGAAAATTGAAAAACCTTTGGAACTTTATTATTTGCATAACAATCATGATGGTGGTGATGTTATTAGTATGTTTCTTTTTAATATCAATATTGCTAATGACATGGAAAGCTCTAAGCTTGGGGATGACACGTTTGATGAACATGATATTTTTAGTCCCCCAACTTTTGAGGAGAAAATTTACTTTGATGATACTATGCCTCCTATATATGATGATTACAATGATGAATATGATATTTTCAGTCCACCTACTATTGAGGATAAATTTTATTAGGATTATGATATGCCTTCTAAATACGATGATTACCGTGATGGTTATGATAGTCTTACTCTCACTATTCCTAATAAGAAAGATTTTGCTTATATGAAGAGTAATGACACTTCTATGCTTTTGGATCATGGAAATAATGCCTTATGTGATAGTTTTATTGTTGAGTTCATCCATGATGCCACTGAAATTTATAATGAGAGAGGGAGACATGGTTCTAAATATCTTAATAATAAGAAGTTTCCTCTCTTTTTGGTGAATATTTTGAAGTTATGCTTGTTTTGCCTTCCTATGCTAGTTGCTTTGTGCTTCAATGAATTATTCTATTGCAATATTCCTATGCATAGGAAGCATGTTAGGCTTAAATGTGTTTGGTATTTGCTTCTTGATGCTCTCTTTTGTTCTTCAACTCTTATTCCTACGAGAGCATCATTAAAGTCTTAAGCCTATCTTTATGGCTATAAAGAAAGAGCTCTAGGGAGACAACCCTTGTCATCTTTGCTTTCAGTTTGTTATTTCAGTTTTTAGTGGTCTTGATGTTTGTTACTACTGTAGCAACATCATTGTATCTTTATTTTTCATCTTTTGGCCAAGTGTAGTCTCTGATTGCAAGAAAGTTCAAAAGTTGTGACGTGCTGTCCAGGAAACAGATTCTGTCCTTGGACAGAAAAATTCGTACAAAATCACCAGATCATCTTTTTGGTCTGAACTTATTCGACAGCATGCTCTATACAATTGGCTTTCGGACGTCTGTTCTGAGTTTTTTGAGTTGAGTTGCAGAAGTGCCTCGAAAACATTATTTACTATCTGCTGGTCTATTTTTCACAGATTCTGTCTTGTTTTGCCTTTCCTTCGTTTTGCAAACCTTGAGCTTGCTTTTTCTTTGCAAAAACCTTTTGGCAATCTTGAGAAACATTAGACCTTCAAGAATATCCTTATTTCCAGCAAGGAAAAATTATTTTATTATGGGTACTAACCTCGCTAATCAGATTATGATGAGTTATGTATGAAGGGAGTTTTCAAGTGTGCGAGGGAAGATGATAAAAAGATTCAGGAGTGTCAAACGCTCAAGCTTGGGGATGCCCCCATGCACCCCCAAGAAATATTCAAGAAGACTCAAGCGTCTAAGCTTGGGGATGCCCCCGTGCATCCCCTTCTCCATCAACAATTATCAGTTCGTCTTTCGTTCCACTATATTTTTATCACTTCATGTGTTATGTGCTATGCTTGGAGCGTCTTGCTTTTAGTTTCCTTTTTAGTTTTATTTAGCTTTGCTTGCTTTTCATAACGAGTTGGAACTCAGCTTTCTTTGTGTGGGAGAGAAACACGCTCCACTTCAACCTAGAACATAACATAGAATTTTCATGTCTATCTTTGCTGTGTGTGTTCTTGGTCTTTCAATAGCTACTGTCATGTTCAGCTCTTAGTTTTCATGCTTATCTTTTTAAAAAGCTTTTATTTAGTTGGTCGCTGGAACTCTCTTTAGTTATCATGCTTATCTTATTAAGAGAGTTGGCTTCTGTTGCATTGGTTTATATGTCTATGATAAGAATGCTATGTGCATAATGGTGCTTAGTAGTTCATGTTTTCTTATGGTTTGTCTCAAATAGATGGGGGGTTCCCAACGTGTTATTGGAGTACCAACATGATTTGTTTGCCTATGATGTGGTATGGTTTAGTGATATCTTCCTTCAAGAATTTATTTTGATTGACTTGGTGTATGCTCACGCATATTTAAGACTGTAAAGAAAGTCTATCAAGCCTTGATGATCTTTAATTTCTGAGTAGCGATATAACTTCCATGCCTGATTCAATGTTGTTTTGTCGCTCTGCATGATTATGACCGTCATTGCTCTTTAAGTTGGTCGCTCCCAGTCTATTGCTAACCTTCGCCTGTACTAAGCGGACTGACTGCTTGTGCATCCAAAATCCTTTAAACCAGTTATGCCATATGAGTCCATCATACCTTCCTATACATGGTATTTACCTGCCATTCCTAACGAAGACTTTCATGTACCATCTCGAAATTAATCCAAAAAAAGCATTTCTCTTTTGTGCCTCTGTTTTAGTTCATGAGGAAGTAGTAGTTAATTCATGATCTTTTTAAGTTGGACAAGCTTCACCCCGGGATTGCATGTCTAATGTGCAAACCCATAATACGAGAAGGAACTGGCATAGAGTGCGCCCGGCTCATTAAAAAATTATACAACAAACAAACCCTCCTTCACGCTTTGTTCATGAGAAATCAGAAAACTTTGGCAGTGATAAACAAAGAAGATTAAGAGGATGTGATCGTCCTCATGCGGGAGCCGTTCCTCGAAACTTGTCCAGCTCGAGAAGTAATTGAGTTATCTACTAGCATTCGTTGACGAAATATGCATATTCTAAAAAAAATATTTACCTCTGTTTTTAAAACCAAGAGCTCTGGTACATGTTTAGTTTTTGTTTCCGACCACAGGTTTTTAACCTTGCCATCAAAAGCCACAGTTCGAGAGTCTCCACCTTCTTTAAATCACCAACTATCGAGAGCATGATTGTCTTTTGCATGATTATGATATCGTTTATTCTGAAATCATTGTATCTAGTCGTCACTTAAACCTTGGAGGTGCCCCTGCATTTATGTTTTGCTTCACTAAAGGGGGCAAGCGAGGTACCACTTTGTCATATTTGCACATCATGCTCACTAAAAAATCTATTGAGTGTTTCAATATCATATTGTAAAACTTTCGGTTCTTTGTGATTTTCTCATGAGGCAACTTAATTACTACAGATTCATTATCTCAGTAAGCATTTGTCATGTGACTGTGAAAAGTTCTTATATGGTTAATAGCATGTCACCACAGAAATTATGCTTGTTATCATTTACCTAGTCGAGGACGAGCAGGTATTAAGCTTGGGGATGTTGATACGTCCAAAACGTATCTATAATTTCTGCTTGCTCCATGCATTTTTTGTGTGATATTGCTATGATATTTATGCACTTCCATACACTTTTGATCATATTTGGACTAACCTACTAATGGTTGCAAAAGTGCACAATTTTCTTGTTTTACACTTTATTGTGTAGGAATTACTTGGAAATTGACAAAAACGCAAAAGGAGTCGTATTGGAGTAGGACTCTGACTTTCCTGAAATCTGTCTGACAACGTTTTTTAAAGATGGTCACGTTACGGCCCGAAGACGACGTCAAACGGAAAAAGTCTAGTTGCGAAAGTTGTGGCGAATTTTGAGGCGATGCTTCTGGATATAAAATTCGTCCAAATTGGAGTCCGGACGGCCGAGTAAAGCCCGTTTTACTGAGACCCAAAATCTGATGACGGGAATCCGAGAGTCTATATAAAGAGAGGAAACCTAGGTCACCAAGGGCCACGAATTTTCCTCCTCCCGAGCCGTTGTCTTGGAAGGGAGGACCAGCACCATCCACAAGGAAGAAGGGGGGCCAAGGAGCCGCTGCCCCCTAGGGCCGCCGCCGCCCCCTATGGCCGCCGCCGCGCCCCCAAGGGCCGCCGCCGCCGCCTCCGTGGCTGCCGCCGGCCGTCTCCTCCTCGCGGGGCTGCACCTCTCCATCAACACCATCATCAACCTCTTCTTCGCCATGTCCATGCGTGAGTAGTTTCCTCCGGGGCCGAGGGCTCGTACGTGTAGCTATGTGGTTATCTCTCTCTCCCATTATGTGATCTTCGTTGTGATCATAGGCTATGTTAATCTAGGGTGATCCCATGATATTTCCCCTTCCTCTATGTATTGGATTGATGTACTCACTTGTCTTTATCTAGTATAATCCCGAGACCAAGGTGACAGCGGTCTATTGGACATGGATTAGAAAAATATTTTCATGAGTGATTTGCTCTCTTGTGTGTTGATTGAAGATTGAGAGTCTCTTGGTGCTTGTCTTTGACTATCCTTTAGATATGTTGTGGTGATTGTGGGACTCTCTTTGGATGGCCGCGGTGACATTGGGAAATCCTTAGATTGAGAACTACGAACTCTGAGGTGTGCTTTTGTAGCCCTACATAATTCTCGTCCTCTCTTGACCACGAAGGAATGACCTCCGGGTGCGTCTCCATTGCATATTTTATGGGAAATATCATGTGATTCGATTATGTGAATGTTGTTGGGATTTGCCACTAGTGAAAGTATGATCCCTAGGCCTTGTTTCCACCATTGCAATACCATTTGTTCTCACGTTTACCACTTTTTTGCTTGCTGCACTTTTTATTACAGATTTATATTACTTTGTTTTGCTATCCATATCACTTGCCATTTAACATCTCTTCGCCGAACTAGTGCATCTATGCATCTAACAAGTGTATTAGGTGTGTTGGCGACATAAGAGACTTCTTGTATCATAGTTGCAGGGTTGCTTGAGAGAGACCATCTTCAACCTCTACTTCCCTGAGTTCGATAAACTTAGGTCATCCACTTGAGGGAAATTGCTGCTGTCCTACAAACCTCTGCGCTTGGAGGCCCAACATAGTCTACAAAAGTAGAAGCGTATGTAGACATCACACGTTTGTTAATTATTTCCTTATAAGCCCTTTATGTGGTGTCGCTCAGACGCCCGATTGAGGCATGCTTTATTTTATTATCCTTTCGGGGCGTCGCTTCAGATACCCGATCGGTGCATTTTATTTTTATTCTCTGAATGCTTATTCATGTTTTATATGAATAACCTGCTTGCGTGCATTATGGATTTTCATTTCGGGACTGACGTTGTGATCATGAAATATTTCAGAGCATGATTATCTTTTGTTATATGGTACCTGTGTTCATAATGTTTGCGAGTACATTCAAAGTACTCACTGGCTTATCCCTGGCTATTGTCTTGGCCAGATTTCTTGCATGGAGAGGAGCGTTGCGATGACAGCCCCGTAAACTACGCAATGGTGATAGCAGCCAAGTGAAGATAGGAGTTCTCCTGGTCAGCTATTCCTGTGGGAAATGGAGTCTAACAGTCACCGATGAACCACAAACCGCTTCTGCCATCAGCCACTAGAAACCTTGTGTTGTACTCACAGGCCAGAATGGTCTTGTACTACATATTTTTAATTTTTGCTTGGAATTTTTGTATCAAGTGGTGCCTCATCAGCTAACAGCAATCCTGGGGCTGGTGAGCACAAGGGCCATTTTCTTGGAGATTTATCCCGAAAATCCGGTCCTGACATGCCCCGACCTCACAAAGCTCTTCTTCACTCTCCCAGGAACCCGCCACACTTCTGTCCCAAGCCGGAGAGCCCCTCCTTGCCGTGATTGGCCGCCATAGCCGTCGACTCCTTCGCCTAAATTTTCTTGGAATCGAGATCTTCCTTCCCTTCTTCCGCCACCAGTAGTCCACCCAGACCCCGGCGCACCTTCCGAACCCCGTAGTTCGGCGCCGGAGTAATCGTGGACGCGTGTCCCCAAGATTGGCCACCGCCGTTGCTCTCTGCCTCCGTGGTGCGCTGCCATTCGGCTCATCCTCGGTGTTTGTTCTGCGTCAGGATGGATGCGCGGTGTCCTCCCAACCGCGCAGTTGGTCCGGGCGCCACGAACTATGGCCGGAGCCGCCTGAACGACCGCTGGCGCCGGCTCTGCCCTCTGGCCGTGCGGGCGAACGAGAGGAAGTGAGGAAGATGACGACACCCACCTCCCCTGACAGTGGGTCCCGCGTGTTAGCCTCACGCGTTGACCGGCCGACCCGCTAACGTGGTTAAGTGGAGACGTACTCCGCGGAGTACGCTTTCCCTTAACCAAAAGCGCAATCCTTTTCTTCTTCGGTCGTAAGTACGTTTTCATCTCCGGAAAGCATATTTTAGAAAAACCCACCTTTTCTTTATCCACTCAGGGACTTGTTTGTGATGATATTTTTGCAGAAAAGTCCCTGATCTTCTTCACCTCATAACTTTTTACCTGTAGCTCCAAATCATGTGAATCCAAAGCCCACATCTTCGTCTCGTCGAGCCTGATCTGTTGAAAATGACCATTTTTCCCTTGCACGTAAACAGCCCCCTCCAGGAGAGGACTGTTTCTGGCAAATCTTTCCGCGATCCTTCTGCATTTCTCCCCGACACTTTCTTCATCCCCAGGCAAGCCACAATACCCACTTGCATGATAGTCATGTAGTAGCCATCATTTTTAACTTGAACATTTAATCATTGTTTGCTCACTTAAAATATGATTATTGTTATTCCTGTGATGCTTAGTGTTTCATGTCCAGTCTCATGCTATGTTGTCTTGCCCTTGGTTATCATGTATTCCTGCTAGTATTCCTTTCATGTGCTTATGCTTGCTAGTAGTACATGTTGATGTCGGTGATGGTCTTCGGTGCATGACTATCATCTGTTCCGAGTGTCGTCGTTATGCATGTTCCATTTCATCTAGTTGGTTAAATGCTTGCATGGTAGCATTGTTGATATGTTATTGCATGATATTTATTGTTGATGCTAGTGGTCATGCTATGTTTCTGAGAAGTGTATACTTGTGATATTCATGCTCGTTAGTATGCCATGTTCATGTGCATATATGATGTATTGTTGTCGTTATGCTCGATGATTATGTTGCACCTCCATGCTTATGTTGATATCATGCTCATGCATTATAGTTGCATCATGTTATATTGTAAGGCTAGGCATCATTTGCACTCAAGTTTAACCGGACTTAAATGAACTTGAACAACTGTTGGCTGACTCATGGTGCCACCATATATATCGAGCTGACAAGTGCAGCCACATTTGCCGGTATGGGACGGTCCCAACTGGGTCTATTGTCATGCCTCTCGTCGGTGCCTGCAACGAGGGAAGGTTATGCTCGGGCACTACCCTGATCAGGTAGGACATCATAAGCCTGGTGGACCTGTTGTTGTTATGGTACCTTGTCCCCGTTTGGGACTGTTTATTTGCCATGACGGTGGTTGTTTTGCCTTCGGTAGGCTCGGTCACCCAAGACAGAACCCAAAAAGGGGAGTTAGTCGGAGTGGCTGGGAGAGTGTCATGGCAGTAGATCGGTTTTGTCGGAACGCCGTTTGTCCGCCCGAATGGGAGTGCGAGGCCATGGGTTCTGTGGTGTGGGTAAAGTGTGCTACCTCTGCAGAGTGTGTGTGTGTTAAATATATCGATAGCCGCGCCAGCGGATAAGGGCCCAGTTCGTAGTTGGTCACACTATGGGTCAACAGTAATAATAATGATGATGATGTGCTTAATAACAACCCCGGTTCGATGATGAGAATGATTAGTTGTGATCGTGAGATGGTCACCGTGGTATCAAGGATACCGAGTTGATGGATATTTGGTTGTGATTGTGAGATGATCAACGTGGAATCGATGATACCGATTTGTTTGTTATTTGTGGTATTGTGCGAGAGTCAAGGGTAAAAATCAAGCTCCTTGTGGTCATGTAATGATTACTGGGGTATTGTTTATAGCAAGCTTGATTTGATCCTAAGATGATCGTGTGATGTTCTAGGTTCGTAAGTGATGCATGTGATGTTTACGAGATAACCCGAGCAGAGTAAGTGGTGCATATAGTGTCATCATGTTGCATGCTAGTATCGTCAGATTCATATGTTCATGCCACGATCATATTGTTCTAGTTGTATCATGTTCATGTTGGTCATGCCGTGTTATTGTGATGATCTCATGATAATTCCTGCTTAACCTCTAATTGCCATGTTGTTGCTGTCTTGAATGCTTCTGGTTATTGTGAGCTTGCATGTACATTCAATGTACTGACCTGTCGTGTCATGCCAGTTTGCAGGTCATGCCAGATTTGAGTGCTTGTTTGCCATGGATTCCTTGTTTGGGAGCTAGGATAAGTGTTCCAGCCAAAGTCCCTACGGAGTGGAGTTCACCACCGTCGTCGTTTTCCGCTGCTAGAAGTTATTCCGCTGCTTCGAGTTGTTCTACTGCTTGCATAGTGCAACAGTGGCAGGCCTAGAGTCGCCGTGCCGATGTAATTACTTGCTATATCGGAACACCTTCTACCCAATATACTGATATGTTCTATGCTAAGTAGTGCTGTATTACAGAAGACTTCTCCTCGATCTCTGGGCTGGAATACGGGGCGTTCCGGTTTCTCTGAGCCGGGGTGCCACATGCTTGGTATTAGAGCAGGTCTGGCTGTAGGATGCCCTAGACCGCGCGAACGTTAGAAAACGGTTGTATTGAGCCTAGTTGGTTTGTTGCACTTGTTTGCTGCATTTGTTTGTTGCATAGCATGCATATAGATTATTATTTAGCCGCTAACAGTTAATCTTGTGACTGTAGGTGGCATCGGTTTTGATCCACTACCTGCACCCTCTTTCTTAGCATGCCCGCTCTTTGGTGTTCGGCGTCATCTCTGTCCCAGCAGAGTGATACCGTGGTGCCAAGTGTTCCAGACACCATTCGTAGTACTTATGCTCAGGTATCGAGTCGATATCTTTCTGCTGCCCACCCATATTATTTTGGTGATAGACTTGTCTCTATGCCGAATCGTGCCCTCCATCTCGTCCCCTTGGCAACCGTTGCTGATTTTTGTTATCAGAAAAGGGAAATGCCATTAAACCAAGTCTTCCATTGTTATCTTGCCATGTCATTTCATTCTTTGGACGGGTACGATTCTCTTTGCACGCTTGATGATGATGTGGTCGTGACCATTGCGTCTCGCTACTTGATCGCCAAGTCCATCCTCGCCTCTGTATCCATCCAGATGTAACCAGTGTTCAGCCAGCGCTTGGTGTAGCCTTGGTAATTGAGGGAGTCATGTATTCAGGGGTTCTCAGGCATCCGGGTCGTTGAAGCTGGGCCGTATTGGTAGGCCGCGTAAAGAAGAAGCAAAAGACCCTCCCCCGTGTTTGGTCAGGACTCCTATGTACGTAGAAAGGAAAGTGTAGAGTCCGAATGTATCAATTACTTCATCCCCAAGTCTCCCTTGTAACCCTAGGTCCCCTCTAGTGTGTATATAAGCCGGGGGGTTTAGTCTGTAGAGGGGATCATCGTCACCACAATATCCTTATAGGTTAGACTCTAGGGTTTAAGCATTACGATCTCGAGGTAGATCCAATCTTGTATTCATATTCATCCATATTAATATAGCAGGAAGTAGGGTATTACCTCGATCGAGAGGGCCTGAACCTGGGTAAGCATCGTGTCCCCAGCCTCCTGTTACCATCGATCCTCTAAACGTATAGCTTGCCCCCCCCCCCCTACCAGAGATCTGCCGGTTTTGACACCGACAATGGTGCTTTCATTGAGAGCTCCGCTATGCGCTTGCGATGAGCAATTGGTGGCTCATCTCGTCATCAATGACGGGATCACCCCGGCAAATAACTTGGCATTCGGCCAGGTTCTCCAGCACGACGGGTTCGCTGTATGTGCCTGCACGACCTCTGGGCCAGCCGCACTCCCTGCAGCCATCGAGCACCACCTTTATGCCGATTCCGGCCACTCCGATGACGCGACCTCGACAGAACACTCGCCCTTAAACAAGATGCTGGATTGCATCACCACCCTGGGGCTTTCATCGCAAGGAGAGCAGATCAGATCTAAATCCGGCCACGATGAGATCAATTCCTTCCCGATCACACACCTAGTGACAGCAGTTGAGGATGGAGCCGAAGAGACTCCCCCTCTCGAGACGAGGACCTACACAGTTCGGATCACCGAACCTATCAAGCCGAATACGCCCCTTTCGTGAGGCACCTTATGTTTTCCGAGCTCTGTGATTAGCGCCGGGCCCTAATGTCTACTACGCAACCTTCTTCTAGTTGACGTTGTTGAGCCTCCAAGTGCAGAGGTTTGTAGGACAGTAGACAATTTCCCTCAAGTGGATGACCTAAGGTTTATCAATCTGTGGGAGGCGTAGGATGAAGATGGTCTCTCTCAGAAAACACAGCAACCAAATAACAAAGAGTCTCTTATGTCCCCAACACACCCAATACAATGGTAAATTGTATAGGTGCACTAGTTCGGCGAAGAGATGGTGATACAATTGCAATATGGATGGTAGATATAGGTTTTTGTAAACTGAAAATATAAAAATATCAAGGTAGCATAAACGGTGTTGCAATGATAGGAAACAAGGCCTAGGGTTCATACTTTCACTTGTTCTAGTTCTCTCAACAATAATAACATAATTGGATCATATTACTAGCCCTCAACATGCAACAAAGAGTCACTCCAAAGTCACTAGTAGCAGAGAACAAACAAAGAGATTATAGTAGGGTACGAAACCACCTCAAAGTTATTCTTTCTGATCGATCTATTCAAGAGTCCATAGTAACGTTCAATTTATCATACAGTTCGTACTAGATTGACACCTTAAGATACAAATCAACCAAAACCCTAATGTCACCTAGATACTCCATTGTCACCTCAAGTATCCTTAAGCATGATTATATGATATGCATCACACAATCTCAGAAACATCTATTCAACCAACACATAGAACTTCAAAGAGTGCCCGAAAGTTTCTACCAGAGAGTCAAGACGAAAACGTGTGCCAACCCCTTTGCATAGATTCCCAAGGTCACGGAACCCGCAAGTTCATCATCAAAACGTACATCAAGTAGATCACATGATATCCCATTGTCACCACAGATAGGCACGTGCAAGACATACATCAAGTGTTCTCAAATCCTTAAAGACTCAATCCGATAAGATAACTTCAAACGGAAAACTCAATATATTACAGGAGAGTAGAGGGGGAGAAGAATCATAAGATCCAACTATAATAGAAAAGCTCACGATACATCAAGATCATGGCATCTCAAGAACACGAGAGAGAGAGAGATCAAATACATAGCTACTGGTACATACCCTCAGCCCCGAGGGTGGACTACTCCCTCCTTGTCATGGAGAGCACCGGGATGATGAAGATGGCCATCGGAAAGGGATTCCCCCCTCCGGCAGGGTGCCGGAATAGGGTCTAGATTGGTTTTCGTTGGCTAAAGAGACTTTCGGCGGCGGAACTCCCGATCTAGGTTATTTTCCGAAGGTTTCAGTATATATAGTAGGTGTTGGAGTCGGGGCCAAGCAAAGGGGGGCTACGTGCTGTCCACAAGGGGGGGGGGGTGGGGGCACGCGCCCCCCACCCTCGTGGGCAGCCCGTGGGTCCTCTCGTCCCCCTCCGACACTTCCTGGGCTTCTTTAGGTCCAAAAACAGCCTCCATTGATTTTCAGGTCAATTGGGCTCCATTTGAAATTCTTTTTCTGTAAAACCCTAAAACAAGAGAAAAACTGAAACTGGCACTGGGCTCTGGTTTAATAGGTTAGTCCCAAAAATAATATAAAACTGTATAATAAAGCCCATGAAACATCCTAGAAGGATAATATAATAGCATGGAACAATCAAAAGTTATAGATACGTGGGAGACGTATAAGCATCCCCAAGCTTAATTCCTGCTCGTCCTCGAGTAGGTAAATAATAAAAACAATTTTTTTGATGTGGAATGCTAACCAACATAATTTTCAATGTAATTCTCTTAATTGTGGGATGAATGTTCAGATATGAAAGATTCAAGACAAAAGTCTATATTGACATAAGAAATAATAATACTTCAAGCATACTAACAAAGCAATCATGTCTTCTCAAAATACAATGGCTAAAGAAAGTTATCCCTACAAAATCATATAGTCTGGCTATGCTCCCTCTTCATCACACAATATATTCATATCATGCACAACCCCGATTTCAGCCAACCACTTGTTTTCATACTCTATTCTTTCAAACCTTTCAACTTCCACACAATACATGAGCACGAACCATGGACATAGCACTATGGGTGGAATAGAGAGGTGGTTGTGGAGAAGAAAAAAAGGAGGGAGATAGTCTCACATCAATTAGGCATATCAATGGGCTATGGAGATGCCCATCAATGGATATCAATGTGAGTGAGTAGGGATTGCCATGCAACGGATGCACTAGAGCTAAAAATGTATGAAAGCTCAACAAAAGAAACTAATGGGTGTGCATCCAACTTGCTTGCTCACGAAGACCTAGGGCATTTGGGGAAGCCCATCGTTGGAATATACAAGCCAAGTTCTATAATGAAAATTACCACTAGTATATGAAAGTGACTAAACATGAGACTCTCTATCATGAAGAACATGGTGCTACTTTGAAGCACATGTGTGGAAAAAGATAGTATCAATTGTCCCCTTTTTTTGGGCCTTCCGTTTTTTGGCCTTTCACCTTTTTTTGGAGGGGCTTTCTTTATTTAGCCTTTCCTCACATGGAAAAAGATAAAACAAAGTATGACTCTATATGAATGCCTCGGGCGGTGTACGGGGATGTGCAATGAATTAAGAGAGACATGTATGAGAAATTATGCATGGTGGCTTTGCCACAAATATGATGTCAACTACATGATCATGCACGGAAATATGACAATATGAAGCGTGTCATATGAACGGAACGGTGGAAAGTTGCATGGCAATATATCTCGGAATGGCTATGGAAATGCCATGATAGGTAGGTATGGTGGCTATTTTGAGGAAGATATATGATGGCTGTTTTGAGGAAGGATATATAGTGGGTGTATGGTACCGGCAAAAGTTGCGCGGCACAAGAGAGGCTAGCAAGGGTGGAAGGGTGAGAGTGCGTATAATCCATGGACTCAACATTAGTCATAAGAACTCATATACTTATTGCCAAAATTTACGAGTCATCAGAACAAAGCAATCAACGCATGCTCCTAGGGGGGAGGTTGGTAGGAGTTAACCATCGCATGCCCCCGACCTCCACACAAAGGATGACACTCTACAAACACCTCATGCTCTAACTTCGTCACATAGCGGTTCACCATACGTGCATGCTACGGGAATCACTAACTTTAACGCAAGTATTCCTTAATTTCATAATAACTCCACTAGCATGACTCTAATATCACTATCCTCATATCTCATAACAATTGGCAAGCATCAAACTTCTCATCATATTCAATGTACTTAGTGTGAATTTTTTTACTACATTGATATTGGATGTCTATTATGTGAAGACTAGTTTTATAGCCTAAGCACATTACCATGCTGTTTTAATAGACTCTCAAAAGGATATAAGTGAAGCATGAGAGATCAACAATTTCTTCAAAATATTATCACCACCGTGCTCTAAAAGATATAAGTGAAGCTCTAGAGCAAAAACTATTCAACTCAAAAGATATCAGTGAAGCACATAGAGTGTTCTATCAATTTCGAGGCCATATTTAACTCTCTCAAATAGGTGTGTACAGCAAGGATAATTGCGGCAAACTAACAAGCAAAGACTCAAATTTTACAAGACACTCCAAGTAAAACACATATCATGTGGTGAATAAAAATATAGCTCCGAGTATAGTTACCGATGGATGAAGACGAAAGAGGGGATGCCTTCCCGGGGCATCCCCAAGCTTAGGCTTTTGGTTGTCCTTTAATTTTACCTTGGGGTGCCTTGGGGATCCCCAAGCTTAGGCTCTTGCCACTCTTTGTTCCATAGTCCATCAAAGCAATACTCAAAACTTGAAAACTTCACAACACAAAACTTAGAGCATCTCCAGCCGTTCGGCCCCCCAAGGCACCCCCCGGCCCTTTTTCGGCCCTTGCCCCGGTGCGAATTTGGCGCTGGGGGCATTCACGGTCCAGCCACGCCCCCAGCCCCGGCCCCAAAGACGCCCTGTTTTTTTCAATCTGCAGTTCCCACTACAAAAAAACGCCATAGTTCGGCGACCACTCGCCACAGCTCGGCTATCATCTCAGTTCGGCACATTGTTCGGCATAGCAAATAAAAACGGGAGGCGATAGTGCATGAAATGACGGCTGCGTCGATGTCCTCCGTGGCGCCGTCATGTGTTTCTGCATCGGCTTTGGTGTCGGCGTTGGCGTTGTTGTCCGTAGGTGACGTCCGCGGGGTGCCGTGCGTCGACGTAGGCGACACGTCGTCGCTGGGGCTCGCCGGCTGGGTTGACGTGTTGGTCGTGGCAGTGGGCGTCTCTGTCGGCAGGCCGTCTAGGATGAGGCCACGCTCCCGCATGTACCACTCCCTGATCGGCCCATCCATCACCGACACCGCCGTCTCGTCCGCTGCCATTAGGAAGGCCAAGTCGGTGTTCCTCTTCTTGGCGGCTACATTTGCCCGGAGCAGGTTGAGCTTGATCTGGCCTATCGACATGATCGCCGACCAGTGCACGTCTGCTTTCGCCTCCCTCTCGACGGCGTGGTTCCTGGCGTCAGTAATGCACTGCTCGATGGATGCCTGCAGATGCTTGGCGTGAGTCGCGGTGTCCCTTGCCGACTTGGCCTTCTTGTTGCCATCCGGGCGGCCGGCCGACGCCCCGGGCTCCAGCGCGTCCGGCTGGTACGCCTCCCTCGCCTTGGCCAGCGTGCGCCGAACGTCTGTGCACTTCTCGCACTTGTCGATCCTGGAAAATACATGGAGGTACTTGAAGTCCTGCTCGGGGCTACCGTCCAGCCGAAACATGGCGAACATGTGCAACATCTGCGCCGGAAGATAGCAATTGTCGGCGAGGTAGAAGGACTGAAACGAGGCGGCGACCGGCGTGTCCATACCTTTCCCTCGATGCTCTCGCTGCTCTCTGGCTGAGAAGCCACCTCCTCGACGATCTCGTGCCATTTGTTGCACGACGCCTGGATGATCGCCAAGTGATTCACCATGGCCTTCACGCCGCCTATCATGTAGATGGCGGTGAATTGTGGGTCGACCAACTTCCGCTCGTCAAACTACAACTTGATGCTCTCCCGGTACATGTCGGCGCTCTGGTTCGTGCCGGTGATCGCATCGAGGCAGACGACCTTCCATGCTTCAGCGAGGCATTTGTCCTCTTTGGCCGTCCACTTGATGAGTGGCTCGCCGGTCCTGGGTCCACGCTTCCTATTCGTCCCATTCCTTGCCGCCGCAGGCGCCTTCTCCTCCTCCTCTCCCTCGTCGGCGTCCTCCTCCTCCTCCTCCTCGGCGAAGTCCTGCTCGGCGCCCACATCGGCCGCTTCGTACAGCTCCTCGACGAATCCAGGGGAAGCGGCGGCCGCAGTCGAGCCACTCGTGATGATGTCATCCATGTCGGCGTCCATCGACTCCTCGCCGCCGTGTTGCGACGACGAGGCCTGCGAGTGGATCAGGGCACCACGACGCAAATTCGGCGTCGTCGGCGTCGGGGAGGCGGCGTAGTCCGGTGGAGAGTAGTTGTACAGGGGGTACTGGATGCCGGTGAACGCGGGAGACGGCGTGCGCTGCCCGTGCGAGAAGGCGGTGTTGGGGTTGAACCCACCGTGGACATCACCGTCGCCATAGCCAGGGGACGACATGCACCCCCACGGTAGGGGCGGAGGCTTAAAGCTGGCTGGCCACCCGACGCTCGGTTGGCTCCAGGCGACATGATGACGACCGGGAGGAGGCATCATCCGGGCGCTAGCCGCGGCCGCCTCGGCCCGCTCTTTCTGCTTCTTGGACCTGTTCCGCCGGTCTGTGGTGGCGGCCGCCCGCCCTACGATGTCTGCCTTCCACTCGGCATTCGACATCCCAGGCGGCTTTGACGGCGGCGCCCTCGGCTTCCTCTGCTTCGGCGGCGGGGCATCAGCATTCGCGGCAACGGCGGGCCTGGTGGCGGTGTATTTCTTAGGCGGCATGGTGGCGTGTAGCAAGAGGAATGGCGGGAG
>LR738709.1:71576349-71606428 GCA_902687465.1 Secale cereale
TGGCGGCCGCCCGCCCTACGATGTCTGCCTTCCACTCGGCATTCGACATCCCAGGCGGCTTTGACGGCGGCGCCCTCGGCTTCCTCTGCTTCGGCGGCGGGGCATCAGCATTCGCGGCAACGGCGGGCCTGGTGGCGGTGTATTTCTTAGGCGGCATGGTGGCGTGTAGCAAGAGGAATGGCGGGAGAAAGGGGGGGGGGTGGAGGGAAGTGGGGGACGAAACGGCGGGAAAAGGAAGACACTCGCTGTCAAGCAGGACCCACACGCCTTTTTGCTTCGTCTGGCGTCCCCAGGCGCCCCCCAACGCGTCGGGTTCGCCATGGGTCTGCCGGCGCAAGTTTCGGCCCAATCCGACACAAAAAAGAGTCCTGGGGGCGCGGCTTGGCCGATTTTTCGGCGCCGATGCCGAAAAAGTGGCCTGGGGGGCTGTTGGGGGTGCGGCTGGAGATGCTCTTAGACAAAAATCTAGTGAGCTCCGTTAGTATAAGAAAGCAAACCACTACTCAAAGGTACTGAAATGAATACATTCTTTGTTTATATTGGTGTTAAACCTACTTCATTCCAACTTCTCTATGGTTCATACTTCCCAATACTACTAATAGATGCATTGAAATAAGCAAACAACACACGAAAAACAGAATTTGTCAAAAACAGAATAGTTGGTAGTAATCTGCAGTTTTCGCATACTTCTGTAACTCCAAAAAAAATTAAACTAAATTGATAACATGAGGAATTTTTCTATTAATCATCTGCAAAAAGAATCAACTAAAGAGAACGCTCCAGTAAAATCTGGTGATCATTCAAGCGAGCGTTAACGATTCTGCAAGATCATATAAACTTCACACAAGTCTTCCCAAAGGTTCTACTTGGCACAAACACTAATTAAAACACAAAACCACATCTAAGCAGAAGCTAGATGCAATATTTATTCCTAATCGGAAGGAAAAACAAAGAAACTAACATAAAATTGGGTTGCCTCCCAACAAGCGCTATCGTTTAACGCCCCTAGCTAGGCATGAAGATTTCAATGATGCTAGCGTAAAAGATAAGAATTGAAACATAAAGAGAGCATCATGAAGAATATGACTAGCACACTTAAGTTTAACCCACTTCCTATGCATAGGGATTTTGTGAGCAAACAACTTATGGGAACAATAATCAACTAGCATAGGAAAGAAAAACAAGCATAGCTTCAAAATTTTAAGCACATAGAGAGGAAACTTGATCCTATTGCAATTCCTAGAAGCATATGATCCACTCTCATAATAATTTTCAGTAGCATCATGAATGAATTCAACAATATAACCAGCACATAAAGCATTCTTTTCATGATCTACTAGCATAGAAATTTTACTACTCTCCACATAAGCAAATTTCTTCTCATGAATAATAGTGGGAGCAAACTCAACAACATAATTATCGTGTGAAGCATAATCCAATTGAAAATTAAAATCATGATGACAGGTTTCTTGGTTGTCATTATTCTCTAAAGCATATGTGTCATCACAATAATCATCATAAATAGGTGGCATGCTTTCATCATAATAAGTTTGCTCATCAAGACTTGGGGGACTAAACATATCATCTTCATCAAACATAGCATCCCCAAGCTTGTGGCCTTGCATATCATTAGCATCATGGATATTCAAAGGATTCACACTAACAACATTGCAATCATGCTCATCATTCACATATTTTATGCCAAGCATTCTATGTAATTCTTCTGCTAATACTTGAACACAATTTTCCTTCCCATCATTTTCACGAAAGATATTTAAAAAGATGAAGCATATGTGGTAACCTTAATTTCATTTTTTTGTAATTTTCTTATATAAACTAAACTAGTGATAAAACAACAAACTAAAAGATTCGATTGCAAGATCTAAAGATATACCTTCAAGCACTAACCTCCTCAGCAACGGCGCCAGAAAAGAGCTTGATGTCTACTATGCAACCTTCTTCTTGTAGATGTTGTCGGGCCTCCAAGTGCAGAGGTTTGTAGGACAGTAGAAAATTTTCTCAAGTGGATGACCTAAGGTTTATCAATCCATGGGAGGCGTAGGATGAAGATGGTCTCTCTCAAACAACCCAGCAACCAAATAACAAAGAGTCTCTCGTGTCCCCAACACACCCAATACAATGGTAAATTGTATAGGTGCACTAGTTCGGCGAAGAGATGGTGATACAAGTGCAATATGGATGGTAGATATAGGTTTTTGTAAACTGAAAATATAAAAACAGCAAGGTAGCAAGTGGAAAACATGAGCATAAACGGTGTTGCAATGATAGGAAACAAGGCCTAGGGTTCATACTTTCACTTGTGCTAGTTCTCTCAACAATAATAACATAATTGGATCATATTACTAGCCCTCAACATGCAACAAAGAGTCACTCCAAAATCACTAATAGCGGAGAACAAACAAAGAGATTATGGTAGGGTACGAAACCACCTCAAAGTTATTCTTTCTGCTCGATCTATTCAAGAATCAGTAGTAACGTTCAATCTATCATAGAATTCGTACTAGAATAGCACCTTAAGATACAAATCAACCAAAATCCTAATGTCACCTAGATACTCCATTGTCAACTAAAGTATCCGTGGGAATGATTATATGATATGCATCACACAATCTCAGAAACATCTATTCAACCAACGCATAGAACTTCTAAGAGTGCCCCAAAGTTTCTATCGGAAAGTCAAGACGAAAGCGCGTGCCAACCCCTATGCATAGATTCCCAAGGTCACGGAACCCGCAAGTTGATCACCAAAACATACATCAAGTAGATCACATGATATCCCTTTGTCACCACAGATAAGCACGTGCAAGACATACATCAAGTGTTCTCAAATCCTTAAAGACTCAATCCGATAAGATAACTTCAAAGGGAAAACTCAATCCATTACATGAGAGTAGAGGGGGAGAAGCATCATAAAATCCAACTATAATAGCAAAGCTCGCTATATATCAAGATCACACCATCTCAAGAACATGAGAGAGAGAGATCAAACACATAGCTACTGGTACATACCATCAGCCCCGAGGGTGGACTACTCCCTCCTTGTCATGGAGAGCGCTTGGATGATGAAGATGGCCACTAGAGAGGGATTCCCCCCTCCGGCAGGGTGCCAGAACAAGGTCTAGATTGGTTTTCGGTGGCTACAGAGGCTTTCGGCGGCGGAACTCCCAATCTAGGTTATTTTCCGAAGGTTTCAGTATATATAGGAGGTGTTGGAGTCGGGTCCATAAGGGGGGCAAGCGCCCCCCACCCTCGTGGGCAGCCCATGGGTCCTCTCGTCCTCCTCCGGCACTTCCTGCGCTTCTTTATGTCCAAAACCAGCCTCCGTTGATTTTCAGGTCAATTGGGCTCCGTCTGAAATTACTTTTCTGTAAAACCCTAAAACAGGAGAAAAAGATAAACTAACACTGGGCTCTGGGTTAATAGGTTAGTCCCAAAAACAATATAAAGGTGTATAATAAAGCCCATTAAACATCCTAGAAGGATAATATAATAACATAGAACAATCAAAAATTTTAGATACGTTGGAGACGTATCAGGCCCAGGGAACGATTAGACCCTATTAAGCCTAAATCATTCACGTCGGAGGTTGTCAATCCTCCGAATACCGATTTGGGTCGGGATTCAAAATTACCAACACCCATGCACCCTGGCAAAAACTATCCAAGTAGATCCAGACTACCGGACATAGATGATCTCGCGAACATACATCAGTAGCCCGAGGAAATGGTCAACCACTTCTGGGCCAGATTCCTACTTGTTAAAAACCAGATCAGAGATTGCTGCGACGACGAAACGGTCTCCCTGTTTTACCGCAATTGCAGGGATGAGGGCATATCAAACGCCCTCAACCGATGTCGTGTTCTGAGTTTCACAGACCTATCGTAGTTAGTACAGAAGTACTACGCAATGGAAAATACTTAGAAAGCCCATAATACACCTCTTGAACAGTCCATATCCGGACAGTACACTACCAAGGCTAAACAGACATACCCCAGTAGGTGATCCGATAGCATGCCTATTGGCAACAAGAACAAACCTTTTTTAAGGCACAAGTCCGTACTGTACGACCTACTCGATACACCTTGCCAAATACAAGCAGCCCAGGAAAATGTCCCAAATCACTGCCTTAGAGCGTGTTGGGTACTCCGGCAGGTAGCAAAGAGCGGTGTGACAATCCTCATCACCTTCGTACCAAGGGATAAAGACGTCGGTGTCTTCACTGTTTTTGAGACATTCTTCTCAAATAACCACCGCAAGAGGGCGAATCGCAAACTTGCCGAGGTTTACCAAATTAGCTCTGCAAGCCCATGGAGCTACATGACAATTAGTTTTTCTACCGAAGACGCACCTCGAGTCCGGCCGATCCGAGCATCAGCAGCTCTTGTACTAGCACCAATAGGGGACGACTTCCACCTCACTTATGTACTTATGGACGGAGGAAGCGGACTAAACCTCATATATGAGGAAATGCTTGCAAAAATGTAGGTCAAGAAATCCTGCATTGAGCAACCAACACAACCTTTAGAGAAATTACACCAATCCGCGAAGCCCGGTGTTCGGGAAGCATTAAGCTCGATGTAGTATTCGGCACATCCAAAAACTACAGATCGGAGGAACTACTCTTCCACATTGTTCCCTTTCATAGCGGATACCACGCCCTCCTAGGACTGGACACTTTCTCATGCTTTCAACCTATACCCCATTACGGGTACATGAAGCTTTAAATGCCAGGGCCCAATGGAATGATCACATTAGCAAGTGATCTGGATAGAGCACACCCCGCCGAAAACAAGACGACATCCTTAGCCTTAGAGGCATTATTCAAAAACCTTGTGGCCGAAGAATTAACCACCCTACGATCAAAGGTGGATAAGAATGGTGTAATCCTCGAAAAAAGATCCAAGTCTACCTCCTTCAAGCCAGCAGTTGAAATCATCAAATTCCAAGTGCACCAAACGGACCCTAACAAGATAGCATCCATCGGGGCACAGCTGGATCCGACTGTGGACATCGTGTTACGTGCCTTCCTTCAGGAAAATTGGGATATATTCGTCTGGCACCCTTCAGATATGCCGGGAATCCTACGCAGGCTGGCCAAACACAGCCTCAATACTATCAAAGTGTTCAAACTGGTCAAGCAGTCACTGCGACGGTTTTCTGAATCCAAAAGACAAGCAATGGGAGAAGAGCTAGCCAAGCTATTGGAAGCCAGATGCATCAGAGAAGTTAAACACTCCGATTGGCTAGCCAACCTAGTCATGGTACCGCAGAATGATAAATCATGGTGCCTATGCGTCGACTTCACAAACCTACATAAGGCATGTCCAAAGGATCCCTTTCCTTTGCCCTGTATTGATCAAATTATCAATGCAACGGCCGGACACAACTCATTGTGCTTCCTTGATGCTTATTCCGGATACCATCAGATAAAGATGAAGGAATCCGATCAGGCCGCAATGGCATTTATTACCCCATATGGCCCTTTTTGTTTCAACAATATGCCCTTTGGACTTAAAACCGCTGGCGGCACATATCAACGCATGATTCAAACATGCTTAGAAAAGCAAATTGGCAAAGCAGTGGAGGCATATGTTGACGACGTAGTAGAAAGACCAAACACGTCGAGACTTTGGTGGAAGATGTCCGCCTTACGTTTGCCAACCTTCGAGAAGATGACATAAGGCTCAATCTGGAAAAATGTGTTTTCGGCATTCTAGACAGAAAGTTTTTAGGGTTCATCATATCCCATAGAGGAACCGAAGCTAACCCAGCCAAAATCCGGGCCTTGTAATATCTTAAAATACCAACAGATCTCAAGCAAGTGCAAAAACTAGCAGGCTGCGTAGTGGCCTTAAGCTGCTTTCATCTCTAGATTAGGAGAAAAAGCATTGCCACTTTACAGATTGCTACGACGCACTGACAATTTTGAATGGACGAATGCGGCCACAAATGGATTGGAAGAAATAAAAGCTCTACTAGAGAGGAACCCAATCCTAGCCGCCCCTAGTGTTGGCGAACCCATGCTGCTGTATATATCAGCCACTGACCAGGTAGTGAGTGTTGTGCTCGTTGTTGGACGAGCCGAAGAGGGACATAAATTCCTAGTTCAAAAACCCTTATACTATGTATCCGAGGTTCTAACACCGTGCAAATCATGGTACCCCCACTATCAGAAAATTGCCTATGCGGTCGTCATGTCATCTCGGAAACTCCGACACTACTTTCAAGAGTGTTCGATCACACTGGCATCCGTGGTACCACTCAATGATATTATCAACAATAAAGACGCCATGGGACGCATAGCCAAATGGGGCATTGAGGTCTTACCATTCGAAATATCCTATAAACCATGGTGGACTATTAAATCCCAGGTGCTGGACGATTTTGTCACAGAATGGACGGAAGCCGAACTCCCTAAAGAGTACGGCTCATATTCCCACTGGACAATGTACTTCGACAGTTCCAAAATGCTAGTCGGATTGGGGGCAGCGTAATATTGATATCTCCAACTGGGATAAAGTCTGGTACGTTTTGCAAATTCTGTACACGGACTCGAACAATGCGGCTGAGTATGAGGCCTTATTACATGGTCTCCGCCTAGTTGTATCCATGCGCATACAACGCCTCGAGGTACGCGGAGACTCAAACCTCGCTATCTCCCAAATTAATGGAGATTTTGATGCGAAGAATTCCAAAATGGCAACTTATCATAATGATATATTGAAAATGTCGGCTCGATTTGAGGGGTTGGAATTCCATCATGTAGCCCGGGATAATAACCAAGCCGGTGACGTACTCGCTCGCATGGGAGCTAAACGTGACCCCGTCGAACCTAACACATTTGTGGAAAGGCTATTTAAGCCATCAGTAACATGGCAGGACGCAATCAGCGATACGAATTTGGATCCGAACAAACCCACGGCCGAACTCAATCAAGACATCATCGAAGACCCAAACATTGAGATAACTCTCGACTCATGAAATCATGGCTGTCATAACCCCCTGGATAGAGCCCTTCCTAGCTTTCCTTAAAAGGCAGGAACTCCCCGATGACCAAAATGAGGCCCGCCGCATAGTCCGACATTCTAAAGCCTACAAAGTTCACGAAGGTGAACTATATAAGAAAAGCACAACTGGTATTCTACAAAGGTGCATCTCCGATGAGGAGGGGAGGAAAATTCTCACTGAAATACACGCTGGAATGGGCGGCCACCATGCCGCAGCCCGGGCGCTCATAGGAAAAGCTTTTCGCAGGTACCCAAACATTAGTCCAACACTGCGTTGGCTGCCAGCTCTTTGCAAATCAAAGTCACATGCCTCCCACCGCTCTAAGAACAATCCCCTTTACTTGGCCTTTTGCGGTCTAGGGGCTTGATATGGTCGGACCTCTTAAAGCGGGAAGCCATAAAAAGAAATACTTATTGGTGATGGTAGATAAATTCACTAAATGGATAGAAGCCAAGCCAGTAAACACAGCCGAGGCAAGGCCTGTGATAGATTTTATATCTGGTGTAGTACACCGTTATGGTGTCCCGCATAGTATTATCATAGATAACGGCTCCAACTTCACAGCTGACGAGATAATGTATTGGTGCGCAAAGTTAGGTATTAAACTCGACTATGCTTCTGTATACCATCCTCAAACACACAATCAAGTCGAAAGAGCCAATGGTTTGATAATGAGCGGCACTAAACCTCGACTAGTGCGCTACCTACGGGATTCGGATAAACACTAGGTCGAAGAGCTTGACTCCCTTCTCTTGGGGCTGCGGACCACTCCCAATCGTACGACGCAGAGGCTGTTCTACCCTACGACATTTTTCATGACTCACCTCGAGTGCGCATGTACGAGGAGAAAGAAGTCTAGCTAGATTGGCCGGACAACCTAGATGGACTTGAAGAGGAGTGCGATACAGCGCAAGCCCGTTCCGCATTATATCAACAGTAGGCCAGGCGATACCTGAGCAAAGAAGTGTGGTCCAAGACATACAACGTCGGCGAACTCATTTTACGCCCGCCGGAGAAGAAAAAGGACAAGCTCAAACCAAAATGGGAGGGGCCCTTCATTATTGAAGAAGTACTCACCGGTGGAGCCTATCGCCTTCGGAATGCACATGACAACCGCCTTGAGCCGAACCTGCGGAACGTTGCTAGGCTCCGACAATTTCATGGATAGTTCGGTAGCAATTTTTTCCTCCTTATAAGTTAGTTCTGGTCTTTTACTTTCTATTTTTTCTCCTTTTCTTTCTACATTTTTTAGCAAGTATTCGGCTCGCCCGAACTGCCACACGATAAGTACATCTTCGAATGTAACTACCGCAAATATACCTGGGGGCTTCTTTAACGAAGCCCATTACCAATAAAGCTTATTGCTCAAAATGTCGCGTTTTTTTACAGTCCATCCTTGCCATTATATGCGCCAATATGACTTAAGATCCTGCCAAGCTGGATTGTTCGGCTAGGGTGTAAATGGATCACCTCTACAATTGTTACAATTGTGTAATCCAGATATGTACCTCAGACAGGGAGAAGCCGAAAGCTAGTGCTCTTAACGGAACTATTCTCTCCGGAAGATGTTTCTTACGCTAAAAAATAATATAACATAACTCCCCGAACACAGTTTGTCTGTTCAAGCAATTATGATCGGATTGCCTGGTTTCCGAACATATCACGTGTTCACCACAGATATAGTATTCGGAAGCACTCCTGCCTTTGGCTTTATGGAGGTTAAAGCAGATGGTCGGCCATGACATCCTTTTTGTTAAATTCGGCCGGAGATAAGTTTGATGGTTTGAAGTACATTAATACATAGAATCAAACGACTAGTCATTTTCTATTCCCTCTATAAGGTTGTCTAGCTTACAGTCCTGTTGGGAAAACTTGGCAGCTATCTCTCCTAGGTTATATAACAAATGCGGAGGAATTTCTTGTCCATCAGACCCTCGAGGTCCCACACGGGCCATATGATTTGGATCAAGACGAGTGTAGCACGTCTTCACCATTGCCCAGGCTTCTCGAGCACCCATGCGGCATGCTGATGCTTTCCATAGTTCGAAGCGGCGTCGATCCCCTTTGAACAGGTCCACCAAATCCTCCATAGTTTCTAGAGATGAGTCGCCGGGCCATAAAGCCCTGGCCATACGCTTCATGGCCTTCCAAGCCCGTTCATGGACCCTGGAAAGCTCTTGCAGCAAGTCACCCTCAAAACCGGACACTCCGCCTTCACGCTGACCAGTTAACAAACCTGCATGAAAAGTTTTATAAGAAACTTTCAAAATAAGAGACTATAAGGAGATCTAGGTATAAGGGACATACTAAACATGTCTCTTTTTAGCCTCTGTTTATCTTCCAAGGCGCTTGAGAGTTGGGCCTTTACGCCCTTTAGCTCCTGTTCGAGCCTAATATTTCTATCCTGCGCTTGGTTCCTTTTTTCTATAGCTTGCATCAGTGCACGCTCGCCAGCGGCTGTTTCCCCTTCGGCAAATTTTTTGTCCACCAAAGAAGCTTTTAGCTCCCTCTCCAGTTGGTCGGTCGACCCTGTTGCTATATTAAAAAATAGTACATACATAACACCATAGTAATGTGCAGCACTATCATAGCTTCCGGACAACATAGTTCTTACCACCAGCATCCTTTTGGATTCCTTCATATTTTTTAATTCGGTGAGCCGGGTCTGGCACTCTTCAAGCTCCTTGGATAAAGAGTTATTCTTTCCTTGAAGCACCTACAAAAACACAACGATCCTCAAATCAGTTGTACCAACTGCTTTATGTCTCGGAGGCTACTGGCATGGGAACACTCAAAATAAACACTTACCCGCATATCTTTGGAAAGCCGGTGAGTGGCCCCGGCGTGTCCTTCTTGAGCGGCTCGGATATACGCATTTGCAAAACTAAGGGGGTTAAACGCCTCCTTGGTAAAAGCAGGGTCACGCATGGCTGCTTTCCACCGCCGGTGAACCATCGCAACCTTTACTCCGGAATTAGTAACTGACATTCCGTCCGAATCCTCCTGGAGAGGACAATCCGGCACTGAATCAGCATTAACCCCTTACGGGCCTGATGCCAGATTGCCTGGAGTTTGGTCTGCATTGTCTCCGGAGACAGTCCGATGTGCATTCCTCCTAAAAGGAAAAAACAAAGCGGAAAGTTGTAATACCGATTTCACCATCCAGTGCGTGTTAACATGAACATACCTCTTTGAAGGTCCGCTGGTGTTCGTGCTCCTATTTCACTTATAGGACTCACCCAACGCGGGCGCCACCCTTTGGGTTGATGGTCTACGCACAGTTCGGCGTAAGGAGCGCCGTCCCTTTTCAAGTATGATAGAATACGATGGGCAAGGCACACTATGAATCTTCTCTTTGATGAGATATGTCCTGAAATACATACACGGGAGGAAGGAATGAGTCCTAGGTAATCGGCTACTATAGCCACCAGGGGTACCTCACGACAGGCTTGCCAAAAGACTCCATCTTCCAGCTCTATACCTATGTCTGGATCTTCATTATATTCGGGGCCCGCATTCTGAAATGGGTCCTCTGGCTGAGGGACGGGACTGTTAATCCCCTCGATCACCTTCCTCAACTCCTATTAGGAGAAACCGAATTCAGTTCGGATAAAATATCATAACGAAGGAAAAACATGGGTGGTCATCAGAGAAACATACCAATTCAGGAGGATTGTACATGGAAAAAACCCTCCCGGCACGTTAAACGAATGAAGTCTTGTTTCTCTCCCTTATAAAGACCTTCCAGGACAGCGGCTAGAATTGCAGGGTCATCTAGACCTAGGCGTAAGCAGCGCGAAGCATCATCTTGGCCATTATAGTGCCACATTGGAAATCCTCTGGCTTGAAGCGGCTGCATGCATTGCTTTATTGAAATAGCCATCATTTCGATCATAGATAACCCGGAACTGGCGAGCAATTTGATCTTGCCAGTCAGTCTGCTCACCTTCGCTCTCTCTTCTTCCGAGGGACTGCGGGGACACCAGTTGAAAAGCTTCTTTGGCGGAGCACTGGAATACTTGCGGAGTCCTCGCCGAACTGGATCTGATAGAGCGGCGTCCTCAATGTAAAACCACTCTGAAGGCCACTCTTCGGATGCTTTCTTCGGAGTACTAGGAAGATAACTTGTCCAAGTTGTGCGCCATACTTAAGCGCCCCCAACTTGAAATGTGGATCCTTTTTCTGATCGAGTGACAAGGCAGAAGTACTTTTTCCACTGCTCAAAGTGAGGCTCGTAGCCCAAGAACAGTTCGCATAAATCGACAAAACCTGCAATATGCAGGATAGACCCCGGCGTAAGATCGTGCAGTTGGAGACCATAGAACTCTAGGAGTCCCCTAAGAAAGGGGTGGACAGGGAACCCTACGCCTCTTAAAAGGAAGGGGACAAAGCAAATCCGCTCTCATCGGAGTGGTTAGGAAAGCTCTCTCATACGGCTTGGTTGTCGATAGAAGTTAGTCCGGCCCGGAAGGGGTCTAGATCCTTTGGAGGGAGATATCCCTGCACTTGAAGTGTCCTCAGATGTGCATGGGATACAGAGCAGCTTTATTAATCTCTTGCACGAGGACCACGAGGGCACGAGGAAGAGCTTGGGGCGCTAGCCATGTTTGGAGATTTTTTGCAGGCACTAGGGTTTCTTCCGCGTGGAATGGGATGGAGAGGCAACTGGGATCTATTCTCTTAAATAGGCACTTTCTCTGCATAGTCAAGGGGGTATTTGTAAAACTGCCCAGACTGTTCGCATCCATTGGACACGTGGAAGCCAAGGCGACGGCGGCGAGGAATCGACGGAATACAATATTTAAAGAAGCTGAACTATCATCCAGGAGGACTCACCTTCCAAGACCGAAGACATGAAGCCGGACACGATCTTGTCCTTGAAGGCAAGTCCGTGGGCTACTGTGGGAGTCCTGTATTTAGGGGTCCTCATGCATCCGAGTGGTTGAAGTTGGGCCATATTGGTAGGCCGCGTAAAGAAGTAACAGAAGACCCTCCCCCGTGTTCGGTCAGGACTCCTATGTACGTAGAAAGGCAAGTGTAAAGTCCGGATGTATCAATTACTTTCTCCCCAAGTCTCCCTAGTAACCCTAGGTACTCTCTGGTGTGTATACAAGCCGGGGGGTTTAGTCTGTAGAGGGGGTCATTGTCATCACAATATCCTCATAGGCTAGACTCTAGGGTTTAGCCATTACGATCTCGAGGTAGATCAACTCTTGTATTCATATTCACCCATATTAATATAGCAGGAAGTAGGGTATTGCCTCGATCTAGAGGGCCTGAAGCTGGGTAAACATCGTGTCCCCAACCTCCTGTTACCGTCGATCCTCAAAACGTCTAGCTTGCCCCCCCCCCCTAACCGAGATCTGCAGGTTTTGACACCGATAGTAATACCAACTCCTTCCGCACATGGATTCACTTTCGTGCACATCATCATAGCATATTAGACTGTAATGCTAGAGTTTCCACGAGATTCGTGTGCTTAGGTGTGCATGCATATTATTATGTGAATAATAGTAATATGTGATGTGCTTGATTAATTTTATTATTTGTATGCTAGTGTGCTTTTAGTCGTTTCTTTTGGTTTCTTCCTTTGGGCCTTCGGTGTTACACATCTTTCCTCTATTAAAGTTGCTCGTCAACCGACACCGGACCTGAAGAATCAGCAAGAAATTCATATATTTGGAAACTTAGCTAAATAGAATGGAATTATCAGCAGACTGCACTGAAATTCGGAATATCTTGTCTGAATACAACATAAATCCTGGATGGACGGTCAGTATCAACTTTGCATTAGTGTGTCCTCCTCGCAACAGTATGGAATTCTCAGCCGACTACATTGAGTTTGGAGATATCTGATCATGATACTGAATAATCAAGTTTGTCTCAGTGTGCACTCTTCATAGCAGAAATGTTCAAATCAGCAAGAAGATAAACTGTGTGCAAGATTGATAGAATATTATCAGTCAAAGGTATGGCTCAGATACAAGTTCGATTCATAGTTGAGGATGATTTTGAAACATGATATGCCTGGAAGCAAGAAAAAATATGGCATGTATTCAATACTCAGAAGGAAGGATAGTCCCGCAAAACCCCATTTCGTACAAGAAACCAGCATAAAAAATATTAAGATGGTATGGATATGTGGTAATCGTTTCGCATATCACCATGAGAAGCTTCTGGTGTAAGCAATCCAATTTTCCCTCGCAAGCAACCAGAGAAGCTTCCAAGGCAAGAATCATCTATCTTCCTCAGTACGATACATGGATGATTTCCCATGCAAGGTACTCTGCCTTCTTTAGTAAGCAACTGAAAAAGCTTCTGGCATAAGGTACCAAGTCTTTCCCCAGCAAAGTCTTTAAGGGGGGTAAGCTTCTAAAGCACGATATCCAGTCTTCTTCGGCAAGCTATCTGATGAAAGTTTCGAGCACAAGCCATCCAATCTTCCTCAGCAAGGCATTGGAACAAGATAGAACACTGTGAATTGACCGCATATGGCAGTAAATCCCAAGAATCAGTTACGTAACAATTTGGCCAGAAGCAAGAATAAGTCATAACACACGTCTGTCTCAGGAATCAGAGCCTCATGTATATGCGGTAAGCATACCATCAAGGTCTTGCATGTCACTCGGATGAGGATCTGATAACCACGTGAGGATTGTTAGAGAGAAGAAATCCAGTATACACGGTATGTGACAAAGGATTATGAGTATTAATGACATCAACGAGCTCAGTATAAGTGCTTGTGAACCTGGAATATGATCCCAATGAGCCCTTGTCTTATTTCTCTGGGTTTGGATGATCATTTCCCAACGGTCAGAACTTGAGAAGTGATGAACCTGCCATTTAAAAAATATTACCATGTTTGAAGAATGAAGATAATATTGTACCCGACAGTACCTATGGTCACACGAATAATGCAATATGATCAAGCACTTTCAGCAAAGGGTCCAGTCAAAGAGAACAATAATGAAGGAGCAAGACCGAAAATGCAGGTGTGGAAATTGTTGCATGACCCGCATGGTGTAGATACCCCGGACCATCTGAGTTAGTATTGATCACCACGAATTTTCATCTATGGGGTCTACTCAATTTTGGTAAGGACCCCATATCAAGGAAAGACCCGCTCAGTTAACAGTATATGCTCAGATTTGGCGGTATCGAATATTTGGAACAGTTGAGTCCAGCAACTATGGTAAAGCATCCCACAACTTACTATCCGAAGGGATATGCCGACAAAATGAATAATCTGAAGGTGAAATAACAACCTCGAAGCATGGACCCTCACTTATTGGATGCATCAAAGGATATCCTGTCATGAGAACAAATCCTTCTGTCAGAACTACCGTCAGTCAAGTCTGGGGATATTATTATATAATGTCATAACCCTTCATGATGGCCACGACAAGCGACAATCAAATATTTGGAACAGATATGAGACTCGAGACAGTTCTTTTTCTTTTTGATTTATTGGTTTTTGGTCTGTTTTCTTTTTGGGGTGGTTCTGCGGCCTTGTCACCTAGGAAATCATCTTTATTTCCTCTCCCAACTGGCTCATCATTCTCAAAATCCTGCCAAGATCATGTCACTCCACTACTTGACCAAATCGTAAAATATTTTTCCAGTATATATTCCTTCTCTATTAAAGGAATAACCATGTCTACCCTAGGTTGTGAAGCAACCTATAATTCCATCACTCCTAAAATTCCCAAATAATTCTCATAAATTGTTTGGGTCATATCTTCATCAAATATGGCAAAACTTTTCCTTGCCATGTTAAAAAATAATCCTCCAATATTCCTTTTCCTATTGTGCCCTAAATGGCACTTCGTGAAGCAAGTGATATTTATCTTTTCCCAATTGACCCCAAACTCCCTGGACATCTTTTCCTGTCCAAATAATTGCCACATGCCAAAATTCAACTTTATTTTCCTAGCCAATCTTCCTCAGCGATTTTTCAAAGTTTTTGTCAAACAAAAGCCACTTTAAAATTTTGCATGCCTCTTCTTGTGATCATATTATCCCACTCCTCAAAATTTCAGCTCCATCCAATCAACCATGTGAGCACACCTTGAAATCTTTATTTCTGTCCAAATTTTTAGTTTGTGAGACAAGTATATTTTATATTGCTCCATTAGGGCTGAAAATATTCCAGGACCTTCTCCCACCCTTATAACCTACTGCCACAATTTTTGGGAACATTTTATGTAGCCATTTTCCCTCAGGAATTTTCCTAAGATTCTGGTCAGCAAGGATGTTTGTGAAACAAGTACCATTTTGGTAAATCCAATTGGTATGAAATTTTCACAGCATCTTACTATGTCTAACTTCCTAAGCCTCGCCAAATTTCAGCCCAAATGGAGTCACCATTTGAGTGCATCGTATTAATCTAATTTCTGACCAGATTATGTGGTTGTTAAGCAACTGCATTAAAGTTTTATCACAATCTTCTCAAAATTACCAGGATGAAAGTCCTTCTTTACCTCAACCTCGCAGACAAACTCTTTGCTTCCAAAGTCCTTCCTATTGATCAGCAGTTCTTACCCAAGTTTACTGCAGTAAACTTCAGAGGGCTATTACCATTTAACCGAAGCGATTTTCACCGAACTACCACCGTAGTTGAGACTTACCATTGAAGAACTTACCAATAGACAACAGTTTCTAGCCCCTCTCCCTCACTACATGCTAGTGCACGTGGTGACCATGATGATGGCGTGCCTGTGCACGCGATCTATGCACTGCGGCCACGCCCAGGCGTCATTTGTGCTTCGGCACCTCCTCCTCTCGTCGTATTCGCGTGGTTGAGCGTGTCCCTTAGCTTCACCTCATAGTCGCCGTCCCCCTGGACCCCTCTCCCCCTTCGGCAGCTAACTCACCGATGCTTACCGACGCTCGCCGCCGAACTCCCACGGTGGCACAGTGCTCCGTTTGTCTCCGAGCTCACCTTGGCCTCTTCCTCTGCTCTCCGGCGTCGCCTACTCCTCCGTGAGCTCTGAATCAATTGCTCGTCGCCTTCTCGTGCCTTCCCGTGAGCGGCGGCACCCGGGCCCGTGCCTCTCGCCCCGCCTATTTATAGCCCTCCCCGAGCCTCGCCGAGCTCACCACTCGCCTCACCCACCTCCTAGTGCCCCGCCTAGCTACTCTCCTGAGCTCAAAGAGCTCTCCTGCCCTCCCTCTGTCGCCATGGCTGCCGCCTCGGTCCTCCTAAATTGGAGCGAACCCGAGCCCCTCCCTCGCTCCTACCACCACCAGTAGACCGCCACCACTCCGGCGACCATCCCAAGGTCCTCTCCCCATCACCGGAGCTACTTTAGCCGCAAGCCTAGCTCCACCCGAAGCCCTCCTCCACCGCATCTGGTGCCCTGCTCCTTCCCCACCTCCTAGACGTCCGTGCCCTACGGGGACGGGTTCGCCTCGGCCCCCTCTACGCGTCGGTGATCCGGGCGCTCCGAACGGTGGCCGGAGCCGGCCGGACGGGTGCCGGAGCCACGCTCTCCCCTCTGCCCCGTCGGGCGAGCGCGAGGAAGGAGATGAAGGCCCCGCCCCAGCTAGCCAGTGGGACCTTGGCCCCACCTGTCGGTGGGCAGGCGTTGATCCCGCTTGCCTAGCTGGATAAGTGACGGGCCCCAGCCCCGGGGGACCCATCCGTCAGCTGCACAACGGCCCGGGCCCCGCTGCCATGTCATTTAAGTGGAAGCGTAATCCCATCGAATACGCTTTCGTTTTAGTGGAAGCGTAAATCATTGCGGCTTCAGCCAAAAATATGTCTTCACTGTCCCGAAAGCATAGTTCCTTGAATGCGCTTTCAGTTTTTCTGTTTTGGCCCAGCCTATAAAAATTTCTATTACAGATAGGTCCCTGGCAGAAAAACACCCATTCTTTTTTATCCTAACTCCAAATCAGGCCATTCCAAAGCCCACTTCTTCGTTTCGTCGAGCCTGTTCTGTTGGCATCATTTTCATTATGTTTCAACATTCTGAAAATGACCATTTTTCCCTTGCCGTTAACCAACCTTTTTCGAGAGAGAAGTGTTTCCGGCGAATCCTTCTGCGATGTTTCCGCACATCCTTCCGGTTATTTCTTCCACCCCAGGCAAGCCACACCCTCCGTTTGCATGATTGCAATGCAGTGACATGGTTTATTCACTTGAACTTGTTTAAAATATTGCATTAGTTATGTATGATCTTGTTCATGGCATTTCTCGGAGTCGTATTTTGATCTTGTTATTGCCTTGATATTGCTTGGAGTTCTAGGAATTATATTTTGATGATTATGTCGATGACATGTTGCCTTTGGATTCTTAGTGGCTATTTTCATGATAGTATCTGGTATTATTTTGGAGTATTACTTTGGATATCATGTTGCCTTTGGATTTATTAGTGGCTAGTGTTAGTTTCATCATGATGCTAGTTGATATTATGTTTTGGAGAATGATGATGGAGATGATGTTTGCATGTGGATTATAGCTGGATAGTCATTCTTGATATTTGAGTAGTAGCATTATCATTATTGTATTATAGTTTAATAGTTGATATTGGAGTATCAGTATCCCAATTATATATTTTGAGGATAAATTCCATCATTAAGTTGGTTAGGTGCCACCGAACTGGGCTTTCTGCAGTGAAAGCATATTTGCCTTTTATGGGAAGGCCCTAATGCGATGCTATTGCCATGCCTCTCGCCGGTGCCTCCAACTAGGGAAGGTTATGGGCACACGCTACCTTGATCAGGTAGGCGGAGATAACCTTGTGTGCCCGTAGTTGGATGATAAGCGCTTTTGTCCCCGTTTGGGACGGTTGATTGTTTTGGCCACGACGGTGGCCGTTGGTGTCTTTGGTAGACACGGGGCCACCCAGGACTAGCCTAGTGGGGAGTGAGTCGGAGTGGCCGGGAGAGTGTCACGACAGTAGATCGGTTTTCTCGGAACGCCGTTGGTCCACCCGAATGGGAGTGTGAGGCCATGGGTTCCGTGGTGTAGGTAAAGTGCGCTACCTCTGCAGAGTGTACTTGTTTAAATCTATCGATAGCCGCGTCCTCAGACATGGGCATGGGTTTGTAGTAGGTAACACCGTTCGATCAACACTCAAATGACGGAATGACAAAATGAATTATAGGTGATTTATAAATTGATATTCTGAGCAGTGCAGATTGGCAGGATGTTGATGACGATGTTAGAGACCAAGTGTTGGTCATGGTTGTGATCGCCGGAAAGATCACTGTTTGGTTTTGATCACGAGGTGATCGAGATGGTATATTAGTTGGCCGGTTAGCCAAGAGAGATATGGTTATGGAGTTCTGAGATGGTGATTTATCAGTATTGTATCAGTTTCATATCATGCTTAGTAGTTGCTTCATCATGGTAGTTGTTAATTAATTAACCTGTTAATGCTATGTTGTTGTTTTGCCTTGATGCTTTTGGTTGTTGTGAGCTTGCAAGTACATTCAATGTAGACCTGGCGTGTGATGGAAAATTGCAGGTGATGACATGATTGCTTGCTTGCTTGTCGAGGTTGCCGTGCGTGCGAGCTAGATCTTGTCCCGGCCAGAGTGCCTACGGAGTGGAGTTCACCACCTTCGTCGTTGTTCCGCTGCTAGAAGTATTCTGCTGCTACGAGTTGTTCGGCTGCTAGCATAGAGCAAGTGTAGTACCGCCGGCGTAGTGTCGTCGTGCTGTTGAGCTTCTTTGTAACATCAGACCTTTGTATTATTATTCTTGTAATGAGTGCTGATCTGTTCTATGTCAAGCAGTGCCATTTTCCAGAGACTTCTCCTCGATCTCTGGTCTCGGAAACGGAGCGTTCCGGTTTCTCTGAGCCGGCGTGCCACAGTGGAGCCATTCAGGATGACACAGAAATTCCTACGATTAGTCAGAATCTGTCAGGATAACGGTTATGCCTCAACTCACAGTTTGGAACCCAAAGGACCTGCATTTAGCGGAGAAACCCAATGCAAGGAGTCAAAGCTTGGGTGTTCATCAGAAAAACCTGATCACCACTTCATGAAAGGTTGTCAGTACAGACACAACTATCGGAAATCACTCTTGGATTTGTGAGATGGAAATATATTTCAGTCATGATAACAAATCACAATCATCTAAGTCAGCAGATCTAAAAAGAAATTGGAGTCGGTATAAGCATGAAAAAGCAAGGTAAGATCTGTCAGAATGTGGATACAGTAAAGCAAACCCCCAGAGCTAGTCAGGTAAGTCAGATTACGAATTTAGTGGGACATCGATAAAGGAAAAAGGGTACCCAAGCTGGAAACGGTTTCCTTAAGTCAGTATATTCATACTTGGTCCCTGTGGAATCAAATCTCGAGGACGAGATTTCTATAAGGGGGTAAGAGTTGTAATAGCCTGATTTTTGGCCCTTTCTTTTTCTTTTGATTTTCTGAGGTTTTTGCGTGAGTTTTCTTTCTCCGTGGCTATGAGAGCGACACCATGGTACAAAACGGTGCGCGCGCAGGCGGGGCGGTTTTCACCATGGTAAAATTTTCCGCGCGATGCGCCTCCCACGACCCGTGCGCATGACGCGGGGTGGAGGGGCGTGCGTGACGTGGGCAGCAGGCGTGGGGTGGTTTCCGCAGGCATGCGTCATGTCGCAGTAAATGCGAAAGGAGGCGGCTTCGCGCCTTCCCCGTAAACGGGGGAGGCGTGGAGGCGCGGCCTATTTACTAAATAGGGCCGAGGCGTAGTCGTCTAGGCGTCCATTCCCCATGATCACGGGGTGCGGAGAGGTCGCCTCACCCGTCCCCTCGGTTCTGCATGTTCGCCACGTGTCCTCCATGCGCTTGAGGTGGCGAATAGTGGAGGCGGGAAACCGAGCCGTCGCTGTTTGGGGCGGCGGGTCGGTCCCGGTTCCCTCTCCTTCTGCGTCTTGATTGGCCGAGCAGGGCGGTCAAGCCCCAGCCCCGCCCCTTTATAAAGAGCGGAGGGAAGGGACGGTGCCCCGCATTCCACCATCTTCTTTTTCCTTCAGCTTCTGCTCATCTCTTATGTTCGCCATGGAGAGAGGAAATCCCGGCTCTTCAACGGTGGTGGCGAGGGTCGCCGCTCGACAACGCGTCCCTCCTTCCCCTGCAGCTACGGTGGCAGAGCCGGCCACAAGGGGAAGAGGGAGGGGGCAAGGCCGTGGGCGAGGCCGGGGCGCTCGGGGAAGAGGAGGACGGGGCGGCCCGCCGGTCTCGCCCCCGCCTGCAGCCCCTCCTCCAATGGAAGGCCACATTGGGGATGACCCTTGCGAGTTCTTCGTCTTCGTCTCCCGACCCCATTTGCGCGGGAGATGGAGGTGGATCCGCCGGAGTCGCTGCGGCTGCACATGAGGGGCTGCGGGATTAGCGGCATGCGGGTCCGCGTCGACTTCCCCGCTCCTCATGTGATGTATCTTCGTCAAGGATGGAAGACTTTCGCCCATATCCATAGCCTGACGGATGGGCTCACCCTCCATTTCAAGTTTATGGAGGACGGCCATCTCTCCGTCTAGGTGCGCACAAACTCCACCCCCTTCTTCGCCTCCCCCGGCAGACGTCGATTCGGATGGCGACACGGAGTTCCCCTTCGACCTCGGGCCTGTCAGCCCAAAGAGGAAGAGGAAAGCGGCGGAGGAGGAGGAGATGGACGACGAGTAAGTATTCCATTCCTTACCGCCATTTCCATTTTCCCGAACCATGCCACTCATCTTGTCTGTTCTTGCTTCTTTAGGGATGTAGAGACGTTGGCCCAGAGGATAAAGAGGGCCAAAGCTTCGGCAAGTAGCCAGCCCCCGGCTGGGGCTTCAGGGACACCACTAGTGGTGTTGAGCAGCCCAGACGGCAGCCTCCGGGACGGCCCCCAGCGTAACTTCATCATCCTCTTCTCGCTCGACATGCAGTAGGCGTTTGATGCTAAGGTGCTGACCTAGCCGGTTTTGTTGGACGGGAGCAGCAGCAGGAGGAGCCGCAGGGGGCTACCACCAACGCACCACCCCCATTGACCACTCCGCCGCGAGGGGCGTCCATGACAAGGGCACCAAGCATGGAGCCCACACGCATGGAGGAAGAGGGGAACTTGGGCGCTGGTGGCTCGGCCCCGGCGCCGGACGCCGGAGGGGAGGGGACTTCCGCTTCACAGCCCGGCACTGGTGAGTCACCTGTCTTCTGTCTTTGCTTTTCCCTTATCCTTTTTCATGGCTTCATCATCCCCATCACTGCCCAGGCCCTCCTTCAACAGATGTGGAGGACGTGGACGCCGTTATCAAGGAGGTTGCTGAGGAGGCCGCGGCGGAGGCCGACAAGATCGCCGCCGAGGAGGCCGCCAAGGACGCTGCCGGGGCCGCCGCGGATAAGGCCACCGAGGATGCCTCCAGGGGCGCCGCCGAGGGTGCCGGCGATGGGCCTGCCGGGGAGGCCGGCAAGGCCACAGCCGAGGAAGAGGTGATTGATGATCAACCTTCTTCCTCCACAACCTCGGGCCCCGGCAGGTACCTGAAGGTGGGCGACGGCCTCTTCGTCCATCTCACTGGGGCGTCAAGCTCCCGGGCGCCCGCCGGAGGGGAAATCTTCGATAGCATGGTGCTCGCGGCCACCGGGCTCGAGGTTGTTGATGAACCGGGTGCCGGCGGCGACGGCTCTCCAGAAGGGCAGCTCTTCCGGGCCATGGGGGCCAACTTCCGGAAGCTCCAGGAGCTCTATCGCGCCTTTCTAGACAAGGTCATTTCCAGAACGGCAGCAGTGGACGAGGCGGAGGTGGACTTCCAGGTGCGCATCGCTGAGGCGCAAACCTGGTTCCACCAATCCAGCGAGGAGCGGGGGGCCTTTCAGGAAGAACTGGCCAAGCGTGATGCGGAGCTCATCATGAAGATGGCCGACATCGAGAATGCCCAGGAAGAGGCAACGAACTTGGTTGCCGTGGCGGAGGCCGCCCGGAACCAGCATCAAGCCGCCCTCGATTCCCAGGTGGAAGACCTCTCTACGCATGAGGCGAAGCTTGCCGCAATGCTCCGCGGCAAAGATGAGGAGCTCGAGGTCCTTGTCGAGCGGCGGACTCGTGAGCTAGGGCAGAGGCACAAAGAGGCACTCGATGCCCATGCTGTGGCCCACGCCGGCAAGGTACATGAGCTGGAGGTGGAGAGGGACGAGCTGAAGGGGCAGGCCCTCAAGCTGTCCGACGAAAAGAACAGGCTCAACTGCATCTTGACGGTGGCGCAGGGAGCGGTCATCAGCAGGGCAGGGTAGCTCTCCGGGGCACAAAACTCCATCAAAGATCTAAAGCTGAGGCTGGAGAATCTCGAGAAGATGTTGTCGGAAAGCTCGGTTCGAGAGGAGGCGTTGACCAAGAGCCTGGAGGAGGAGAAGCAGCTCCGGGCGGACGAGGGCGCCTCCCACCAAGAGTACGTGGCGGGCGAAACAGGTGGATCGGCCGGCTGGAGGACATCGCCGGCAGGGTTACTTCACAGTTGGCCCTCATGGGGATGCCAAACTTGAGGTATGCCCCTGAATGGAGCGGGTCCATCAACGCCAAGCTGACTCTGTTCTTCGAGGGCGTCCTCAATGCCTTGACTGATCTCCACTCCAACAGATCTTCCACGCTCGCCGGGGAGGCCCGGAGGCTTTGCCGGGGGGTCATGACCAAGGTCCTCACCAAGGTGGCATTCTGGAACCCCGCCCTCGACTTCGAAGCCGCGATGGACAGGTTGCCGGAGGATGCTGACCTCATGGCGCTCAAGGAGCGCATCAAGCTCGTCATCAGCCGCATAGACGAAATCAAGAGGGTGCAGGGCCAGCGCCGGGATTAGGCATCCCGTCCTTCCTTGCCGCTGCGGGTTCATGACCAAGACAAATTTTATATTTAGTTAGAACTGCAGCGATGACATGATGTAATATAACTTTGAAACATCTTTGAAATTATGCATGTTATTTTCCTGTTTGCTGTCCCCTTTGTGTGTCCGCCCTACGCTAGCTGGGTAGGCTTGCCAGCGCGAAAAACCCAAGGCGGCGTCCTGGGGACGGGTCCCCATTGGCCTGCCGGGCGAACGTGCTGTCGGGTAAGCCACCTTGTCGCCCTTAACGCAGCCGCTCGAACTATCGAGTTTGACTCGAGTCAGAGTCGAGAGCTTTGTCAATTGCGGAAGGCTACCCTACCGTTTCCAACGCAGCCGCTTGAACTGTTGAGCGGACTCGAAATAGAGCAAAGGCGTTGCCGGTTGGGAAGGGCCCCATTTGCGTGCAGGTTTCTTTTTGCACAAAGAACGACAGCTCCGAGGAAAAACAACTTCAAATAATAGGATAGAAATATCCAAGGTTCGATGTAACTTAGCTTCTATCTGTAGCCGCACGGGCGCAGATCTTCCGGCCTCCTTCCTTCTCAAAGGGCCACGAAGACGAGAGAGCGTCGGGCCAACTGCTAGAGCCGATTCTCACAACTGCGACCGCCTACCTGGCGCGCCAAAGATGTTGGGGTATTTGGATCGACACCTATGGGATAACAAGAATCCCTACTACGGTTGCGGGGCACGGGGTTGAGAGAAGAGCGGATCTAACAGTTAGCACACGGTTCCTTTACCCAGGTTCGGGTCACAAAGGTGCGTAAAACCCTACTCCTGCTTTGGTGGATTATATGTTTGTGTTCTTCAGCTAGTGAGGAGCTCCAAAAGAGTCGTGAAGAGTTCTAAAAAGCCGAATCCTTCTCCTCGTCGCCTCGGGCCTCCTTTTATAGGAAAAAGGGGTTGCCACAGTGGCACACAGGAGGTGGAAAGGGTACAGTGATGCGAGGTTATCCCTCGCATTACAGGACAAGGTGCATTTAATGCGCTTAGCTTAGGTGTCCTCGCTTTATCGGGGACGAGGGGAGACGTCTGTCTTGTCCATCGCCGCTCCTCCTTGTGTTGACACGCGCCTTGGCCAGCGGTGCCTGAGGCGCCATGTAGGCAGGCAGGCAGCTGAGGTGGCGCAACGGTGGGTCTCCACGAAGATCTACATGTTGCCACGTAGGAGCCTGCCCAGCTGGTTGGGTCGGCAGCTGGATGGGCGGTGGAAACTCAGTTGGTGCAGGCCTGACGTTGACCCTGCGGGCGCCCTCGGCAAGGGTCTTGCCGCGGTGCCTACTGTCATCCCTGGCAAGGTGCTTGCCGGAGGCCTTGTGGTACTCCCTGGCTGGGATCCCGCCAAGGGTCGTCGTCCTCTTAGTGTGTGTATCTGTCCTTGAATGTCTTCACAAAGATCTGCGTGCCACCACGGGGATATCTCCCGAATCCTTGCCCCATGGGGGCAGTGGACTCAAGGGTGATCCGCTCCGTAGGCGTGGGGCGAGCTGCCGCGACAAGGGTCTTGCCGGGGTTGCCAGAGCCGGCCCCGGCAAGGGTCTTGCCAGGGCTGCTGAAACCGGCTCCCAGCAAGGATCTTGCCGAGGGAAGCCGCTTCGTCCCTTTGCTCTTTGTGGTCTTGTTCTTGGCGTTGCTCCAATTCCATCGAGCTTCGGTCTTACCTTGGCTCACCTCCCCTGTTGTGCTTGGTGTGGTGGTGCCCATGGCTCGGACTGCCCGTGCACAGTTTTCCGCGCCTCCACAGATCCTCCGCGCTGCCGGACATGTCCGCACCACCGCCGGACATGTCCAGCCGCGCCTCAACCACTCATAGCGCATCACGTCCACAGCGCCCACCTACACCGCCGCCGGCCCGCCAAGCACGTCTCCATCCCGCCGAGCCCATATGTGCCCGAGCGCAGCGTCGCCGGAGCACCCCGCCACCACGTCGCCGCCCCGATCCGCCACCGCGCTCGCCCGCCGACGCCGAGCGCCACTCGCCGTCACTCGCCGTGCCGGGACATCGCCGCCAATCCTCGACCGCCTCGGACACCTACAACCCCGCCGCTCTCCCGCTCGACCTAGGAGCTCGCCGCCTCGCCTTGACCACGAGGATCCCCGCAGCCTTCACCACGCCTCCGCCGGCCCCGGATCCACCTTCTCCAGCCCTTCCCACCGCCTCCGCACCATCATAGGGCCTCGCCGGGGAAGCCGCCACCGCACATGTTTCGGCCTCCGCATCGAGCAGAGGAGAATAGTGACGCCCTGCCTCGCACGTGTTGTGGGCTGCCAGCCTGCTTCGGTCGGCCCACCTCTGCTCCCTCCGGCCCGACCCCACGGTGATCTCTGCCCATCCTATGCCGTACCCATGTACGTTGTTTAGTATATTCTGCTCGGTTATTTTTTTCCAGTAAAAACTGCTAAGTCCCTGGATGTCAACATTTGGATGCATTTGTTTGAGTGATGATATCTTTGTGCATGTTTATCCAAAATGAGCTTATGATATGTCAAAATGTTTGTATCTGAATGCTCTAGACGATGGTGAGCTTTGCATGCATGTTAGGATGCATCTTGCCATTCTAATATCTGTTGCAAAAGTGCTAAGTGATGTTAACTGCTGAAACTTCATATAACTTGTTGATTTGTCATTTTCATATCTTTTTGTGTGATTTTTGTTTGAGCATCATGTGCACATGTTTTAGGAGCACAATCATGTTATCTTTGCTGTGGTGCAATCCACTATTCATGATATGCCTTGTGGTGAGTGCAACGAGCTTACAATGTGACCTACTCGCTGTTTGCTGATTTCTGAAACTTGTTGAAAACTGGTAAGTCTAAAATTGTTATATTGTGATGCCATGTTTGCTTGATGCTACAGTCGTATCCATGCATGTTTTGGAATGTCCAGTGGGCATGGTTTGAAGTCCATGTTATGCTCTATCCATCCATGTCCTTGTTTGCAATTATAGGTTGTTGTAGGATGTCTCTTTCTTGCTCTCAAATTGTTATATAATATTTCTGTCAGCCTGTTATTAGTAAGTTCAGTTTTGCCATGTGAGTACCTAGTGTTCTATGCATCCTATGACCATGTTCTTGCCATGAATAGATGTATAAACATGTCTTCTTGCTGTTGGTTATCTTCACATGCCATGATATGGTTTGAGATGAGTTGCACAACCTTGCATACATGCCTACTTGTCATTGTTGCTGCCATGTTCAGTTTATTTCACTAAGTTTGTGAAACTTTTATCATTTGCAATCTTGCCATGATGTTTTGAGCATGTTCTAGTGGGAAGTAGCTCAGTGATCATGTTTGTAGTGCTTGACATGTACATGCTTGTCATGCCCTTTGATGCCATGAAATGTTCCTGTAGCATGTTGTTTTGATGATTGCAAAGTTCTTAGTTGCTGTTTTGGGACAGATTGTTGTTATATCTTGTTTCATGTGTATATGTTGAACCGTTGCTCCGTTTTGAGCATGCTCCATATGAAACTTGTTTGTTTTTGCATGTATATGCATCATATCATGTTGTATACATGTTTTGAGAGTGTTTGCTTGTTGTTTGAATGCACTTTTGCATCAATGCCATGCTTGACTTGTTTTGCTCATATCTTCTAGGTCGTAGCTCCGAATTGAATGAACTTTATATGTAACTTGACTAGATTTTCATGTAGATCATTAGGGTGCATGTTAACTTGTTGTTTATCAACTTTAACTTAAGGTTTGTTCAGATCTGAACCAATTTCGAAATTTGCATTTGAGGACTTATCGAAATTGTTATTTGTTGTTTCCGGCCTCATTTAAACTTGCTTGGTTGTGTTGTTCTTTTATGCATCATCTCTTGCCATGTGTTGCATCATGTAGCCTTGTATTCCATCATAATTTGGTGTGCATCATGTCTTGTTATGTGTTGTGTGTTTACCGTGTTGTTTGCTTCTTCTCATTAGTTCCTGTTTCGTAGCGATCGTGAGGATTCGTTTGGCTACACTTGGTTTGTCTTCGTGGCTTCTTCTTCTTCATGGACTCGTTCTTCTTCCTTGCGGGAACTCAGGCAAAATGGCCATCACCTTGGATCTCATTACTATCATTGATATGCTAGTTGTCTCGATGCTATCGCTATATGTCGCGGTGCCTATCTATTGCTGTCAGCCTCTCATTGTTGCCATGAAACACACAATAACCTTTGACACCATCCAAGCAAACTGTTGTATGGCTATGTTACCGCTTGCTCAGCCCCTCTTATAGCATTGTTAGTTGCAGTTGAAGATGAAGATTTCTCCATGTCGGAACTTGGATTATTGGAATATCACATTACCTCTTAATTAAATTAATGGACCTATATATTTGGCAATGTGTGGAAGGCTTGGCCTTTTGCTAGTTGTTTTGTTCCACTCATGCCGCCTTAAGAACCGATAAACCGGTGTTATGTTCTTGATTTTGTGATCCTAACAAGGTTGGGGGTTATGGGCCCCCTTGATCGCTTTGAATAAAACACCTCCAGCACGACCCAACTTTGGTTTTACCATTTGCCATAACTAAATAACTTGCATCGGGACTTTCCGGACCCCGAGGACTTAATTTACAACCCGGGCCAGTGCTCCTCATGAGTGTTGGTCCAAACTAGAGCACTTTGCGGGGCCGCCCCTTGGCAACTTGGTGTATCTGGCTCCCGTACGCGTCGCTCATCCGGTTGTGGCCTGAGATGAGATACGCATGGCTACTATCAGGGTGTCAGCACACCGAGAGGTCTTGTTGGACTTGTTTTACCATTATCGAAATGTCTTGGGCACCGGGTTTCCGAGACTGATCGGGTCTTCCCTAAAATTAGGGGTTTTTACCTCTGCTGGCCGTGAGAGCTTGTGATGGGCTAAGTTGGGACACCCCTGCAAGGTTATGATCTTTCGAAAGCCGTGCCCGTGGGTATGTGGTAGATTGGAATTTGTTAATGTCCGATGGCTGAAAACTTGATAGAGGATTCGAAATAAAACACACCAACCGCGTGAGTAACCGTGACCGTCTCTTTTCGCTTTGAGAAGAGAACACGGTGGGGTTATGTTTGACTCGTAGGTAGTTCAGGATCACTTAGCGATCATTACTAGTTTGCGACCGTTTGCGTAGATGCTCATCTTATTCTTGTACTCGTAAGTTAGCCACCATACATATGCTTAGCCGCTGCTGCAACCTCACCACCTACCCTCTCCATACCCATTAAGCTTTGCTAGTCTTGATTGATACCCATGGTTATGGGACTGCCGAGTCTTCGTAACTCATGGATACTACAACAACAGTTGTAGGTGGAGTTTTCCGATGACTTGACATGAGAGCGATGTTTACTTGTGTTGGAGTTCTTTCTTCTTCTTCAGTCTTGGGATAGATTCCTAGTCAGCAGCCTGGGATAGCAGGATGGATGTGGTGTGTTTTTCATGTTTTTCATCCATAGCCGGATGTTCTTGTGTATGAAGTGTTGTATTCATGTGAATGTTGTGTGACTTGTATGACTTGTATGTACCCCGCATATATGTATGTAATGGTGCGATGTAATGATATCCATCTTGCTAAGCGCCCGAAATGCGGTTGTGCCCCAATCACGAGTTCATTATATTATTGGGATACAATCACATCTTGGGCGTGACACTTCCCAACCCCGCAGTTCAGCGCCAGAGTACTCGTGGTCGCGTGTCCCCAAGATTGGCCGCTGCCGTTGCTCTCTGCCTCCATGGTGCACCGCCGTTCCGCTCATCCTCGGTGCTTGTTCTGCGTCAGGATGGATGCACGGTGTCCTCCCGATCACGTAGGTGGTCCGGGCACCACGAATGGTCACCGGAGCCGCCCGAACGGCCGCCGGCTCTGGATCTGCCCTCTCGCTGCGCGGGCGAACGAGAGGAAGCGAGGAAGACGACGACACCCCTCTCCCCCTGCTAGTCGGTCCCGCGCGTTAGCCCCACGCGTTGACCGGGCCGACCCGCTAACGTGGTTAAGTGGAGACGTATTCTGCGGGGTACGCTTTCCCTTAATCGAAAGCGCATTTCGTTTCTCCTTCGAGCGTAAGTACGTTTTCATCTCCGGAAAGCGTATTTTATCAAAACCCGCTTCTGCCTCCAATCAGGGACTTGTTTGTGATGATATTTTTACAGAAAAGTCCCTGATCTTCATCACCTCATAACTTTTTACCCGTAGCTCCAAATCAGGTGAATCCAAAGCCCACATCTTCGCCTCATCGAGCCCGTTATTTTAAAATCATTTTCACTATGCTTTGACATATTGAAAATGACCATTTTTCCCTTGCACATAAACAGCCCCGTCCGGGAGAGGGCTGTTTCTGGCAAATCTTTCAGCGATCCTTCTGTACTTCTCCCCGGTGCTTTCTTCATCTACACGCAAGCCACAATACCGACTTGCATGATTCTCATGTAGTAGCCATGGTTTTTAACTTGAATATTTAATCATTGTGTGCTCATTTAAAATATGATTACCGTTGTTCCGGTGATGCACTACTGGAATCTGGGTCTTTGCCATCTGCCAGCTCTTTGCCGTCTGCCAGCTGATGGCAAAGAGGCTGTTTGCCGTCTGTCTTGTCAAAGCAGACGGCAAAGAACCAGCTGATGGCAAAGAGGGTCTTTGCCATCTGCCAGATCTTTGCCGTCTGCTAGCAGACGGCAAAGAGGTCTTTGCCATCTGCCAGCAGACGGCAAAGACCAAAGTGGGCCCCATGGGGGTACTGCACTGGCTAGGTCACACCGGCCACTTCTTTGCCGTCTCCTGGCAGTCGGCAAAGATTTCTTTGCCATCTGCCAGCAGACGGCAAAGAGGTAAGAGGGGGCCCACAGTGTCACGGCGTGGGTGGGCTAACGGTTACCCTCTTTGTCGTCTGCTGGCAGACGGCAAAGAATTCTTTGCCGACTGCCAGCAGTCGGCAAAGAGGTGGGGCTATTTTTTTTTGGTTAAAAAAAAGCCGTTGCCCCCACCTCCTCCCTCTCTCTTTTCGGGCCTCAATTTCGCGCCCGCGCGCTCTCTTGCATTGATAATTTTCGGGCGTCCCGCGCGCAGCCCTTCCATCCGAACAAAAGAAAAAGAATGAGAAAAAAAAGACACAGAAGCCCCCATCGAACAGAACACCTCACGCAAGTCCCTCTCTCCCTCCCCACGCGACTCCACGCCGCCGCCGCTGCCGCCGCCGCCCACGCCGGTGGATTCCGGCGAGTTCCACCGGCGCGCTGCACGCCCCCATGGTGCCCTCGCTCCGCTCCTTCAACCTCTCCGGCCAGATCCGACAGTC
>LR738709.1:71607354-71718482 GCA_902687465.1 Secale cereale
GCTTTGTTTCTTCTGTCTTCTCAATCCTCATATTTAATTCTCAGTTTTAAATGTTTGTTATTGTTCTGTTCTGGAATATGGACTTACTTTTCAGTGTTTAATGCAGACTGTTTTGGAGAAAAGAAGAGAGAAGAGCAAGTGGGGATGCAATCTGTACTACTTGGGCAACCACCAGGTATGCATGTAGTCATGTACAACTCACTTGGGCAACTCATTTGGTACAACATATTACAGCAAGATTATGAAGTTGTGATTTAATTTGCTATCATTCGCCATAAGGTTGTGTCTATGATGTCGCCACGCCATACGCCATAAGCGTTATAATGTTATGAAGGGGGTCAGTCGCCATAAAATGCGTTACGCCATGAAAACATTGCTTTGCATGAATAACCACCAAGCTTTGGTTCAGTTTGTAACTTTGTATGTGTCAATTTGGTCTTCGACTGAAAATTTATATGAGTATGATCAGTCACACATGCATGTTAATTAGATTTATTTGTATGCCTCTGCTGCTAACAACAACTTGCTCCTCCTCGTTTGATCTCTAATATGCCGCTGCTGTTAACAACAACAGCAACATCCATCACCAATTAGCCTCTGTTTTGGTAATTAACTGCAAAAACAGAGAGTCCTTTGGGTTTCACTTAACCTGTATGTACATGGATGGAACAGAGGGAATAAAAGAGAGAGACAACTTTTGGTTTCAGAGAGAGAGAGAGAGAGAGAGAGAGATGCGTGGATGGTTCAGGTCTGATCCGCCTCTTGTAAATGCTCTGTTCTTGTCTTGTACATGTGCGGGATGCAGCTAGCGTTTTAGTTCCCCTAGCTCCTAGTTTAGTTTGCTTCAGTTTGGGGCTACTTCAATCTGAGTTTCAATTAACCTGTAGCTTGTAGTCCTTTGTGTTTCAATTAACCTGTACGTACATGGATGGAACAGAGGAAAAAAAAAGATATTTCATCCATTTTACATTTTGGAAATACTTCTATTGATTAGTTTTTAATTGTCCTCTTAGATCCGTAGCATCGTGTTGTAGGATTATAGTCTGCCGTCTTTTTAAACTAGCATGTTATATTTAACAACATGCTACTATGGTCTACTGAGATGCTACTGTGTGTGTGCTTGTTGGCTTCCTGTTGTGTGTGTGCGTTCATGCTGGCTTGCTCCTGCTGGGTGCGTGTGCATGGGTGTGTGCATACTGAATAGAGCACTTAGTTGGTGTTAAGCTAAAGATAACTTGCGAATAAATGAACAATCGTCTGTATTTTGACACTGGTGTTAAGCTAAAGTATGATGCTGGTTTATAGAAGGTTTGTCGGAAGCTTTACTGTGGGTTGTGTTACTTGCCAAACAAGTTCTAAGCTCAAGTCAGACACTTTCGTAGCCTCTCTTATTAAATGGTATACAAAGAATTTTATTGCTTAGTGTAATTAGATAAGTGCTTGGATTATTTTTGCAGTGTAAATATGTGATTTTCCCTCTTCTTTCTCTTCTTAGATCATCTCACCTTAGCTATACAAAGTAATTTGTGAGGATGTATGTTAATTTGATCCCACCGTCCATGACTAAACATATGTGATTCGTTTCTTTGATTATTTTATTAGTTTATTTCTTAAGTTTGCTGGAATCTCTTGATGTTTCCTTTTTTGTCTCTGATGGCTTTTCCTTAACAATGCTCTTTTATCGATGTTTTAGAATATGTTCTTATTAATATGCCGACTGCTGAAAATAATTCCTTGGGTAGGGTTCTCAGTTTTGATTTAAGTGAAAGATCTTCTCTTAATTTTATCATGTTGGGAATTGATTGCAGCAACCATAATAAAATAATGTAGAAACCTGTAGTGAATTGGTTTATTTCTCCTAATTGTCTATATTATACATCTGGTTGATCAAGAAGCTCGTGTCATTTGATTTTCTTAGGTTTGCTTCGTGCTATTTCTCTACCCCCTAGGTATACTGTTTTCCCAATCAAACTTGGAAACGGACGCGCCAATGTCGTTGCTCGGCTTATCGTTGGAGTCGACAAGAGAGCTCCCATCGGAACAAACTGGGCTCACTTATTTCGCATGATAAATATGAGAGCAGGAGCACCATATGTGTTTGCCTTTGAGGAACTAGCGGGGGAGCTCCATCTCACTATTCAGACTCCCTCCGATAGCGGTGTAGGCAGCCACCGGCATTATCTGATAATAAAGTTTAGGTTCAGGACTTACGTCATGCACTGCTTTTGTGGCCTGTGAAATCTGCTTCACATCACCTTATTCTTTCTGACTCGGCTACTTGGTTCTATGAACTGGAAATACTCCAAATGGTCTAATTGTAGTTTCGTAGGATTTATAGCGCGCGCGTACAGGCTGGTCCTGCTGGGCGACGAGAGCGCCCTGGCCGCGACGGCGGAGGAGGCGCGGAGCTGCGCGGCCGGAGGGGCGGCGGCCGTCGCGGTGGTCGGGCTCGACCTCGCGGCCTGCGACGAGGCGGCCGTCGGCGCCGCGGTGGACGCGGCGTGGCGCTGCTTCGGGGACGGCGGGCTCGACGCCCTGTTCAACTGCTGCTCCTACGAGGGTATGCACATACAGACATACCACTTCTGAGTTCTGAATGATTCTTCAGTTATTGTAGTCATTTAGTCAGCTTCAACTCATATCCACCACGATCCACTAATTTCATCCATCACCATATTTGAACCATGAATGTCAATTTGGCCACCGACCATCCATGATGCATTCCTTTTTGTATATTCAACTCAATGTTCAAGTGATGCCATTTAATTTAATTAACAGCGCCAGCAAATGATGCATTGTTTTTGTACAGTTCAGTACAGAATGAGCTTGCCAATGTGTCGGAGGATCAACTTGGAAGAACTAATCCATCCAAGCACAAACGGTTTCGGCGTGTTCCTGTCGGTGACCGTCGATTTGGATTTCTACATCGACTACATATAGTTCTGTCAACACAAGGTACTACTATGGTTCACCTCCATCCATTTCTTCTTTTACGATTTCTAAACCATCACCAGTCCATTACCGATCAAAACTATGCAATTGTCTCTTCGTCATGTCAGTGCCACAAAAATTAGTGCTAGCCAGTTCACTTCCCTTGGTTCCAGGCTCGAATTGTCGTGGCCGCCCTAATGCTGGAACCATCTCATCACACTGTGCGCCAACCAAAAACAGGGACCTTGACCTGCGCATGGGCTGCGGTGCGCCTCGACGGCTATCATGGGCTCCACCTGCGCCCTCTTGCTGTTGTCGTCGATGTGGCGCCTGCAGCAGGTCCTAGATGCAAGTTATGCATGCCCTACTCTCCTTCCTTCCCATTCCTGTCACGGCAGCGCACCTACTGTTTATTTTGATTAATAACAAACTATGAGCAGTAGTAGCACTATCCAGTGTGAGGGAATTACATGTATACATAGGGCTGCAGCTGGGACGCTGTTGGGTTATTAGCATCACTGATACTATCAAGTTTGTAGTGATGGTGTCGTTGCTGTTGGATTTCAGTGTTGGTACTGCCATTGTTTGTTTACTTTGCTACTGCTATGCATAACTCTGCTGGCACGAGATAGTTGGGATAACTTCCTTGCAGATCAAGCGAAGCGCGTGTATGTAGCCTAGTTACAAGTGGATGGAGAGGCTTGTTAATGTCCTGTTGATTGGAAAATTAAGGACAAGGAGTGTGAGAGTCTGGGAAGTTTCCACATAGCCTGGTACTCTAGTTTCCATTTAACTTAGCTTAGCTCCAAAATGACCAAGTTTACCTAGGTTAGCTCCAATATGATACATTGAACTTAGCTTATCTCCAAAATGACCTATTTACCTAGCTTAGCTCTAAATTGGCTTTTTAACTACATTTGTTGGAAAAGAAGAAGATAAAGAAGAGGGGGAGGAGAGAAAGAAAGAGAAGATAAAATCTTCTTCTTATTTTCCTCTTCTTCTTTTCTTCTTCTTCTTCTTTTCCTCTTCTAGCTATTCTTCTTCTTCTAACTTTCATCTTTCCCAATTTGCAGATTTGCTTGAGATGAGGAAGCTTGCATTGATGGACTCATATATTCTCCTTGTGCTTCCTTTTTTTTATGAAAACATGTTTGGGAACTTGTTTGGATGTGTATGTCACTATGGATATGTTGTTGGAAACTTCTTATGTCATATGGATATATGTTGGACTTGTGGAAATATATTGTTGGATATGTTGTTGGATATGCTTGTTGGATATGCTTGTTGTGTATATATGTATTATCTGTGTATATCTATGAATTTATGTCAAATTGAATGAATTCAATTAAAAACAGGGGTTATATAGGCTCTTTGCCGTCTGCTAGCAGTCGGCAAAGAGCTTTGCCGACTGCTAGCAGACGGCAAAGAAGGCCACGTGGCAGCTACGTGCGTAACCTGGGAACACTGGGTTGCCTATTTGGGCATTTTGCCGTCAGCTGGCAGACGGCAAAGAGGCTAAGGTCTTTGCCGACTGCTGGCAGACGGCAAAGAGGCTATCTTTGCCGACTGCTAGCAGACGGCAAAGATTCAAATCTCTTTGCCGACAGCTAGCAGACGGCAAAGAAGGCACGTGGCAGCTTCCCAGTAACTCCTATTTGGGCTCTTTGCCGTCCGCCAGCAGACGGCAAAGACCTTAGCCTCTTTGCCGTCTGCCGGCTGACGGCAAAGCACGCCGTTAACCCCTAACGGCTCCCACCTCACCTCACTGCCGTCTACGCTCTTTGCCGTCTGCTGGCCGCAAACGGCTGACGGCAAAGAGCTTTGCCGACTGTTTCTATGAAGTAGACGGCAAAGAATGCCTTTACCGGCGTTAATTCAGCCGGACTGTTTGCCGACTGCTAGCAGTCGGCAAAGAGCTTTGCCGACTGCCATTCATGCCTTTGCCGACTGCCATGGCAGTCGGCAAAGAAGCTGATTCCTGTAGTGATGCTTAGCATTTCATGTTCACTCTCGTGTTATGTTGTCTTGCCCTTGGTTATCATGTATTCCTGCTAGTATTCCTTTCATGTGCTTATGCTTGCTAGTAGTCCATGTTGATGTACGTGATGGTCTTTGGTGCATGACTGTCGGCTATTCCGAGTGCCGTCGTTATGCATGTTCCATTTCATCCAGTTGGTTGAATGATTGCATGGTAGCATTGTTGATATGTTCTTGCATGATATTTATTGTTGATGCTAGTGGTCATGCTATGTTTATGAGAAGTGTATACTTGTGATATTCATGCTCATCATTATATCAAGTTCATGTGGATATAAGATGTATTGTTGTTGTTATGCTCGATGATTATGTTGCACCTCCATTCTTATGTTGATATCATGCTCATGCATTATAGTTGCATCACGTTATATTGTATGGCTCAGCATCATTTGCATTCAAGTTTAACCAGACTTAAATGAACTTGAACAACTGTTGGCTGAGTCATGGTGCCACCATATCGAGCTGACAAGTGCAGCCACATTTGCCAGTATGGGATGGTCCTAACTGGGTCTATTTTCATGCCTCTTGTCGGTGCCTCCAACGAGGGAAGGTTATGCTCGGGCGCTACCCTGATCAGGTAGGACGGTGTAAGCCTTGTCGGTCTATTGTTGTTGTTGTACCTGGTCCCCGTTTGGGACTGTTTATTTGCCACGACGGTGGTTGTTTTCCCGTTGGTAGGCTCGGTCACCCAGGACTGAACCAAAAAAGGGGAGTTAGTCGGAGTGGCCGGGAGAGTGTCATGGCAGTAGGCCGGTTTTGTCGGAATGTCGTTGGTCCACCCGAATGGGAGTGCGAGGCCATGGGTTCTGTGGTGTGGGTTAAGTGTGCTACATCTGCAGAGTGTGTGTGTTAGATCTATCGATAGCCGCGCCCGCGGATAAGGGCCCAGTTCGTAGTTGCTCACACTATGGGTCAATAATAATAATAATAATAATAATAATAATCTGCTTAATAAGAACCCCGGTTCGATGATGCGAAAGAGATTGGTTGTGATCGTGACATGATCACCGTGGTATCGAGGATACCTAGTTGATTCATATTTTGTTTTGATTGTGAGATGATCACCGTGGAATCAAGGAGTCAAGGGTAAAAATCATGCTACTTGTGGTCATGTAATGATTACTGCGGTATTGTTTATGCCAAGCTTGATTTAACCCTGAGATGATTGTGTGATGTTCGAGGTTGGTAATTGATGCATGTGATGTTTACGAGATAACCCAAGCAGAGTAAGTGGTGCATATAGTGTCATCATGTTGCGTGCTAGTATTGTCAGATTCATATGTTCATGCCATGCTCATATTGTTCTAGCTGTATCATGTTCATGTTGTTCATGTCGTGTTATGCTGATGATCTCATGATAATTCCTGCTTAACCTGTAATTGACATGCTATTGTTGTCTTGACTGCTTCTGGTTATTGTGAGCTTGCAAGTACATTCAATGTACTGACCTGGCGTGTCATGCCAGTTTGCAGGTCATGCCGGATTTGATTGTTTGTTTGCCGTGGATTCCTTGTTTGCGAGCTAGGATAAGCGTTCCAGCTAGAGTCCCTGCGGAGTGGAGTTCACCACCGTCATCGTGTTCCGTGATACGTCTCCAATGTATCTACTTTTCCAAACCCTTTTGCCCTTGTTTTGGACTCTAACTTGCATGATTTTAATGGAACTAACCCGGACTGACGGTGTTTTCAGCAAAACTGCCATGGTGTTGTTTTTGTGCAGAATAAAAAGTTCTTGCAATCGCCTGAAAATCAACGGAGAATTATTTCGGAAAATATAGAAAATACCTGCAAGAAGAACCACACCAGGGGGCCCATGGCCTGTCCACGAGGGTGGGGGCAAGCCCCCTGCCCAGGGCGTGCCCCCTGCCTCGTGGGCCCCTGGTGCTCCACTGACGTACCCCTAGATCCTATATCTTCTGTTTCGGGGAGAAAACAAATAATGGAGAAGGAATTATAGCGTTTCACGAGACGGAGCCGCTACCAAGCCCTATTCTCTCTCGGGAGGGCTGATCTGGAGTCCGTTCGGGGCTCCTGAGAGTGGAGATCGTCGCCATCGTCATCATCAACCTTCCTCCATAACTAATTCCATGATGCTCACCGTCGTGTGTGAGTAATTCCATCGTAGGCTTTTTGGACGGTGATGGGTTGGATGGGATCTATCATGTAATCGAGTTAGTTTTGTTAGGGTTTGATCCCTAGTATCCACTATGTTCTGAGATTGATGTTGCTATGACTTTGCTATTCTTAATGCTTGTCACTAGGGCCCAAGTGCCATGATTTCAGATCTGAACCTATTATGTTTTCATGAATATATGTGTGTTCTAGATCCTATCTTGCAAGTCTATAGTCACCTACTATGTGTTATGTTCCGGCAACCCGGAAGTCACAATAATCGGGACCACTCCCGGTGATGACCATAGTTTTAGGAGTTCATGTATTCACTATGTGTTAATGCTTTGGTCCGGTACTCTATTAAAAGGAGGCCTTAATATCCCTTAGTTTCCAATAGGATCCCGCTGCCACGGGAGGGTAGGACTAAAGATGTCATTCAAGTTATTTTCCGTAGGCATGTATGACTATATTCGGAATACATGCCTACATTGCATTGATGAACTGGAGCTAGTTCCGTGTCACCCTAGGTTATAACTTCGACATGATGAATTGCATCCGACGTAATTTCCCATCACCGATCCAATGCCTATGAGCCTTACCTATATTGCTTGTTGCTCATTTACTTTTCCATCACTACTATCACAAAAATTACAAAAACACTATCGTTACTTTTATTGCCGCTACCGCCACATTCATATTACTTTGCTAGTAAACTATCTTGCTGCAGATACTAAGTTTCCAGGTGTGGTTGAATTGACAAATCAACAAATTTGGGTTTAATAATTTAACCTCAAAAACTGTCGCGATCCCCTACACTTGTGGGTTATCAAGACTATTTTCTGGCGCCGTTGCCAGGGAGCATAGCTCTATTCTTTAATTCACTTGGGATTTATATCTGTTGATCACTATTAAGAATTTGAAGGACTCAAAAACCAAGATCTTACCCTCAACTATGAGGGGAGGTAAGGAACTGCCATCTAGCTCTGCACTTGATTCTCCTTCTGTTATGATTAAACTTGCGACACCTACTCATGCTATTGAATTTGATATGTCGTATTTTCTTGATGATGCTACTTCTGCTTTGTATGATGAAACTACCTCTATGCCTGATACTGTGCCACTAGGTGAATTTCTAGATGAACAAATTGGTAAGGTTAGGGAGAGTGCAAATGTTGAAACTGATGATATTTATGAAAGTGATGATGAAACTACTCCCAATAGATATGAATTGCCTGTTGTGCTTGATGGTTATGTTATGGATGAACAAACTGCTAGAGACTTTCTTGCTTGCAATGATAGATATGATCTTAAGAAGTTATTAGCTAAGCTGAAAGAGAAGTCCTTGAATGCTTGGATGAAACATGACCCTGCTTTTGCTACTTCACCTATCTATGTTACTGATAAGGATTATGAATTTTCTGTTGATCCTCAGTTAATTACTTTGGTTGAATCTGATCCTTTCCTTGGCTATGAGTCTGAAACTGTTGTGGCACATCTTACTAAGTTGAATGATATAGCCACCCTATTTACCAACGATGAAAAGATTTGTTATTACTATATCCTTAAGTTGTTTCCGTTCTCGTTAAAGGGTGATGCTAAGACTTGGTTTAATTCTCTTGATCCTGGTTGTGTGCGTAGTCCCTAGGATATGATGTATTACTTCTCTGCTAAATATGTTCCCGCTCATAAGAAACAAGCTGCCTTACGGTAAATATATAACTTTGCTTAAATAGAAGAAGAGAGTCTCCCACAAGTTTGGGGGAGGCTTCTCCAGTTACATAATGCTTTGCCTGATCATCCTCTTGAGATGCATGATATACTTGATGTCTTTTATAATGGACTAATCGTTGCTTCCAGAGACCACCTGGATAGTAGTGCTGGTTGTGTTTTCAGGTAAAGAACAGTGGAACAAGCTGAATTACTATTGAATAATATGTTGGCCAATGAAAATAATTTGGCACTTCCTGAACCAGCCCCTAAGCTAACTCCGAAGAAGAGAGGTGTTCCATTTCTCAGTCCTGAAGATATGCAAGAGGCAAAGAAATCTATGTAAGAAAAATGTATTAAAGATGAAGATGTTAAGAATTTACCGCCTACTGAAAAAATACATGGTCTTGATAACCCGACACAGGTAGTAAAGGTAAATTCTCCTTTTAGATTTGATGAAGGTGATATTCCTTGTTATAAGTCTGCTAGCCAATGCTTAGATGAGTTTGATAATTTCATTGTGAAACAAGAAAACTTCAATGCTTATGTTGGTAGACAATTACAACACAATGCTTATATGATTGAACGCTTGAGTGATTATCTGTCTAGAGCTAAAGGTGAACTGAAACTCATTAGTAAACATGCTTCTATGGTTACCACTCAAGTAGAACAAGTACTTAAGGCTCAGAATGATTTGCTCAATGAATTAAATAGTAAGAATAATGACTATGTTGTTAGAGTTGCTACTAGAGGTGGTAAAATGACTCAGGAACCTCTATATCCTGAAGGTCACCCTAAGAGAATTGAGCAAGATTCTTAGAGAGCTAATTTAGATGCACCTAGTTCTTCTAAGAAGAAGAAAAAGAAAAATGATAGGACTTTTCATGCTTCTAGTGAACCTGTAGCTGACACCCCTGAGAATCCCAATGATATATCTGTCTCTGATGCTGAGACACAATCTGGTAATGAACATGAACCTAGTGATAATATTAATAATGATGTTCATGATGATGCTCAACCTAGCAATGATAATGATGTAGAGATTGAACCTGCTGTTGATCTTGATAACCCACAATCAAAGAATCAACGTTATGATAAGAGAGACTTTGTTGCTAGGAAGCACTGTAGGGAAAGAGAAACATGGGTTCAGAAACCCATGCCTTTTCCTTCGAAACCATCCAAGAAAAAGGATGATGAGGATTTTGAGCGCTTTGTTGAAATGGTTAGACCTATCTTTTGCGTATGTGTTTGACTGATGTGCTTAAAACAAATCCTTATGCCAAGAATATGAAAGACATTATTACCAACAAAAGAAAGATACCTGAAGTAGAAATTTCCACCATGCTTGCCAATTACACTTTTAAGGCTGGAATACCTAAGAAATTAGGAGATCCAGGAGTACCTACTATATCTTGCTCCATTATAAAAAATTCTGTTAAAACTGCTTTGTGTGATCTTGGACACGGTGTTAGTGTTATGGCTCTCTCTTTATATCGTAGACTTGACTTGAGTAAGTTGACACCTAATGAAATATCTTTGCAAATGGCTGATAAATCAATTGTTATACCTGTCGGTATTTGTGAGGATGTGCATGTTGTAGTTGCAAATGTTACTATTCTAACAGACTTTGTTATCCTTGATATTCCCGAGGACGATAGTATGTCTATTATTCTTGGAAGACCTTTTTTGAATACTGCAGGGGCTTTTATTGAATTCAACAAACGCAATGTCACTTTTCATGTCAATGGTAATGATCATACGGTACACTTCCCGAGGAAACAACTCAGGTCCATAGTATCAATTATATTGGAAAAACTTCAACTATCAATATTGGAGGTTTTGAGTTTCCTATTCCTACTATCAAGAAGGCATATTACATTCTTATTGTTGGGGACATACATATCCCCATTGAGGTAACCTAGTGTCATTCAAAAATTCTCCAGTTTCATGTTACTCGAAAAGAGTTTATTAACAAGACCTAATCAACCTTGTAAATGGATTCCTTTTGATGAGCATGGGATGGGTGAATCTAGATAGCACAACCTTTTGTACCCCCTTTTTACTTTATGTTAATTAGGATAAACATAGAAAAAATAGCATTGTATGTATGTTTCCAGACTTATCCGTGAAATAAAAAAAATATCCCGAAAATAAAATTTCTCCAAATGCCATGAAAATGAAATATGATTTTTTTTGGAATATTTAGGAAAATATGGCACTGTACACACAGCGAGGGGAGCCAACACGTGGCCACAAGGGTTCAGGGCGCGCCCCCATCCCAGGGCGCGCCCCCCTGCCTCGTGGGCCCCACGTGGCCCACCTCCACTTAGTCTTGCACCCATGCTCTTCTTCTTCCTCCCAAAAAAAATCCCCAACCAGCCCAAACCCGAGTTGTAACTCATCTTGCTGCCATTTTCGATCTCCTTGCTCAAAGCACCATTCTCCAAACTGTTTGGGGAGATTGTTCCTTGGTATTTGTCTCCTCCATTGGTCCAATTATTTTTAGTTCTAGTGCTTTATTTGTGGCAAAACTATGCTGCTGTGGTGACCTTGTTCTTGAGCTTGCATGTCAAATTTTCTTGGTCCCAAGTTGTTCTAATGCATGATATAGCCTCTAGGTACTAGTAGGAGTTGTTGCTATCAATTTTGTTGAGTTTGGTTAACTTTTATTTTGAAGTTACTAAAAATTTCAGAAATTTTCAGAAAAGAAAATTGTTAAAAAGATTATTGAGGGGCTCCTCCAGCAAGAGCTCAGAGGAGAAGAAGAAAGAACAAAATTAGAATCCCAAGTATAATCTTCCTCGCATGGCGGAAGTTCGACCATGCGAATGGCCTTGTAATAATTTCATGATGTCCGCCGGTATTTACGAAGACTTTTATTGGTTGGCAAATAATGCAGGCCTCACCAACTTCCTCGACGACCAGAAAGAACAATTTCTCTTACTCACCAATTTTTTCACGCAAAGCTTTCATTTTCATTCTAGGAAAACACCACCTATGGTGGAGTTTCGCTTATATGATGTGGTTAAGGAGATATCACTTTTTGATTTTTGTGAAATATGCAAGGTACCCTTTGGAGGTAGACTTGATGAACCACGTCGTGAAGATGTTGAAGGGTTCATTGACATGATAGTCGTAGGTGAAACTAGACAAGTTTCAGGGGCAAGAATCACTAGTATACACTTCCTTGTTATGCGCTACTTTGCTCTATTTGCTAGTAGGTGTTTAATTGGTCACGTGAACAGTGGGAATCTCAGTGCCCCTAATATTATCATTTTATGCCATGCTTTGTTTCAACTTTTAGATTGGGCGCCATCGTTGCCAAATGATTGAGTCTGAACTGCTCAAAGGGGCCCGTCTTTGGAGGCGTCTTTGCTTCTCGCCTTGCTGAATATTTTAATATACCTATTAGGCATCATGAGAAGGAAGAAAAAGTGCTTGCCCCTGTTTATCTAAACTACGAGAGCATGGTAGCTCATGATTTTATTGTTAAAGACAAGAATATGCAGCTTGATTATAAATTAAGGTTTGATGAAATATACTGTGAAATTGCTACCTTGCCTGCACCTTCTTTGTTTGATCTGTCTACAGGCGTATTCCTCATCACCTCAGATGCCTTCTACAAGTACCAAGGCCAGGCACAAGCTTCAGAGCCTGAACCAGAGCCACCACTTGATCCTTCCCGTCAATCTGTTTATGGGTGGGAGCTGGATGAGCTCGCCAACCAGTGGCATCCAGAGGACACATGTTAGTACACTGGAGGGAGTGGTTTCGATCTGTGGCCATAGACCAACTTAGGCCAAAATCCTAAGCTTGGGGGAGTACGTGTTTCTCACGGACTTACATTCATGTTCACACTTATTCTAGTTGTCGGTGCTTACACTCTTTCACTATACCATCCATGCTTAGTTTCAATTTCTTTTTCTTAGTCTTTTTCTTGTGTGCTAGAAAAACCCAGAAAAACAAAAAATATTAGTTGTAGCTTCTAGCTAGTTTACTTCCCTTATTTGTAGTAGTAGTTAAAAATGAAAACCTAAAAAGATTTCCCGTTCTTCTTTTGCTTGTCGGGAGCTTTCCCGTGTGAATAGTTTCTTTTCTTTTCTTTAGGGGTTAAGAGTAGAAGAGCATGATTAAATTGCTTAGTGGCTCTCATATGCTTTGTTGTTGATTTAACCTCGAGCCATATTACCTTGTCTTCTCTCTTGTATTAAATGTCTGCAGATTCCAGCTTAGTACAATGCACGTGCACTATTATTATTATCCACACCGTTCGGTCGTGCGAGTGAAAGCCAAAAATGATGATATATGATGAACTAATTGAGATGAGAAAAGCTGGTATGAACTCGACCTCTCTTGTTTTTGTAAATATGATTGCTCGTCGTTCCTGATTTAGCTTGTTATGAATGAAACATGCTTGCAATGACAATTAGAGATCATAGCTGCTCATGCCATGCTTAATTAGCTAAGAGTTTATAATGGTCTATCTTGCGTGCCAACATTATATTAAAATGGTTGTGATGTGGTATGATGGGTGGTATCCTCCTTTGAACGATTTAAGTGATCTGACTTGGCACATGTTCATGCATGTAGTTGAAACAAATCAACATAGCCTTCACGATATTTATGTTCATGGTGATTTATATACTACTCATGCTTGCATTCATTGTTGATTAATTTTAATGCATGTTCATGACCGTTGTTGCTCTCTAGTTGGTCGCTTCCCAGTCTCTTTCTAGCCTTCACCTGTACTAAGCGGGAATACTGCTTGTGCATCCACTTCCATAAACCCCAAAGTTATTCCATATGAGTCCACCATACCTTCCTATATGCTATATTTACCTGTCGTTCCAAGCAAATTTGTATGTGCCAAATTCTAAACCTTCAAATGAAATTCTGTTTTGTATGCTCGAACATCTCATGAATCAACTAGGGCTATTTATATCTTCCACGATATGTGGGTTATTCTCACGATGAGTGGACTCCGCTTATCATTCATGAGAAAATTGTTGGTAATAGGGATGCCCAGTCCCATGCTCAAAATCATAATAATTAAACAAAACTCCCCCAGGGCTGTTGCTTGTTTGGACGGTACCCCGTGGATTCGGATGGCCGTGGAGTGTGCTTGTTGGTGGTTGGGGGAGTATAAACTTTACCATTCTGTTTGGGAACCGCCTATAATTTGCGTAGCATGGCAGATATCGAGATTCTTGTTTGTTATGTTGATAATGAAAGTATACCGCTCAAAATGTTATTCATCTCTATTTAAAAAATGAGCTCTGGCACCTCTACAAATCCGTGCTTCCCTCTGCGAAGGGCCTATCTATTTACTTTTACGCAGAGTCATCATCCTCTTATCAAAGAGCACCAATAGGAGAGCACCTCTGTCATTGCATGTATTACTATTTTGCATTGAGTATGATCATGACTGGATCTCTTTTACCATGAATTACAATGTCTAGTCAGTCCTTGATCTTTAAGGGTGCTCTGCATTTATGTTTTGCGGTCTTAGAAAGGGCTAGCGAGATACCATCTTCTTATAACATATCATGATTGTTTTGAGAAAGTGTTGTCATCCGAGGTTTATTATTATTGCTTGCTAGTTGATTATGCCATTGATGTGAGTATTCTTGAGACCTGAAAGTTATTGTGAATGTGGTTAGTTCATGATCCTGTTGAAAACGTGAATGCTGGCTTACATATTTACAACAACAAGAGCAAACAGAGTTTGTCAAAGTTTTTCTTTATCAGTATATCAACTGAATTGCTTGAGGACAAACAAAGGTTTAAGCTTGGGGGACTTGATACGTCTCCAACGTATCTACTTTTCCAAACCCTTTTGCCCTTGTTTTGGACTCTAACTTGCATGATTTGAATGGAACTAACCCGGACTGACGTTGTTTTCAGCAGAACTGCCATGGTGCTGTTTTTGTGCAGAATAAAAAGTTCTCGGAATCGCCTGAAAATCAACAGAGAATTATTTCGGAAAATATAAAAAATACCTGCAAGAATATCCACACCAGGGGGCCCAGGGCTTGTCCATGAGGGTGGGGGGTGCGCCTCCCTGCCCAGGGCGCGCCCCCTACCTCGTGGGCCCCCTGGTGCTCCACCGACTTACCCCCAGATCCTATATCTTTCGTTTTGGGGAGAAAAATATAAAGGAGAAGGAATTATCACGTTTCACGAGATGGAGCCGCCGCCAAGCCCTAATCTCTCTCGGGAGGGCTGATCTGGAGTCCGTTCGGGGCTCCGGAGAGTGGAGATCGTCGCCATCGTCATCATCAACCTTCCTCCATCACCTATTCCATGATGCTCACCGCCTTGTGTGAGTAATTCCTTCGCAGGCTTGCTCGACGGTGATGGGTTGGATGGGATCTATCATGTAATCGAGTTTGTTTTGTTATGGTTTGATCCCTAGTATCCACTATGTTATGAGATTGATGTTGCCATGACATTGCTATGCTTAATGCTTGTCACTAGGGCCCGACTGGCATGATTTCAGATATGAACCTATTATGTTTTCATGAATATATGTGTGTACTTGATCCTATCTTGCAAGTCTATAGTCACTACTATGTGTTATGATCCGGCAACCCCGAAGTGACAATAATCGGGACCACTCCCGGTGATGACCATAGTTTGAGGAGTTCATGTATTCACTATGTGTTAATGCTTTGGTCCGGTACTCTATTAAAAGGAGTCCTTAAGATCCCTTAGTTTCCAACAGGACTCCGCTGCCGTGGGAGGGTAGGACAAAAGATGTCATGCAAGTTCTTTTCCATAAGCACGTATGACTATATTCGGAATACATGCCTACAGTGCATTGATGAACTAGAGCTAGTTCTGTGTGACCCTAGGTTATAACTTCTACATGATGAATTGCATTCGACGTAATTTACCATCAATGATCCAATGCCTACGAGCTTTACCTATATTGCTTGTTGCTCATTTACTTTCCCGTTACTACTATCATAAAAACTACAAAAAGACTATCGTTACTTTTAGTGCTACTACTGTCACTATCATATTACATTGCTACTAAACTATCTTGCTGCAGATACTAAGTTTCCAGGTGTGGTTGAATTGAAAACTCAGCTGCTAATACTTACGAGTATTCTTTGGCTCCCCTTGTGTCGAATCAACAAATTTGGGTTTAATAGTTTACCCTCGAAAACAGTTGCGATCCCCTACACTTGTGGGTTATCATTCTGCTGCTTCGAGTTGTTCTGCTGCTTGCATAGAGCAATAGTGGAAGGCGCAGTGTCACTGTGCCAATGTAATTCCACGTTATATCGGAACCCCTTGTACCCAATATAGATTGTAATAAAGAGTTGATTTGTTCTATGCTAAGTAGTGTCGTATTCCAGAAGACTTCGCCTCGATCTCTAGGTTGGAATACGGGGCGTTCCGGTTTCTCTGAGCCGGGGTGCCACAAAAAACCAGTTCGGAAAGCCTTACTTATGAGAGCCCGAGCTGTGGCGTGATGGTCGTCCATGGCAGCGTGTATTTTGGCTAGAAGTTGTTGTCCCTCCTCTTCGGAGATGCACCTTTGGAGGACACAAGTAGAGCTTTTCTTGTATAATTCACCTTCGTGAACTTTATAGGCTTTAGACCGCCAAATTATGTGGCGGGCCTCATTTTGGGCATCAGGGAGCTCCTGCCTATTAAGGTAGGCCAGGAAAGGTTCGGTCCAGGGGGCTATGACAGCCATGATCTCATGAGCCAAGGGTGTTATTTCCATGTCTAGGTCCCTGATGACATCTGTATTGAGTTTGGCTAGTGGGAGCGTGTTCAGGTCTGTATCAGCATCTCTGCTTTCATCCTCCCATGTCACTAATGTCTTGAAAAATCTTTCTACAAAGGTGTTGGGCGGGACTGGGTCACGTTTAGCACCCATAAGAGCGAGTATATCCCCGGCCTGGTTACTGTCCTGGGTTACATGGTGTAATTCCTGCCCCTCAAATCGAGCCGACATTTTTAATATAGCATTTTAATAAGCTGCTATATTTGAATCTTCCGCATCAAATTCTCTGTTTACCTGAGATATTGTGAGGTTTGAGTCCCTGCGCACCTCGAGGCATTGTATTCCCATGGATACGGCCATGCGGAGACCATGCAGTAGTGCCTCATATTCGGCCGCATTGTTTGAGTCCGTATACATGATTTGCAGTATGTAATGGACTTTATCCCCTATTGGAGATATCAAGATGACGTCGGCCCCCAATCCGGCTAGCATTTTGGAGACGTCGAAATACATGGTCCAGTGGGAGTATGCTCCGTACTCTTTAGTGAGTTCGACTTCAGTCCATTCCGCGACGAAGTCAGCCAACACCTGAGACTTAATAGTCTGGCGTGGTTTGTATGTTATTTCAGACGGCAAGACCTCGATGGCCCATTTGGATATGCATCCTATGGCGTCATAATTTTTTATGATATCGTCGAGTGGTACTTCGAATGCCACTGTGATCAAACACTCTTGAAAGTAGCATCGAAGCTTCCAAGATGCCATGAACACCGCATAGGCAATTTTTCTGATAATGGGGGTATCGTGATTTACATTGTGTGAGAACCTCTGATACATAGTATACTAGTTTTTGAATTGGGAATTTATGTCCCTCTTCCTCTAGTTCGACGACGATTACAACACTCACTACCTGGTGAGTGGTTGAGATATAAAGTAGCATTGGCTCGCCAACACCTGGAGCGGCTAGGATAGGGTTGCCCGCTAATAGGGTTTTTATCTCCTTCAATCCGGCCGTGTCTACATCCGTCCTTTCGAAGTTGTCTGTGCGCCTCAGTAGTCTATAAAGTGGTAGTATTTTTCTCCTAATCTGGAGATAAAGCGGCTCAAGGCCGCTACGCAACCTGCTAGCTTTTGCACTAGTTTTAGATTGCTTGGCGTAGTTAGGTGTGACAGGGCCCGGATAGCGGACTTGAAGTGAACCCTAACAAGTCCACTATGGGATAGGATGAACCCTAACAGCTTTCCGGCAAAAACGCCGAAGACGCATTTTTCCGGATTGAGACATATGTCATATATTTGGAGGTTATTGAATGTAAGGAGGAGATCATCCACCAATGTTTTGACGTGTTTAGTCTTGATGACGACATCGTCGACGTATGCCTCCACTGTCTTGCCAATTTGTTTCTCTAAGCATGTATGAATCATGCGTATACGTGGCACCAGCGTTTTTAGCTCAAATAGCATAGTGTTGAAACAAAACGGACCGTACGGAGTGATAAATGTCGCCGCGGCCTAGTCGTATTGCTTCATTTTTATGTGATGGTATCCGGAGTAAGCATTGAGGAAATACAACGAGTCATGTCATCGGTTGCATCGATAATTTGATCAATGCGGGGTTGTGGAAAGGGATCCTTAGGGCAAGCCTTGTTTAAGTCTGTAAAGTCAACACAAAGGCGCCAGGATTTGTCCTTCTTTTGTATAATGACTAGGTTGGCCAGCCAGTCCGGGTGTTTAATTTCCCTAATGAATCCGTCTTCCAATAACTTGGACAGTTCTTCCCCCATAGTTTGTCTTTTGGGTTCGGAAAATCATCGTAATGACTGCTTGACTGGCTTGAACACTTTGATGATGTTAAGGCTGTGTTTGGCCAGCCTACGTGGAATTCCTGGCATGTCTGAAGGATGCCATGCTAATATATTCTAGTTTTCACGAAGGAAGGCGCGTAAAGCGCTGTCTACCATGGAGGCCAGCTATGCCCCAATGGATGTCATCTTGTAGGGGTCCGTTGGGTGCACTTGAAATTTCATAATTTCATGTAATAGCTTAATGGAGGTAGATTTCGATCTCTGGTCAAGGACTACGATGTCCATCGTAGAACGTAAGGTGGTTAACTCTTTGGTCGAGAGGGCTTCAGATAGTGCCTCTAGGGCAAAGGATGCGGTTTTGTTCTCGGCACGAAGTACTCTGTCCAGATCACTTGCTACTATGTTGATTCCATTGGGCAATAGCATTTTGAGCTTCATGTACCCGTAATGTGGTAGTTCTAGAAAGCGTGAGAAAGCGTCACATCCTAGAAGGGCGTGGTATCCACTTTTGAAGGGGACAATGTGGAAGAGCAGTTCCTCCGACCTATACTTCTTGGGTGTACCTAATACTACATCGAACTTAATGCTTCCTGAACACCGGGAATCTCGGCTGGGAATAATTCCTCTGAAGTTTCTATTAATTTGTTCAATACGGGATTTATCGACCTGCATTTTTGCAAGCGTGTCCTCACATATGAGCTTGAGTCTGCTGCCACCGTCCATGAGTACTTTAGTGAGGCGAAAGCCGTCTACTATTGGGTTTAGTACAAGAACGGTTATGGCTTGGACCGGCTAGACTCATGGTTCATCTTCGGCAAAAAAAGTGATTGTCGTGTCGCTCCATGGGCTTGCAGTGCTGATTTGAAGAATGTCCGCAAGATTGCGATTTGCTCTCTAGCGCCAGTTGTTTGAGGAGAATGTCTTGATGACAGTAAAGACGTTGAAATGCTTCTCCACTGGAGTTGCGGTGGCGAGGATTGCTTCATCGCTTTTTGCTACATGCCCGAGTACCCAACATGCTCTAATGCAGTGGGTTGGGATAATGTCTAGGGCGACATGTATTTGGCAAGGCTTGTCTAATAGTTCATCCAGAATGGACTTGTGTGTCCGGTCAAAGGTCTGTTTTTCTTGCCAATTGGCATGTTATCGGATGCCTTGCTAGGGTATGTCCGCTTCACTTTAGCGGTGTATTGTTCGAAGATGGACTGTTCTAGAGGTGTATTCCGGGCTTTCCAAGTGTTTTCCATAGCACCGTACCTTCATCCTAAATGCGATAGTTTTGCGAAACTTCATAGTCGACGGCGGTTGAGGGCGTTCAGGGCTCCCTCGTCCGTGGAATTGCGGTGAAATATGGGAAACGTGCCGTCGTCGCATCAATCATTAATCTAGTTTTTGACAAGTAGGAATCTAGCCCAGAAGTGATGAGCCGCCTCCTGGGGCTGCTGCTGTATGTACGTGAGATCACATATGTCCGGAAGTCCGGAGTTACTTTTTGAGCGTGAACTTTGGTGGGTGGGTGTGGATAAATTTGAGTCCTGACCTAATGTATTGTCCAGGGTTCCTAAAACCTCCGGTGTGGGCGATCTAGGTCCTACGGGATCTGAATGTCCCGTGGGCCCAGCGTCTGTCCCTGAGCTCGAAAGACACGAAGTGCCACCTAACGAAGGTGTGTTCGGATCAAAGGGTTCGGAGATCCGAATAGTGCCCGTGTCTGCTTCGAGAGGGGAAATAACTTCGGCTCGGTCCTGGACGGCCGCCACCAGGTGAGTGATCGGGGTGGAATTGACTTCCTCCTGTCCGAATTTAAGCCCGCTCTGATCACTAGGCGATGAAAGCCCCTAGGCAGCAATACAATGTAGGAGCTCCTTTAAGGACGAGTAATCCGCCATAATCGCATCTTCAGAGTGTTGAGAGCCAATATAGGAGTGGTGCTCGATGATCGCGGGGAGCGCAGCCAGCTTCGCGGCCACGTAGGCACATACAGCAAACCCACCAAGCTGGAGGATCTGGCCCAAAGCCCGGTCATTTCCAAGGGTGATATCGTCATTGACGATGAGTTGAGCCACCGATCGCTTCTCACGAGCGAACCGTGAAGCTCTCAATGAAAGCACCATTGTCGGTGTCAAGACCGGTTGATCTCGGGTAGAAGTGCCCAAGCTGTGGATCTGAGGATCGATGGTAACAGGAGACACGGGACACGATGTTCCCCAGGTTCAGGCCCTCTCGATTGAGGTAATACCCTACTTCCTGCTTGATTGATCTTCATGAATATGGGGTTACAGGAGTTGATCTACCCCAAGATCGTAATGGCTAAACTGTAGGAGTCTAGACTCTGCAATTGTGATTCTACTACCTGATGTCGCTTAAAGCTACGTCGGTATTTCCCCAAAGAGGAAGGGATGATGTAGCACAGCGGCGGTAGGTATTTCCCTTAGATGTGTAACCAAGGTTATCGAACCAGTAGGAGAACCAAGCAACACAACGTAAACAACACCTGCACAAAAATAACAAATTCTCGCAACCCGACGTGTTAAAGGGGTTGTAAATCCCTTTCAGGGTATGGCGCCTCAAGATAGGCAAAACAGACGTGAGGAATTAGTAGTAAATTGATAGATCGATCGCCAAATAAAATAAATAAGAATAAATTGCATCAAGGTATTTTTGTATTTTTGGTTTAATAGATCTGAAAATAAATGCAAGGAAAAAGTAGATCGCACAGGCAAATATATGAGAGAGAAGACCCGGGAGCCGTAGGTTTCACTAGTGGCTTCTCTTGAGAAAAATAGCAAACGGTAGATAAACGAATTACTGTTGGGCAATTGATAGAACTTCAAATACTTATGACGTTATCCATGCAATGATCATTATATATGCATCACGTCCAGTATTAGTAGACCGACTCCTGCCTGCATCTACTACTATTTCTCCACACATTGACCGCTATCAAGCATCCATCTAGTGTATTAAGTTCATGGAAAAACGGAGTAATGCAATAAGAATGATGACAAGATGTAGACAAGATCCGTTTATCTATGGCGTAGATATGGATCTCGTCATTTTGTCCTTAGTAGCAACGATACATACATGTCGGTTCCCTTTCTATCACTGGGATCGAACCCACTACAAAGCATGTCTTCCCATTAGAAGATAAATAGATCAAGTTGGCCAAACAAAACCAAAATACTACAGAAGAAATATGTGTCTGTAAGCAATCATGCATAAAAGAGAGCAAAGAAACTCAAATACTTTCATGGATATAAAAAGATAGATCTGATCATATATTTGAAGTTCATTAGATCCCAACAAACACACTGCAAAAAGAGTTACATCATATGGATCTCCAAGAGACCATTGTATTTATAATCAAAAGAGAGAGAGGAAGCCATCTAGCTACTAACTACGGACCCGTAGGTCTACAAAGAACTACTCACACATCATCGGAGAGGCATGAATGGAGGTGGTGAACCCCATCCAAGATGGTGTCTAGATTGGATCTGGTGGTTCTGGACTCTGAGGCGGCTGGATGAATATTTCATCGACTCCCCTAGGGTTCTGGCAATATTGGGGTATTTATAGAGCAAAGAGGCGGTCCGGGGGACCCTGAGGTGGGCACAACCCACCAGGGCGCGCCTGGACCTCCTGGCGCGCCCTGGTGGGTTGTGCCCCCCTCGGGGCACCCCCCACGCGCAGCCAGGGCCCATTACGTTCCTTTTGGTCCATAAAAATTCTCCATGGAGTTTCTGGACATTTGGACTCTGTCTGATATTGATTTCATGTGATGTAAAAAACATGAAAAAAAACAACAACTGGCACTTGGCACTATGTCAATAGGTTAGTACCAAAAAATGATATAAAATGACTAAAAAATGATTGGAAAACATCCAAGAATGATAATATAACAACATCGAACAAGCAAAAATTATAGATACGTTGGAGACATATCACTACCTTCTAGAGACTATACCCTCCGGCTTATATATCCACCGGAGGAGACCTAGGGTTACAAGGATTACATGGGAAGAAAGTAATCATTACATTCGAACATCTACTCTGCCTTCCTACATACCCAGGAGTCCTAATCGGAGACGGTGGATGTTAGTTGATCTTCATCTTCACAGCCCATCTATCCATCCCAGCTTCGGTATACTGGATCCTCGTGGACCCCCAAATCTAGGTCTCCCTCAATAACCTCGGGTGACACAGAACTAGCTCCAATTCATCAGTATAACCTATGCATGTATTCCATATATAGGCATACGTGCTTATGGAAAGAACTTGCTTGACATCTTTTTTCCTACCCTCCTATTGCAGCAGGGTCCTAATAGAAACTAAGGGATATTAAGGCTTCCTTTTAATAGAGAACCGGAACAAAGCATTATCACTTAGTGAATACATCAACTCCTCAAGCTACGACAATCACCGAAAAGAATCCCAATTATTGTCACCTTGGGGTATGCGGATCATAACTCATAATAGGTGTCTACAACTTGTAAGATAGGATCAAGAAATCACTTGTATATTCATGAAAACATGATAGGTTCAGACCAGAAATCATGGCACTCGGGCCCTAGTGACAAGCATTAAGCATAGTAAAGTCATAGCAACATCAATCTTAGAACATAGTGGATACTAGGGATCAAAACCGAACAAAACTAACTCGATAATATGATAAATCTCATCCAACCCATCACCATCCAGCAAGCCTATGATGGAATTACTCACACAGGGCGGTAAGCATCATAGAATTGGTGATGGAGGAAGGTTGATGATGATGATGGCAACGATCTCCACTCTTAGGAGACCCGCACTAACTTCCGATCTGGTCTCCCAAGTAAGAACAGGGTGTAACAGTGCCTTCATATCGTAAAACGCGATGAATCCTTCTCTCTAATTTGTTTCTCCCCGAACATGAATGAATGGAGTTAGAGTTGAGGTCGGTGGAACTGCGGGGGGCCCACAAGGCAGGGGCGTGCCCTAGGGGGGCGCCCCCCACCCTTGTTGATAGCCGGTGGGTCCCGATAACTTTTATTTCTGCACAAAAATCACACCAAGGAAATTCGGCTCTAAACATCGTCAGTCTGGGTTAGTTCCATTCAAATCATGCAAATTAGAGTCCAAAACAAGGGAAAAAAGAGTTTGGAAAAGTAGATACGATGGAGATGTATCATTGCACACCACAATCTTGAAGACGATCACCACTTGATGTCATCCTGCATGGGTTGTATGATATCTTCCTCTTGACGCAAACCCATGGAAATATACCTAACCCAACATAAAACACGCACGTAGACCATGAGTTGGTATGTAGGGGAACATGACAGAAAACAAAGAATTTCCGGCATACGCACCAGCCAAGGACCACTATGGAGACTGTATACAAGGTTTGATCTTTTCGTTACCCACTCGTAGCGCAGCGAAAGTATAGTCGATGATGATCAATGCAGATCCCCACATCTAGGATTTACAACCTCCCAACCGCGAGGATGTATAGCATCGTCTGCACCTCGGAAATGCCTCCGGGAGGTGGTTGGACAGTCCCTCGGATGGTGGCGTGGACAGCCCTTCGGGAGGACCTTTCAAAATCGGTCGGTCTCTTAGACGGCCCTTCAAGAGGACCTTCAAAACTTGGACCATCACACGAACAGCCCTTCGGGACGACCTTCCGTACTTGGACCATCACAGTGACAGCCCTTCGGGAAGACCTTCGAAACTCGGATGGTCACACAGACAGCCCTTCGGGAGGCGCTCTCAAACTAATACCGAAACTATGATATCTCCACAGAGGTGTCATCTATCGGGCAGGGCTTCGCCATCCAGAACTAGTTCCCACCGGAATCCAAACAACCTTTCGGCTCTACGAAACTATTTCGCTAGGAGGGAGAGAGAAGCCAGATCATTGCATGGCACCTGTATGTGAGAAAGGAGAGAGTTTGGAGAGCCCCCTCCACCACTATTTATAGGAGACGGAGGAGTGGAGGGCCTGAAGTTTCAGCCACATCCATCCATGTCATCTCCAATATATTTTGGAGCAACAACCAAAAAAGGTGCATTTCCAAAAAGTTACCATAAACCTGATTGCACTATTCTGGACGACATTTTTGAGGGTCCGTTAAATCGGATAATATTTTTGTGGGTGTTAGAACAATTCCAGTACCCGCTAAAGTGATTTTGCATTCATTCCAAAACAATTTTGGATTAGTGAATTTCATCTGCGAAAAGCAACCAAACCGGTCCCCGGAGCTCCAGCACATTTTCGGTTTTTATCTCGAAAAATTCCGTGAAGTTTCTGAATGATTCTGGCACAATCCAAGAATTATCAGGCGTGTGCCAAAACCAATTTGACTTAATGGTATCGCCTGAAAAAACTTTTTAGTTTTACCGGAACTATTCCGGTGTCCACTCCGGAACATATCCGTTGCGTATGAAACTTTTTTGGTGATTTTCTCTCAGACTCCATGTCTAGTATTCAGCAGATAGATGACCCTTAAGCGTGTGACCCTATAGGTTCGGTGAAGTATAGACATGGCGGGAACTCTTTCCGATCAATGATCAACATCTGAGCTGTCACTACTAGGAAAAGGCATGTTAGTGGCGCACCTATTTTTGCCATTAATGGCACACTATAGGTGCGCCACTATCACCACGCCACTAGTAACAAGTACTAATGGCGCACCTTTGGTGCGCCATTAGTATTGCAGGTAACAGTGGCGCACCTTGTAGTGTGCCATTACTATTGCTACAGGTGCGCCACTGGTAACTTTTAAAAAAAAAGTTTTTGTTTTTTTTTCAATTTTGAAGGCGAGAAAATAGTAGTGACGCACCGTCTAACCCCCGCCGTGCGCCATTGCTATTATTGAATTTTGAATTTGGATCTGGATCACAATTTTTATGCCCTTTTTTCTTGTTTTTTTGCACGATATTTTTTCAAATTTTGTTCTCGTTTTGGATCTTGTACGTTCTTTTGCCACAGAGGAGCTCGCCGGAGAGGAGGGCTGAGGAGAGACCATGAGGAGGAGAGGAGGGAGGAGGAGGAGGTCACCGGAGAGGAGCTCGCCTACATCGTTGGAGAGTAGGAGGAGGAGATCACCGGAGAGGATGGAGGAGGAGATCACCGGAGAGGAGGGAGGAGGAGCTCACTTGAGACAAGGGAGGAGAAACCGTGAGGGGAGGGGAGGAGAGGAGGGAGGAGGAGGTCGCCAGAGAGGAGGAGGAGGTCGCCGGAGAGGAGGAGGAGGAGGTCGCCGGAGAGGAGGAGGGGAGTGTGGTGCTGGAGAGCAGGGGAGATGGAGTGGAGGAGAGGAGGAGATGGAGTGGAGGAGTAAAATGATGAAGTAAGGAGGAGAGGACCCCGGCCAGCCATATATACGGCATTGTAATGGCGCACCGTGGGCAGGTGCGCCATTACTAACGTTTTTTTATTAATTTTTTTTTTTTTAATTTTGAAGGCGGGAAGGTAGTAATGGCGCACCTTGGGCAGGTGCGCCATTACTAATTTTTTTTTGATAAAGTTTGAATTTTGAAGGCGGGAAGATAGTAATGGTGCACCATGGGCAGGTGCACCATTACTGAGTTTGATTTTTTTTATTTTTTTCCTCTCCAGATCTTGAAAGCCCCGTAACTTTTTTTCTGTTAGGTTTTTTAGGATTCCCCAAAATCTTCAACGTAGTTCCCCCCAGTTGAATTCGGATATAACTTTTCGAGTAGATGATTTTTCATATAAAAAACTTTTTCATCGGAGTTCGTATGCAAAAGTTATGCCCATTTTACAAATTCTCGAGAGATTTTGCAAAAAAGTCTAAAATTCATGTTCGTAAATTTAGCAAACAAGTACACCACATATCACATGGGAATCTTACTTTCTTTTAATTTTTTTGACATTTCTATCATTTTCTTTTATTTATTTTAAACTGAAAAGGCGGTCCACTTGGGGGTGCATTTGGTGAATTTTTTGTAACACTCAGAAAGTTAGTAATGGCGCACCACCTAAGAATGCACCATTAGTAACCAGGGTTACTAGTGGCGCACTTGGTGTGTGGTACGCCACTACTAATTTTAAAAAATAATAATATAAAAAACATGTTAGTAGTGGCGCACCAGTGGATAGTGCTAACTAGTAATGGCGCACCACACACCAGGTGCGCCATTAGTAATGTGTCCAATAATGGCGTACCTGTATCTGGTGCGCCACTGCTATATAGCAGTGGCGCACCACATACATGGTGCGCCAATAATGTCCATATTAGCTATAGTCGTTTTGCTAGTAGTGCGTGGAGACCCATATTGACTCCTATACCTTAACGAATAAATCTTCGAAAGAACCTCCAGTTGGCGTGTGCTATTCTTGTTGCTTCATGATATATTATAAACACCAGAGTTTAGATTTACTAGCATCCCTGTGGATCAACAACTTGTCTGCTATACTATTTACATCGTTACCAGTTTTGTTCTCTTTTGTGGTTTCCGTGTTACGCCATCCTTGTGATCAAATCACACTGTGTCTGCCCAGACGATGATAGATACCATAACACCGAGAGGGGTCGAGAATATCTCTCCATCGTTAGAGGAGCAAATCCCAATCTTGATCTATCAAGTTACTTGACCCCGTAAGGCGCCATAATAGCCACCCATTTACGGATGACGTTTAACAAACCCCAAAATTCATGAAGCAAGTATCATGAAACTCGATACTCTAATGGTCTTAGAAATTATGCAAACATTAACCATCTCTGTGTTATTAACCTTTACTTGTGACGAATGTATCTCATAGCATAACATCAATTCGGGTCGATTCAACAAAAATGTTCTTCTAACATTGTGCCCTCAAAGTTGTTGGCATAGACATGCCCATGATCAGGAAAACAGAACCATCATGCAACACTTGACCTAGTCTCAGAGGATAGACTAGGAATACTTCTTACAATTTATTATTCCACACGTGCATATGAGTCTCCCTCTGAGCCTCATGTTATTGTAGACTCGAGAACCATGGCAGTTATAGCATGGAACATAAACATAATTACGAATGGGGAGATATTAAATAATATTTATTATTGCCTCTAGGGCATATCTCCTACAGACTCCCACTTGCACTAGAGTCAATAATCTAGTTAATACTAATGCACTTTACACCCATGGCACACTAAAAATATGCTTCGCATGTGGTATAGCCTGATGTCCAACGGATCCGATAACTTCAGATCCGTGTGTATCTTTGCATATCCTCTCGTTTTCACACTTTCACAAAATGCATATTTTGTGTGGATCTGACTATGTATATATGTGAATCACATGTCGAACCTTGATTCCTCAGACTGAGCTATGGAGCAACTATCTACAATAGTGTCCCATTGACCAAAGCCTTCTTGGAACCATACTAAGTTCATGAATGAAGAATATGATTCAACATTTTCTTTGTCGCTTCTAAAGCGGCAACATACTTCGCCTCTGTTATAGAATTCACCATAGTAACTTGTTTGGATCAATTTCCAACTAATTGTGCCACCATATTGGGTGTTACATAAAAACCCTAAATTTAAATCAAAATTCACATGGAGAAATGATAAAGACTGTATCGATGTAACATTTTACAATGAACTCTTCATGATCTCCACTTGTGAGAAAACATGTCATCAGTGCTACTCTAGCACTCAATGAACCTTTATCACTTTTGTCCCATGATCAGTACTTTTGATCACTTTGGTATCTTTACTCGCTACATCTCGGGAGTATTGGTGATATCTGGTTGTTTTACATACCATGGAATACATGATTAATCCAAACGCAAGAGTGTGTGGAATATCCATCATGTATTTTTCTCATTAGTACTTTGGGACACCTAGTCTTCCAAAACTCTTTCCATGTGACTTCGGCAAGAATCACTCCTTGACATATTTAGTGCTAAACTGTTTTAGCATTTTGTCAATACGTATGTTTTCTTAGTCCTATTAGGAAAATCTATCTCCATAGATTATAATGTCTAATATCAAGGCTATTTAGCCCACGAATTTCAGTGAAAAAATATTTTCAATTGAACACCTAATTCATGTTAAGAAATTTATTTCCAATTAACAATCTGTCAAGCACACAAGGTTTTCATAAATATTGTAATGCTCCCACTTACTTTCTTGAAATCACAAGCATCTTTGTTACTCATTAATCAAGTCAAACCCCTTTGGTCGTTCAATTAAAAACGAAGATTCCAACTCCATTTTGCGCTCTTCTGTCAATTGTTGTAACTTTGAAGTTTGCATACTTACTAGCATCCTCTGTATTGACAAAATACCTTGGACTATAACAAATGCAATTCCTAGGTTTCATTTCAATCACATGGAGATCCTTTCGTCATCCATGTTTCATATCTCATGATTGAAATATATATTAATTGTTAGTTTAACCTGAACCAATTTTAATCATCGGTACAGTGAGGAAATGTCACATCCCCAGTTTCACCTTGCATTAGGATAGCACGTGTGTGTTGCATCATGTTTAAGTTTTCCAGAAAGTTGAATTGGGGGTGTTCTAACCCTAGCACCAAATGAATTCAACTAGGGTCAAGAATAAAATCATTTCCAATGACCCAAAATACCTTCATCAATGTTGATAATTTTGGCAAGGCTTTGAGACCAAACCAAAAATAGTGAACATTTTTGTGGAATATTTTCGGCACTGAATTAAATCATACTTTATTTGCATTAGGCATTTAAATATTATATATTATTTTAAATGCTCAAATAATCATAAACTAAAATGTTTACTGTTGGATTTATTCTAAACAGTAGCCATGCTTGGTTTTATGATTTTTGGAAATGCCGTGGTATTTTTATCAAAGCCCTAAAGTTTACAAAGAAAGAAAATAGAAAACAGAAACAAAAATGAGAAAGCAGAGAGAGAGAGAGAGCCTCACCTAGGCCTTGCCTGCCTGGCCCAATCCGTGTTCAGGCCCAGCCCACCAGGGGCAAGGTTGTCTTCAACCTTGCTCCTACTGGCAGCCAGCGCCGAGCGCCACCTCCTGCTTCGCGCTGTCGGCGTCTCCTGCGCCCTCGTCTGGTGCCGTGGAGCTGGCCTGGACGCCCAGAACCCCCCGCACCTCTCCCTCTCTCTCCCCACGAATGCTCTCCCCCTCCTCTGTTCTCCTCACTGAACGCGCCTGCCGCCGTCGGCGAGAACCACCGCGCTCCCCATCCCTCTCCTGTCTCCCCGGTGTGTCCAGAAGGACTGCCGCGACGCCCTCTTCCTCCTCGATGAGCCACGCATCGCGGGAGGTCCTGCACCGCCTCCATCTGGTCGTCTTCAACCTCGGGAACCGTCGGATGTCGCCGGTCAATTCGCGCTGTCGAGAACGCCCCCGAGCACGCTGGCCATCCCTACAGAACTGCTGTGAGCTTCCGAGTGTTCTCCCCCTCTTCCCCGCGGTAAAGCCTCCCTCTAGCTTGCCTTGCCGCCGGAGTCGAGAGCTCCCCGCCGCCGGCCATGTCGCCACCGTGCACACCGCCACCTAGGGCCGTACCCGAGCACATCACGGAGCTCAGTGCACCCCCAGAAGTCTTTTGCACCCACTAGCTCCTCCCCTAGTGCACCGCAGCGTCGTTTCCGTCATTGCCCGAACTCCGGCTGCCGCAAAGAGCTCGCCGCCGGCAGCTCCGTCCACCCCGGCCCCTCCCACTTGCGTGGATGGATGCGGGCGAGCAAGGGCTACGCCCTGGTACCCTCAGCAAGCCAAAACGCCGCCCGTAGCGTGTTCCCGAGCCGCGCCGCCGTCGATTTGGTCACCGCCGGCGAGGATTCCGGTGACGCCATTAGTTTAGGGACTAATCTTGTTTAGTTAGTGCCCCTGTCCATGACATACGGGCCCCACTGTCTAACTAACCACGGCTTTATTCATGTTTAGTTTAAGTTAACCACAGTGGCCCCACGCGTCCATTTTCACCGTGCTGACGTGGGCATTGACTAGGCCCACATGTCAGCTACCCTAACCAGAACTGAGTCACTAACACGCGGGCCCCACTAGCAGGTTTAACCTGGACCCGCCTGTTGACTTGCCGATGTCAGCATGACCTAGTGCTGACGCAGTAATTATTTTCTGTAATTTAAAATAAATCAAAAATGATTATTTATTTCAGAAAATAGCTAAAACTTCTAAAAATCATATAAAATCAGCCGTAGCTCAGATGAAAATAATTTATATATGAAAAATTATCCGAAAAATTCAAGGAATATGTTTATGGCATTTTCATGCATGTTTGAACAAGTTAAACCTGCTCTTCGGGTCAAATCAATTAAATGTCATTTAAATAACCACATATGGAGTTTGAATTTGAACTTTGGTTCAAACCAACTTCATTTAATATGGTTGCTAGTTGCATTAACTCAATCAACAGCATATTGCCATGTCATGATCATGCATCATATTGTCCGATTGCATTGATTGTGTTCTTTCTCTATTGTCGTTATTTGTCCCCTCTCAGTAGACGATGTTCCGACGTTATGAGATCGATGACACAGACGAAGAGCTTTTCTATCTTCAGAAGTGCCAGGCAAGCAAACCCCCATTGATCATTCCGATACAATCCCACTCTCTCGCTCTTGCTCTCTTTTACTGCATTAGAACAACAACGTTTCAACTGTTACCTGCTGCGGTAGTTGAACCTCTTTCCTCTGCATGTCTTGTAATTGCCACAGTAAACAGTTGAAACCCACTAGTATGAGTAGGAGTTGTTTGAGTCATGTGTGCCTACTCATTCATGCTTTCTGGTTATGCCTGCTATTGCTTAGAGTTGTGTCAGGTCTGGTTCATCGGGGATGAATTGGAATATGGTGAACATGTCCTACTGTTGAGAGCTAAGTGTGTGAACACGATTTGGTAAAGGTAGCGGTGAGAGGCCATGTAGGAGTACATGGTGGGTTGTCTCATTGGAACCATCCTTAAGAACTGAGTTCTGTGTAAGTTGTCCAGTGACTAGCTACTACCACGCATTGGAATGCTTAAGTGCCCCTCTCGACTTATTAATCAACTCGACCTCTGTCTAGGAGTTGCAACTAGTTTTTGGTGTTTGTAGGTAGTGTTAGTAGTCTACCAAGTGGCACCCGGTACAGGTGGGCTTGGGACAGACTAGGCACCGTGGCACAGTGTACCAAGCGTAGATCCATCCGTCGAGGTGGTCTTGGGAACCCTGCGCACATCATTTGGGGCCTTGAGCGACACCCCGGCCGGATCTCCTTACGGATGGAACCCGAATAGGCGATAAACCTGGACTAGAGTCTTGTGTGGTTAGTCAGGTCGTGGCCGACACCCTCGCCAGTCTTCCGCTTGAAGGTTGCCGAGATACACGACGTGTACATGGCGGTAAGTGGCAAGAGCGTGTGTGAAGAAGTACACCCTACAGGGTTAACATGATCTATTCGAATAGCCGGGTCCGCGGTGATGGACTTCTTGGATGCTTACTTGGTACATAGACAAGTGAAGTGGATTCTCTAAAATACTCAAGACAAGTGTGAGTGCTATGGATCGTGATACGTCCAAAACGTATCTATAATTTCTGCTTGCTCCATGCCTCTTTTGGGTGATATTGCTATGATATTTATACACTTCCATACACTTTTGATCATATTTGGACTAACCTATTAACTCAATGCACCCTAGTGCCAGTTTCTGTTTTCGGCTGTTTTTGTATTTCAGGTTTTCCCATTACGAGAACTGCCAGAAAAATCCCGGAAAAATTATATAAAAAATCAGCGTTCCAGAAGCTACCAGGCACCCGAAGAACAGCCGGAGGGGGGCCACCAGGGCTCCAGGCGCCCTGGTGGCGCGCCCCCCCCCTGGGCCGCGCCGGGGGGCGCCTGGGCCCCCCGAGGCTCCGCTGATGGCCCCCTTTGGCATATATTTATATCGTGTCCTGAAACCCTCGAAACGGGAACCCTTTTTCACGATCTCATCTCTGTTCCGCCGCCGCCGCGCTTCCAAGATCGGGAGCACCAGGAGAACTCTTCCCGGCACCCTGCCGGAGGGGAGGATCACCACCGGGAGCTTCTCCACCACCATGGACGCCTCCCGGATGAGTTGTGAGTAGTCTCCCTTGGACCATGGGTCCATGACCAGTAGCTATGTGATGTTCTCCTCCCGTTCTTGTGCTTCACTAATTAGTCCTCGTGAGCGGCCCTACATGATCGAGGCACCTATGTAATCCTAATGCTGTTGCTATGATGAGTTTGCTGGGATCCGCTAGATTATGAGATTATGTTCAGATTGTGTTTGAGTAATATATTTGATTCACCTCTTTTATATTTATGTTCGTAAGTAATTCTTGCATGTTCTCCGTTGTTATTTATTGCTTTGGCCAAGTAGTAGGTAGTGACTCCAAGAGGGAACGTTATGCTTGATTGTGGGTTCATGCCCCTCGATGACTAGCTTGAGTGACAGAAACATGAGTCTAGGGGATGTGCTGTTGCCACAAGGGGGAAAACAACGGTGCTTGTGCCCGCGGGTGCAAGGATTGTTTACTTTACGCAAAGTTCTTTTAATGCAGTTGTCTGTTGCTTTGAGTTTACACTATGGGTGGGACTCGCAACTTAATACCAGTGAGATGTTCTGGATAGATATCTCAAGGTGGATTATTAGTAGTAGATGCAGATGGATTTCGGTCTACTTACTTTGGCGTACCGCCCATGCTTTGAACCTCTACCTTTCTTGCAACTTAGTCAGCATTGGTTTGCGCACATCGTCCTGTCAATTGCCCAGCTGTAATTCGTTTACCTCACATAGCAGTTTTATCGTCTTTTGGGAGAGAGATATCACTAGTGAACATCATGGGACTCCGGTCCATATTACCATCATTGATCACATCCGCTATTTACTTTCCGCTTTTATTTACTATTGCAGCAATATCTATCACTACTATCACTTGCGTTTGATCCTTTGTAAACGACAAGGCCGGAGGGATTGACAACCTCTGTGTACTCGTTGGGAGCAAAGTTATTTGTATCTGTGTGCAGGTCCACGTTGATTGCTAATATCTGGCGCCGTTAGCAGTTGACACCTTCTTGATGAAACTGGGAGTCTCAGGGGAAATCGATCCTTGGTATCTTTGCCAAGGGAAAACTTCCGCTACACTGCATCTCAAACTTTCCACTTGGGGTAACCAACGAGGGGCGAGAAGTCATCAAGCAAAGTTTTCTGGCGCCGTTGCCGGGGACTCCACTCTTCAGGATAGGGGAGTTGCACGCTATCTTTTACCTTTGCTTTTTAGTCTTGTTAGTTTACCTTTCAGTTTTTGCTTTAGTATCTTTTATCGAAAATCACAAAAATAGTTATCTTGCTTGCTTGCTACTATGGGTTCCACCGAGAACACCAAATTGTGTGACTTCACTAGTCACAACAACGATGACTTTATCTGCACACCTATCACTACACCTGCCACTTCAGCACCTTCATATAAAATTAAACCCGCTTTACTGAACTTAGTCATGAAAGATCAATTCTCCGGTGCTGGAGATGATGCTGCTTTACACTTGAACAATTTTGTGGAACTTTGTGATATGCAAAAGTACCAAGAAATAGATGGTAATATTGTTAAGCTTAAGCTTTTTTCCTTTGTCTTTGAGAGGAGGAGCTAAAATTTGGTTTCAGTCTTTGCCTAGAAATAGCATAGATTCATGGGACAAGTGCAAAGATGCTTTTATTGGAAAATACTATCCACCTGCTAAAATTATCCAACTGAGAAGTAACATAATGAATTTTAAACAAATGGATAATGAACACGTTGCCCAAGCTTGGGAACGTATGAAATCTATTATCAAGAACTGCCCTACTCATGGTTTGACCACTTGGATGGTTATCCAAACTTTTTATGCAGGCTTGAACTTTACCTCGCGGAACTTGCTAGATTCGGCCGTGGGAGGAACCTTTATGTCAACTACACTTGGTGCTGCCACAAAACTTCTCGATGAGATGATGACCAACTATTCCCAATGGCACACCGAACACACTCCAACATGTAGGAAGGTAAACTCTGTCGAGGAGATTTCCTCCCTAAATGAAAAAGTTGACTTGATTATGTCTCTACTTTCGAAGCAATCTTCTATTGATCCTCGTGATGTTCCTTTAGATTCTTTGATTGCTCAAGAACAAGTAGATGTGAACTTTATCTCTAGAAACAATTTCAACAACAATGCTTATAGGAGTAACTTTGGTAGCAATCCTAGACCGTTCCCCTCTAATTCTTATGGGAACAACAATGCTTATCCTAGCACCAAGAACTCCACTACTGAACTAGAGATTATGCTTAAAGATTTCATCACTACCAAAAAAGCTTTTAATAATAGTGTAGAACAAAAACTAAACAAACTAGGTGATCTCTCTTCGAAAGTAGACAATTTAGCCAATGAAGTTGAATTTCTTAAAATTAGAACTTCTCCTCTTGAGGAGAGGAAGGTCACTCCTATGAATGCTATTCAAGTGCGAATTAATGAAAACATTAGGATGATGGCTAAACTTAAAAGAGAGATGGGCTAGAGAAAGGGAGGAAGAAGATAGAATTAAGAGCCTTCCTACCCACCACACTGTTGCTACTATCCAAGTTGTTGAGGATATCCAAACTCTTAGCACCCAATGCACTCCTGGTCCCAGTGGACCTATTAATGGTGATGCTATGACTATAGAAACTACCAAACAGGTGAACCTAAAGGATACCACTACCTCCTTACTTGATGGTAGTGACCTTGATTTTGATAATTGCACTCTTACCGAAGTTATTGATTTCCTTCACAAGATGTCTAGAGATCCCCGCACTAGCACGATTAACCTTGCCTTCACAGAGCATATCACTAATGCTCTTATCAAAGCTAGGGAGGAGAAACTTAGAGTAGAAGCCTCCATACCTAGAAATCTAGAAGATGGTTGGGATCCTATGATTAAAATTAAGTTGAATAACTTCTCTTTCTATGCTTTATGTGATGTTGGTGCTAGTACCTCTGTTATGCCCAAAAGAATATATGATATGCTTAAATTGAAACCTTTTGATTCTTGTTCTTTTGGTGTTCGTCTCGTTGATTCTTCCATAAAGAAACCTTTGGGGAGGATCGACGATGTTCTTATCATTGTCAATGACAATTATCTTCCCGTTGATTTTACTATTAAGGATATTGAATGTGAACCTTCGTGTCCAATTATTTTGGGACGTCCTTTTCTACGCACCGTTGGTGCTATCATTGACATGAAAGAGGGGAATATAAAATTTCAGTTTCCTCTCAAGAAAGGGATGGAACACTTCCCTTGAAAGAAGATTAAGTTACCTTTTGAGTCCGTTGTACGGACTAGCTATTCTTTTACTCTTGATAAAACTTGATCTCTATGCATTATGCCTAGCTTAAAGGCATAAAAGAAAGCGCTTTTGGGAGGCAGCCCACATGAATAAATTTTATTTTGCTTTCGTTGTGTCTTGATGTTGTTACTACAGTAGCATCATCATTGTATCTTTGCTTTTCAATTTTGTGCCAAGTGTAGCCTCTGATTGCAAGAAAGTTCAAAAGTTGTGACGTGCTGTCCAGGAAACAGATTCTGTCCTTGGATAGAAAAATTCGTAGAAAATCACGAGATCATCTTTTTGGTCTGAATTTTTTCGACAGCGTGCTCTATATAATTGTCTTTCGTGCGTCTGTTCTGAGTTTTTTTATTAGAGTGGCAGAAGTACCCCGAAAAAATCATTTACTACCTGCTGTTCTGTTTTTCACAGATTCTGTCCTATATTGCCTTTCCTTCATTTTGCAAACCTAGAGCTTGCTTTTTCTTTGCAAAAACCTTTTGGCAATCTTGAGAAACAATAGATCTTCAAAAATATCCTTATTTCCAGCAAGGAACAATTATTTTATTATGGGTACGAACCTCGCTAATCAGATTATGATGAGTTATGTATGAAGGGAGTTTTCAAGTGTGCGTGGGAAGATGATAAAAAGATTCAGGAGTGTCAAACGCTCAAGCTTGGGGATGCCCCGTGCACCCCCAAGAAATATTCAAGGAGACTCAAGCGTCTAAGCTTGGGGATGCCCCCGTGCATCCCCTTCTCCATCAACATTATCAGTTCGTCTTTCGTTCCACTATATTTTAATCACTTCATGTGTTATGTGCTATGCTTGGAGCGTCTTGCTTTTAGTTTTCCTTTTTAGTTATCTTTAGCTTTTCATAACGAGTCGGAACTCAGCTTACTTTATGTGGGAGAGAACACGCTCCACTTCTACCTAGAACATAACATAGAATTTTCATGTCTATCTTTGCTGTGTGTGTTCTTTGTCTTTTAATAGCTACTATCATGCTCAGCTCTTAACTTTCATGCTTATCTTTCTAAAGAGCTTTTGTCTAGTTGGTTGCTTGAACTCTCTTTATTTATCATGATTATCTTATTAAGAGAGTTTGCTTCTGTTGCATTGGTTGATATGTCTATGATAAAGATGCTACGTGCATAATGGTGCTTAGTAGTTCATGTTTTCTTATGGTTAGTCTCAAATAGCTGGGGGGTTCCCAATGTGTTATTGGAGTACCAACATGATTTGTTTGCCTATGATGTGGTATGGTTTAGTAATATCTTCTTTCAAGAATTTATTTTGATTGACTTGGCGTATGCTCACGCATATTTAAGACTGTAAAGAAAGTCTGTCAAGCCTTGATGATCTTTTGTTTCTGAGTAGAGATATAACTTCCATGCCTGATTCAATATTGCTTTGTCGCTCTGCATGATTATGACCGTCATTGCTATCTTAGTTGGTCGCTCCCAGTCTTTTGCTAACCTCCACCTGTACTAAGCGGACTGACTGCTTGTGCATCCAAATTCTTTTATACCTGTTATGTCATATGAGTCCACCATACCTTCCTACATGGTATTTACCTGCCATTCCTAACGGAGACTTGCATGTATCATCTCGAAATTATTCAAAGAAAAGCATTCCTATTTTGTGCCTCTGTTGTAAGTTCATGAGGAAGTAGTAGTTAATTCATGATCTTTTTAAGTTGGACAAGCTTCACCCCGGGATTGCATGTATAATGTGCAAACCCATAATACGAGAAGGAACTCGCATTGAGTGCGCCCGGCTCAAAAATATAATATAACAAACAAACCCTCCTTCACGCTTTGTTCATGAGAAATCAGAAAACTTTGGCAGTGTTAAACAAAGGAGATTAAGTGGATGTGATCGTCCTCATTCGGGAGCCGTTCCTCGATACTTGTCCATCTCAAGAAGTGATTGAGTTGTCTGCTAGCATTCGTTGACGAACCATGCATGATCTAAAAAAATATTATTACCTCTGTTTTTAAAAACCAAGAGCTCTGGTACATGTTTTGTCTTTGTTTCCGACTACGGGTTTTCAACCTTGCCAACAAAAGCCACGGATCGAGAGTCTCCACCTTCTTTTTAAAGAACGAACTACTGAGAGCATGATTGTCATTCTGAGTGTAATGTGCATTGTCCCAAAGTAGCATTGTCTTTTGCATGATTGTGATATCGTTTATTCTGAACTCATTGCATCTAGTCATCACTTAAACCTTGGAGGTGCCCCTGCATTTATGTTTTGCTTCACTAAAGGGGGCAAGGGAGATATCACTTTATCATATTTGCTCACCATGCTCATTACAAATCTATTTGATGTTTCAGTATCATATTGTAAAACTTTCAGTTCTTTATGATTTTCTCATGAGGCAACTTAATTACTACAGATTCATTGTCTCAGTAAGCTTTTGTCATGTGACTATGAAAAAGTCCTATATGGTTAATAGCATGTCACCACAGAAATTATTCTTGTTATCATTTACCTACTCGAGGACGAGCAGGAATTAAGCTTGGGGATGTTGATACGTCCAAAACGTATCTATAATTTCTGCTTGCTCCATGCCTCTTTTGGGTGATATTGCTATGATATTTATACACTTCCATACACTTTTGATCATATTTGGACTAACCTATTAACTCAGTGCACCCCAGTGCCAGTTTCTGTTTTCGGCTGTTTTTGTATTTCAGGTTTTCCCATTACGAGAACTGCCAGAAAAATCCCGGAAAAATTATATAAAAAATCAGCGTTCCAGAAGCTACCAGGCACCCAAAGCACAGCCGAAGGGGGGCCACCAGGGCTCCAGGCGCCCTGGTGGCGCCCCCCCCCTGGGCCGCGCCGGGTGGGCGCCTGGGCCCGCCGAGGCTCCACTGATGCCCCCCTTTGGCATATATTTATATCGTGTCCCGAAACCCTCGAAACGGGAACCCTTTTTCGCGATCTCATCTCTGTTCCGCCGCCGCCACGCTTCCAAGATCAGGAGCACCAGGAGAACTCTTCCCGGCACCCTGCCGGAGGGGAGGATCACCACCGGGAGCTTCTCCACCACCATGGACGCCTCCCGGATGAGTTGTGAGTAGTCTCCCTTGGACCATGGGTCCATGACCAGTAGCTATGTGATGTTCTCCTCCCGTTCTTGTGCTTCACTAATTAGTCCTCGTGAGCTGCCCTACATGATCGAGGCACCTATGTAATCCTTATGTTGTTGCTATGATGTGTTTGCTGGGATCCGATGGATTATGAGATTATGTTCATATTGTGTTTGAGTAATATATTTGATTCACCTCTTTTATATTTATGTTCGTAAGTAATTCTTGCATGTTCTCCGTTGTTATTTATTGCTTTGGCCAAGTAGTAGGTAGTGACTCCAAGAGGGAACGTTATGCTTGATTGTGGGTTCATGCCCCTCGATGACTAGCTTGAGTGACAGAAACATGAATCTAGGGGATGTGCTATTGCCACAAGGGGGAAAACAACGGTGCTTGTGCCCGCGGGTGCAAGGATTGTTTACTTTACGCAAAGTTCTTTTAATGCAGTTGTCTGTTGCTTTGAGTTTACACTATGGGTGGGACTCGCAACTTAATACCAGCGAGATGTTCTGGATAGATATCTCAAGGTGGATGATTAGTAGTAGATGCAAATGGATTTCGGTCTACTTACTTTGGCGTACCGCCCATGCTTTGAACCTCTACCTTTCTTGCAACTTAGTTAGCATTGGTTTGCGCACATGGTCATGTCAATTGCCCAGCTGTAATTCGTTTACCTCACATAGCAGTTTTATCGTCTTTTGGGAGAGAGACATCACTAGTGAACATCAAGGGACTCCGGTCCATATTACCATCATTGATCACATCCGCTATTTACTTTCCGCTTTTATTTACTATTGCAGCAATATCTATCACTACTATCACTTGCGTTTGATCCTTTGTAAACGACAAGGCCGGAGGGATTGACAACCTCTCTGTACTCGTTGGGAGCAAAGTTATTTGTATCTGTGTGCAGGTCCACGTTGATTGCTAATATCTGGCGCCGTTAGCAGTTGACACCTTCTTGCTGAAACTGGGAGTCTCAGGGGAAATCGATCCTTGGTATCTTTGCCAAGGGAAAACTTCCGCTACACTGCATCTCAAACCTTCCACTTGCGGTAACCAACGAGGGGCGAGAAGCCATCAGATGGCCTTCTCGTAGGGAGACGGGAGCGGATCCATAGTGGTGTATTGATTGGTGAAATTGTGGACTCGTGTGCGCCACCTCAAAAGAGTTACTTGCAATCGTAGTTCAGGATAGCCACCGAGTCAAAGCTGGCTTGCTGCAGTCAAACTCCACCACCCCTTTGTTGATACCGATGCATATGTAGTTAGTTCCGATGTAAGTCTTCCTGAGTACCTTTGTACTCACGTTTGCTTAATTTATGTTTTTGCAGAGAGACTTCAGTCTCGCTAGTAGTTCCGCGTGGACTTCGACGTTTAGCTTGTTACCTCAGCTACGGTCTTGTACCCTTGGGAGGGTCTTGTAGATATTCAGGATTCTCAGCCTTTTTCTTTTGTAGTTGTCTGTACCTAGACATGTTATGCTTCCGTTGCGTGTATGCTCTGTATGTTGGGTCATGTGACCTCTGTTTGTAATAAATGCTATGATGGCTCTTCTGGGCTTTATCTATATGAGTTGTTGAGTTATGTTGTGATGCCTTGTTGTACAGCACATACTTGCATGTTATGCGTACGTGTAATGTGTATTGCTATGTGTGGGACCCGACACCTAGTTGTTTACCCTTGGTAGCCTATCTTACAGGGAGATGTCTCCTAGTGCTTCCACTGAGCCTTGGTAGCTTGCTACTGCTCCGGAACACTTAGGCTGGCCGGCATGTGTCCTTTTTCGTTCCTTTGTCTGTCCCTTAGGGGAAATGTCACGTGTTGTTCCTTTAAGTCCTTGTAGCTTGCTACGACTTGGGTTCATACGTTGATGACCGACACGTTCGTTGCTGGGTCATGTGTGCCTGTCTCTATAATTTAGTGCCACTTTTGGTTTATAACTGGTCATGTCGGCCTGGGTTCTCTGTCATATGGATGCTAGCGACACTATCATATATGTGTGCCAAAATGTGCAAACGGTCCCGGGCCAGGTAAGGTGGCACCCGTGGGGATACCGTGCGTGAGGCTGCAATGTGATATGAGGTGTTACAGGCTAGACCTGTGTGACTTAGTATCAGGGTCCCGATAGCTTTGGTATCAGAGCCTGACTGCCTGTAGGATTAGCAAGCCAAACTGGTCGAAGTCGTGTCTAGAAATTCTTCAGTTATATAAGGGAATTGATTGTGGAAGGGACCGTAAGGCTCTTTTTACTCCACTACCTTATGACCTTCTGATCTGAGTCACCTTTTTCTATTCTACGGGGATTAAGAACTAGGCTTTCTCTTCTATCTATCAGGATCACATTAATTGTGAATTCAACTCTCAGTTCGGTTTATTCTACTTCTGTGTGTTCAACTGTTGATCTCAGAACCTTGACATTATGATGTTGAGTGGTTATTCTATCTTTGTGCATGAGTCTCAACAGTATTTTCGAGCATTTACAGCCGTTATGCTGTCCGAGTCATCCCAGGTCTCTTAACAATCTAATGCATTTGCAAATCATTTCTACCTGTTCTTAATGTCCTTTAGGCCAGATTAACCACACTAGTCGGTGTGTTCAGGTAATCCGTTGCCTCGACATATAGGTTGGAGCTATTACTATGACCCTAGGTGTCTTAGAAGATCACCCAGTAATCTAGCAATGCTTTATATTCCCAGTGTGATGATTCTAGCCATTATTCTCGAAAGCATCCCGTGATGCCATTTAGTTAGTAGGCATTCTACTCCTGGGTTCTTTGACCCGAGATTCACCCTACTTGCTTCATGTTGATAATGTTTGCTAGTTCCTTTAGGATATTAGTAACCTTGTGATAATCCTCGAGGTCCGTGGTGAATCGTTCTTCCAATACCATGAACCGTTATGGAAGAAGTTCTCCGGAACCAAAAGATCACAACCAGAGTGCTCTTGAGTAGTACTCCATTCATATTGTGACTCTGCCAGTTCTACCTTTCTGCATGGGTTATCCGGAAGAAATATGTTGAACTAGTTCGACATGCTAACCTATGCATCCGCAACTCAAAAGGCTATATGTTCTTGAGTTGTCTCCCTTTAGTTGTATTCTGGCCTTCGTCTATCAGTTGATAGTCAAGAGTAGTTGTGCATTGGTGCTATCGATGCCTACTAGTCTTATGGTCCGCCAATTCATTCTATTTCAGAATGACTAGGAGAAACAAACTCCAGTACCTCATCCATTCCTAGGATTGGGTCAAAGAAGTTGTACTCCGCAGATGAAGAATGTTAATCCATCTTCTAATCTGTTCTACCTTGGAGTATTACCATCTTTATATCAAGAATGTCATGAGAATTCCACTACCTCCTATAAACTCTTGATACAGTAATACTTCTCACCATCGTCGTTCATTCCTCGGTCTCCGTGTTGTTATAACTGGAATACCGACAAGTGAATTGTGATGTGTGAAATCAATACTCCTAGCAACCCTGTTGATGGGTGGTTAATGGACGATAATCTCATTCTTAGCGTGCTGGTTACCGAACCATGATTCTAAGATTGATCGTGCTACCTAGTCCATATTTCCTGGTGCACTTTTCGATCAATGAGTTAGGATTGTATCAATATCTCGCTCTTTTGATCATATCGACTTGCCCTGAAAAGCAAGATTGTTCCCAAGCTTAATAACATGTCGGTGGTTCGTGATTTTCCGGTTATCTTCCCGGAAGTATCACCGGGTTGTCCCCTGACCAATGCGTCGAGCTCGTGATCAAGTTAGTTTCATATAAACCACCCCTTCTCCAAGAATCTGTGTTGGATACCCTGAACTAGTTGGTTAAGCTAAACAACAACTTGGAGAGTTGGAAGATAAAAGTTAATCCACATAGCTCACTTCAAATGGATATCTTGTCTGTATATTGAAGATAGATGATATCCTTTTCAATTGATCTCCGTGATCAGTTGTGGCTCTATTGTCTTGTCCAAACTTTGATTTGAGTATGGGTTATCGTCAAGTAAAATCAGAACCAACGATATTCGTAATGTTGTCTTACTCATGGCTGTTCCCTCGAGCATACACCATTATATCTTTTGGGTCTGACCAATGCTATCACTTTGTTCACATTGTCATGGAATTCCATCTATATGGAAACCTGGATGAATTATTGTTGAGCCCATCAACAAACATCCTTATCTTCTCCATGATTTCATTGAACATCTAGCTAGTTTGGAAGCTTTTATAAGAATTATCTTCATGTCCTATTCATGAAGTATATGCTTGGACGAAAGAAGTGTCTTCCTCTAATTCACGTGCGTTTGATGCAAGTTGCCGCTGTGAATTCGAGAAAGTCAATATTGCTCCTCTGGAGTCATTCCAAGTCAGTCATGCATACGTGCGAAGTATTCTATGGTCTGATAGACTGATCATCTTCATTCTGTATGTATCCCTAGCACACCAAGCCATTGATTGATTTGTTCAAGGAGAAGAAGTTTCTTCTTAAGAGCTAGACTTATGTAAGGACTTCGTTATCCGCAATGATGGTTCCCCCTGAACTCGGTAGTGTTTTGTTATAAGACTACCATGTGGTCATGCTTGTCTTGGACAACGTGTTTACATGTATGTAGCAGAACCAGCTCATGTTTTGGAGCTTGCTATTGTAGTTCACTCCCCGAGAATCTTGCAACATCATCTCGTCGATTTGTGTGGCAAACTTTCATTTTTCTTCCTAGATTTGATGAGTCTGGAATATCCTGATACCAACCAGATCTGAATCTCAGGCAGATATCATGGTTGAACGTTTCCCAAGAACTATAATAGTGGTCTCTTTGTAACCCGGTAAGTGGATGTTGTGGCCAACACACCAGCCGGAAGACCTATTGTTGTAGTATCTTGATTGAAGAAGTTGGCCACCTCCCCATAAGGACTTTGTAGGATTTACTCCCTAGTTACTTCTTATGGATTTTTGTGCTCCTGAAGTGCAACCTTTTACTTGACATTCTAGGTACCAAACCATTTTAATAAATGGGTTGCGCTAGCACATCAAGGAGAACATTAGAAGCGGAGTACTAAATGTCTCTCAGTCGATCATCCAGATTTTGCCCCCTTAACTCCGCTAAGGTGAAATCGGAGAAAGTGTTATCTTCCTTTGCATTTGCGCCATCCATCATTATTCATCATGGTAGTATGTGGTGTTGCCAGAATCCTTGACACGGATATTGGTAAAACCTTGATGAATATGGGAATGCTCAAGTTCTTGAGAGCACGCACAAGCACTAGGTTTTATCACCGGCACTAACCAGGATTTCTCCCAGTGTTCTTGGTTATGCTATAACCTCTCAAAGAGTAGATTCACTCCCTATCGTTGGGCTTCTTCCCAGTTACCAGAATCATTCCCAGCATTTGCATTTTGTTCCCAGCTTGCACCGCCAATGTGCCATCTTACCATGGGTTCCATCCATTTCCGATGATAAGCAAAATCATCCATTGTGTTTTCTTCAACAAGGTAGTCCACATCATCCATTCTGGTCCGAGAATGTCATTATTTCGGACTCCTTCAAATGATCGATTGTGATTTTCCTTAGGCTGGTATAGGGAATTTCAATGATCTCTATATCAAAAGTAATTCTTTTGCCACTTAAGGGAATAACTCTATGAGTCACCTTCTCTAAGGTACCCCGTCTGGTGACATCGATCACTATCTTCTTTAAGTGTGGATTTATTGCCTATCAAGTGAACCTTCATCATTTGTTTCACTCCATCCCTCCGGATGTGTGTTCCGTGTCTCAGCTCAAGAGGTGGTTCAACATCTCACTCCATGAGTTGATCTTGAGTTTCTCGATCTTTCAGAAGATCAAATTTGTAGAGTTTCTACCGTTGTCACCGTGTTGGACAAAGACCTCGAAATCAACATGATGCAAGCAATCAACATTCTTTGAAGTGCAATTGGATCGGGAAGATTATGTTAGCTTGTGTCCCCTCTATCTTCTTACCTCACGTCTTGAATCTCGGGATGAGATTCTTGTTTAGTGGGGGTGAGTTGTCACATCCCTAGTTTCACCTTGCATTAGGATAGCACTTGTCTGTTGCATCATGTTTAAGTTTTCCAGAAAGTTGAATTGGGGGTGTTCAAACCCTAGCACCAAATGAATTCAACTAGGGTCAAGAATAAAATCATTTCCAATGACCCAAAATACCTTCATCAATGTTGATAATTTTGGCAAGGCTTTGAGACCAAACCAAAAATAGTGAGCATTTTTGTGGAATATTTTGGGCACTGAATTAAATCATACTTTATTTGCATTGGGCATTTAAATATTATATATTATTTTAAATGCTCAAATAATCATAAACTAAAATGTTTACTGTTGGATTTATTCTAAACAGTAGCCATGCTTGGTTTTATGATTTTTGGAAATGCCCTAGCATTTTTATTAAAGCCCTAATGTTTAAAAAGAAAGAAAATAGAAAGCAGAAACAAAAATGAGAAAACAGAGAGACACAGAGAGCCTCACCTGGGCCTTGTCTGCCTAGCCCAATCCCTGTTTAGGCCCAGCCCACCAGGGGCAAGGTTGTCTTCAACCTTGCGCCTACTGGCAGGCAGCGCCGAGCGCCACCTCCTGCTTCGCGCTGTCGGCGTCTCCTTCGCCCTCGTGTGGTGCCGTGGAGCTGGCCTGGACGCCCAGAACCCCATGCTACTCTCCCTCTCTCTCCCCCCGAACGCTCTCCCCCTCCTCTGTTCTCCTCACCGAACGCGCCCGCCGCCGCTAGCGAGAACCACCACGCTCCCCGTCCCTCTCATGTCTCCCCGTTGTGTCCAGAAGGACTGCTGCGACGCCCTCTTTCTCCTCGATGAGCCACGCATAGCGGGAGGCCCTGCACCGCCTCCATCTGGTCGTCTTCAACCTCGGGAACCGCCGTATGTCGCCGGTCGATTCGCGCCGTCGAGGACGCCGCCGAGCACGCTGGCCTTCCCTACAGAACCGATGTGAGCTTCCGAGTGTTCTCCCCCTCTTCCCCGCGGTCAAACCTCCCTCTAGCCTGCCTTGCCGCCGGAGCCGAGAGCTCCCCGCTGCAGGTCATGTCGCCACCGTGCACACCGCCACCTATGGCCGTACCCGAGCACACCACGGAGCTCAGTGCACCCCCAGAAGTCTTTTGCACCCACTAGCTCCTCCCCTAGTGCACCGCAGCGCCATTTTCGTCGTTGCCCGAACTCCGGCGGCCGCAAAGAGCTCGCCGTCGACAGCTCTGTCCACCCCTGCCCCTCCCACTTGCGTGGATGGATGCGGGCGAGCAAAGGCTACGCCCTGGTACCCTAAGCAAGCCAAAATGCCGCCCGTAGCGTGTTCCCGAGCCGCGCCGCCGTCGATTTGGTCACCGCCGGCGAGGATTCCGGTGACGCTGACGTGGCACCATTAGTTTAGGGACTAATCTTGTTTAGTTAGTGCCCCTGTCCATGACATACGGGCCCCACTGTCTAACTAACCACGGCTTTATTCCTGTTTAGTTTAAGTTAACCACAGTGGCCCCATGCGTCAGTTTTGACCGTGCTGACGTGGGCATTGACTAGGCCCACATGTCAGCGACCCTAACCAGAACTGAGTCACTGACACGCGGGCCCCACTAGCAGGTTTGACCTGGACCCGCTTGTTGACTTGCTGATGTCAGCATGACCTAGTGCTGACGCAGTAACTATTTTCTGTAATTTAAAATAAATCAGAAATGATTTATTTATTTCAGAAAATAGCTAAAACTTCTAAAAATCATATAAAATCAACCGTAGCTCGGATGAAAATAATTTATATATGAAAAGTTATCAGAAAAATTCAAGGAATCTGTTTATGGCATTTTCATGCATGTTTGAACAAGTTAAACCTGCTATTCAGGTCAAATCAACTAAATTTCATTTAAATAACCACATATGGAGTTTGAATTTGAACCTTTGGTTCAGACCAACTTCATTTAATATGGTTGCTGGTTGCATTAGTTCAATCATTAGCATATTGCCATGTCATGATCATGCATCATATTGTCGCATTGCATTGATTGTGTTCTCTCTCTGTTGCCTGTATTTGTCCCCTCTCAGTAGACGATGTTCCGACGTTATGAGAACGATGACACTGACGAAGAGCTTTTCTATCTTCATAAGTGCCCGGCAAGCAAACCCACATTGAGCTTTCTGATACAATCCCACTCTCTCGCTCCTGTTCTCTTTTACTACATTAGAACAACAACGTTTCAACTGTTACCTGCTGCGGTAGTTGAACCCCTTTCCTCTGCATTACGTGTCATTGCCACAGTAAATAGTTGAAATCCACTAGTATGAGTAGGAGTTGTTTGAGCCATGTGTGCCTACTCATTCATGCTTTCTGGTTATGCCTGCTATTGCTTAGAGTTGTGTCAGGTCTGGTTCATTGGGGATGAATTGGAATATGGTGAACATGTCCTACTGTTGAGAGCAAAGTGTGTGAACACGATTTGGTAAAGGTAGCGGTGAGAGGCCATGTAGGAGTACATGGTGGGTTGCCTCATTGGAACCGTCCTTAAGAACTGAGTTCTGTGTAAGTTGTCCAATGACTAGCTACTACACGCATTGGAATGCTTAAGTGCCCCTCTCAACTTATTAATCAACTCGACCTCTGTCCAGGAGTTGCAACTAGTTTCTGGTGTTTGTAGGTAGTGTTAGTAGTCTACCAAGTGGCACCCGGTACAGGTGGGCTTGGGATAGACTAGGCACCATGTCATGGTGTACCAAGCGTAGATCCATCCGTCGAGGTGGGCTTGGGAACCCTGCGCACATCATTTGGGGACGTGAGCGACACCCCGGTCGGATCTCCTTACGGATGGAACCCGAATAGGCGATAAACCTGCACTAGAGTCTTGTGTGGTTAGTCAGGTCGTGGCCGACAACCTCGCCAAGCTTCCGCTTGAAGGTTGCCGAGATACACGACGTGTACATGGCGGTAAGTGGCGAGAGCGTGTGTGAAGAAGTAAACCCCTGCATGGTTAACATGATCTATTCGAATAGCCGGGTCCGCGGTTATGGACTTCTTGGATGCTTACTTGGTACATGGACAAGTGAAGTGGATACTCTAAAATACTCAAGACAAGTGTGAGTGCTATGGATGGCCTTCTCGTAGGGAGACAGGAGCGGATCCATAGTGGTGTATTGATTGGCGAAATTGTGGACTCGTGTGCGCCACCTCAAAAGAGTTACTTGCAGTCGTAGTTCATGATAGCCACCGAGTCAAAGCTGGCTTGCTGCAGTCAAACTCCACCACCCCTTTGTTGATACTGATGCATATGTAGTTAGTTCTAATGTAAGTCTTGTTGAGTGCCTTTGTACTCACGTTTGCTTAATTTATGTTTTTGCAGAGAGACTTCAGTCTCGCTAGTGGTTCCGCGTGGACGTCGACGTTTAGCTTGTTACCTCAGCTACGGTCTTGTACCCTTGGGAGGGTCTTGTAGATAGTCAGGCTTCTCAGCCTTTTTCTTTTATAGTTGTCTGTACCCAGACATGTTATGCTTTCGTTGCCTGTATGCTCTGTATGTTGGGTCATGTGACCTCTATTTGTAATAAATGCTATGATGGCTCTTCTGGGCCTTATCTATATGAGTTGTTGAGTTATGTTGTGATGCCTTGTTGTACAGCACATACTTGCATGTTATGCGTACGTGTAATGTGTATTGCTATGTGTGGGATCCGACACCTAGTTGTTTACCCTTGGTAGCCTATCTTACAGGGAAATGTCTCCTAGTGCTTCCACTAAGCCTTGGTAGCTTGCTACTGCTCCGGAACACTTAGGCTGGCCGGCATGTGTCCTTCCTCGATCCTGTGTCTGTCCCTTAGGGGAAATGTCACGCGTTGTTCCTTTAAGTCCTTGTAGCTTGCTACGACTTGGGTTCATACGTTGATGACCGACACGTTCGTTGCTGGGTCATGTATGTTTGTCTCTGTAATTCAGTGCCACTTTTGGTTTATAACTGGTCATGTCGGCCCGGGTTCTCTGTCATATGGATGCTAGCGACACTATCATATAAGTGTGCCAAAATGCGCAAACGGTCTCGGGCCAGGTAAGGTGGCACCCGTGGGGATACCGCGCGTGAGGCTGCAAAGTGATATGAGGTGTTACAGGCTAGATCCGTGTGACTTAGGATCGGGGTCCCGACAGGAAACCTCATCGCAGTCAACTCCTTGAACTTGTTATTGCAACAAGTTGAGCTTTATGGATAAACTATTATTATCCGTATCGGTTTTTAGTTAAATAAATATTTCTTAGACTCTAAGTCTTCCAAAAGGTTTATCAAGATTTTAATCTTGAATCACTTATATGGAAACTATCTCAGATTGTATTGGCATTTAGCCAATTCCGTAGTCAGGGCCCATCAACCCTTCCTTGTGTATCATAGGTATACTGTTGTCCAACAACAATATCTCGTTTGCGCAACTAAGAGAGGTTTGCACGAGCTTTGCCTACGTTGTTCATCTGCAAGTTCGACCGAAGTCCATACATTTCATGTTGAGACTTAGGTATCAGTCGCAGTAGGAATCTCTTGAATCACTTGTCAGGACCGGTTTTACAATAAAACATTTATTGAGAAACCGACCTTTTTATAAGACCAGTATATGAGAATTCGCCTTACGGGTGGACAAATACTTGATACAGAAATCCATCAGTACTAAATATTTTACAAGGTTGAGCTGAGGCTACTCACAAATTATTACAAGCATGCCGATATTATACATAAGGGCGGGTATGACACAAAGGGGTATGGTGGCATAACTACTGACTCGTAATAAAAGTGTTGGTGGATATGTCATAGTGAAGTGGGTGACATGACTCCAAAATCTTACAGCTCATCGAGCACCGGAGTGAGACTCGATGAATTTATTTGGGTAGCGGAAGCGTTATAATACAAGTGACCAACTCCAGGATCGTATGGGACTGACTAGGACTCCTCTAGGCGTCGGACTCGCTATCGAACTCTTCATCCATAAGATCGCCTTTGTCAACATCTGGCCAAATCAACAAGCCAGGTGAGTACTTTGAATGTACTCGCAAGACAGTTCGGACATAAGATATAACAAATGCAAACATGATGCACATGAGCAGACTAGTAATGCACACTCAGATAATAAATTTTGCACTGCATGATAAATAAAAAGGAAGTCAGGCGGTAGTCCTCCCGAAATCCCAATAAAAATAGCTGAAGGCCGATCGGGTATCTGAAGCGACGCCTCGAAAGGGAAAATAAGTTAACATGCCGCAGTCGGGCATCTAGGCGACACCACATAAAGGGCTTATATTGAAAAGTAAATGACAGTACGTGCCAAAGTCGGACGTCTGAGCGTGTCGGTGTACTAACGTAGGGGTACCTTAGTATCCCGAACTTGTGCACGGGCAGTTGCAGCGTCCCGTGGCAGGGCTTGCCGCGCGACCGCCAAGGCCCACTGTGGCTCCTTTGGAGCCATTCAAGAACAAAGTATTCAAGTTAAAGAAACAAGCCCCCGGCAAGAGGAGCTTGCCGGGAAGGCCACTCAAGGCTCGAGACCACTTCTTTGGCACAAGACCCTGGCAAGAAGAGCTTGCCGGGAATGCCAAACATGGCTTTTCAAGAGACTTGCCGCGACGCGCCACGCGTCCCGGCAAGGCCCGGAGAGCGACAAGCTTCCGGGCGCGACAAGGTAGCAACCGCGGCAAGGCGCTTGCCGCGGCAAACTTCCACTAGGTACCCGCGCTCCAGTGCATCCACCCACGTGTCACTCTGGGACCCTTCCAGACGCACGTGGCGGAAGGCTGTGCAGCCTGGGGTACACGGTGGCAAGCTGCGATGACAAGGCCACCGTCGTGGCCCACGGTGGCGCCCTGACGGACGGTTTTTTGCACTGTTTGGGGTGACGGCGACGGGCATTTAATGCCCTTGTCCCCTGCCGTCAGAGTTAGTTATAGAGCACTATACAAACACTGTTCCAACTACCACCCATTTTACATTTTTACCCTCGACTGCGTTGCCACCTGTCGGTGACCCCTTTGACCTATAAAAGGAGGCCCATGCGCAACGTAGAGGGGGTTCCGATCATGGATCACTCTCACGCTTGGTTCTGTTAGGGATCAGCACTTTAGCTCTTCTTGCTCCCGAGCCAAGAACGCAATACAAACCAAGGCAGGAGTAGGGTTTTACACATCCGTGTGGCCCGAACCTGGGTAAACTGCTCGCGTGTTTGCCTCGATCTGCTCTTTGTGTATCCTCCGCCCCCTTGCCGTACCGAAAAGGGGCTCCGGTCCCATAGGTGTTCGTGGGCGATCAGTTTCCCCGACATCTTTGGCGCGCCAGGTAGGGGGACGGAGGGCTGCTCTCTTTCGACCTTCGGGGAGGAGGGGAGCGGCGGGGGTTTCTGGAGGATGAAGAAGCAACGGGCGAATGGAAGGAACTGCCCCTGTTTCCCCTGCTTTTAAGGGGGGAGGGGGGGACGTTCCGCATTTCCCCATTAAAGAAACAGGCCACGATCTCTCCCACGACGCCGCGATCGACACGTGCCGTTAGGGAGGGCCGCGGTGGATACGGAGTGGGATAGGACGTGCCCGTGAGAGCTCTAGGCCCACTCCGGCAAACGCACCTCTTCGGAGTGCTGCGCTGCCGTCGAGGACACACCATCAAGCTCCACCGGCAAGTGTAAGAAGACGATGGCAGCTCCGCCAACTACCAAGAAGGTGTCCGCCAAGGAGGACGGCACTGGTGGTACTTTCACCATCAGTGCCACGCTCTATCCCAAATAGGAAAGCACGCTCGTTGCTTTCCTGCGGGCGAATGTCGACGTGTTTGCATGGCAACCGTCCGACATCCCCGGTGTTCCCAGGAAAGTAATTGAGCACAAGCTTGCTGTTTGTCCTCACGCGCGGCCCGTCAAGCAGAAGGTTAGAAAACAAGCGGTGGAGCGCCAAGAGTTTATCGCTGAAGAAATCAAGAAGCTGGAAGCGGTAGGCCTTGTCAGAGGTGTACTCCATCCCACGTGGTTGGCCAACCCTGTTGTCGTGCGCAAGGCGAACGAGAAGTGGAGGCTTTGTATTGACTTCACCGACGTGAATAAAGCTTGTCCCAAAGATCCATTTCCCCTGCCGCGCATTTACCAGATTGTTGACTCCACGGCTAGATGTGAGTTGCTTTCATTTCTTGATGCATATTTAGGATACCACCAGATCTTTATGGCTGAAGAAGATGAAGAGAAGACCGCATTCATTACTCCATGTGGCACTTATTGCTTCATACGCATGCCTTTCGGATTGAAGAATGCGGGTTCAACATTTGCAAGGGTTGTCCATACAGGTTTTGAGCCACAGATTCACAGAAACGTGGAAGCATACATGGATGACATAGTAGTCAAGAGCAAGGATAGGGCAACACTGATACAAGATCTAGATGAAACCTTTGCGAATCTGCGCAAGATCCAACTCAAGTTCAACCCCGAGAAGTGTGTGTTTGGAGTCCCCTCCGGCAAGCTTCTTGGGTTCTTTGTGTCCCAGAGGGGGATTGAAGCCAATCCCGACAAGATTAAAGCCATTGAGCAGATCGAAGCACCGAAGGGCGTCAAGGATGTACGAAGGCTTGCCGGCTGCGTGGCTGCTCTCAGCAGGTTTATTTCTAAGTCTGTAGAACGCGCCCTGCTATTTTTCAAAATCTTGAAAAAGGCAGGTCCAATGAAATGGACTCCGGAAGCGGAGGCAGCACTGCAAGACTTGAAGAGGTACCTGTCCTCCACTCCAATACTTGTCGCACCTAAGCCACAAAAAAAGTTGCTGTTGTACTTAGCGGCAACCAATCAAGTGGTTAGTGCTGCGTTAGTAGCGGAGAGGGAGGCGGACGGTGAGCCAATAGCCGCGGCAAGCACATCCAGCGACAAGCAGGGGGCTTCCCCGACAAGATCCAGTCCCGAAAAGGATGGGTCTGCGCAGATGCAAGAAGAGGTGCAAAAGAAGATGGTGCAGTGCCCAGTCTACTTTATCAGCTCCCTTCTGCAGGGGGCTAGATCAAGGTACTCTGGTGTGCAGAAGCTGCTTTTTGGCCTTCTCATGGCCTCGAGAAAGTTGCGCCACTACATCCAAGCACATGAGATAACAGTGGTCACTCGCTTTCCGCTGAATAGGATACTCCAAAATCTAGAAGCAACAGGCAGGATTGTCGAGTGGGCACTAGAACTGTCAAGCTTTGGCCTTAAGTTTGAGAGTACTTCAACTATCCAGAGCAGAGCATTGGCAGAGTTCATAGCAGAATGGACACCAACGCCAGACGAAGAGATTCCAGAGACGAGCATCCCCGTCAAGGAAGCAAGCAAAGAATGGATAATGTATTTTGATGGTGCCTTCTCGCTGCAAGGCGCCGGTGCCGGCGTGCTGCTTGTCGCACCCACCGGAGAGCACCTCAAGTACGTCGTCCAAATGCACTTTCCCAAGGAGCAAGCAACGAACAATACTGCAGAGTATGAAGGTTTGCTTGCCGGCCTCACAATCGCGGCAGAGCTTGGGATCAAGAAGCTGATTGTGCGGGGTGACTCGCAGTTGGTTGTCCGCCAAGTGAACAAGAGCTACCAGAGTCCGTTGATGGAAGCTTACGTCGACGAAGTGAGTAAGCTTGAAGAGCACTTTGAAGGCTTACATATGGAGCACGTTCCAAGAGCTCAGAACGACATCGCAGACGGCCTGTCAAAGTGTGCTGCACTAAAGCTACCTGTGGAACCAGGGATCTTTGTGCTCAAGCTAACTCAACCATCCGTAACACCATCGACTGGGTAGAGTAAGAAGAGGAAGTTGGTTTCTGGTGACTACTTACCGGCAGAGCTCCCCGAAGCCGCCGCCAATAAGGTCCCCAAGGTCAACGACAAGATTGCTGAGGAGCGGTCTGCTCCTGCAAATCCTAGGGTTTGTACAGTTAAAGCAGGCGTTCCCGACAAGTTTTGCTCCGGCAAGCTTGCTGGGGAACGTCAAGCTCCGGCTAAGCTGCAAGTTCTTACCGTGGAAGCTGACGTTCTCGCAGCAGCACAGATGCCTTTAGTCCTTGTCGTCGAGCCGCAGGCTCCTGCATGGGCACAGCAGATCGTCCGTTTCCTCCAGACAGGAGAACTTCCCGAAGAGCAAGAAGAAGCTGAAAAAGTAGCCCGGCAGTCAAGTATGTACCAGTTTGTCGGCGACGAACTGTACAGAAGGAGACTCAACGGTGTGAAATTAAAGTGTATTCCCCGGGAAGTTGGACAGAAGCTGTTGGCAGAGATACATGGAGGCATATGTGGTCACCACATTGGCGCAAGAGCACTTGCCGGCAAGGCGTTCCGGCAAGGTTTCTATTGGCCAGAAGCCCTCCAAGATGCAACTGCACAAGTAACCAAGTGTGAAGCGTGCCAGTTCCATTCCAAGCAGATATATCAGCCAGTTCAAGCTCTCCAGACGATCCCTTTGTCCTGGCCATTTTCGGTCTGGGGGCTCGATATCCTCGGCCCCTTTCCCCGCGCAGCCGGGGGCTTTGAGTACTTGTACGTTGCCATCGACAAGTTCACAAAGTGGTCGGAAGTGGAACCAGTGAGAAAGGTGACCGCACAGTCAGCAATCAAGTTCTTCAGGTCGATTGTTTGCCGTTTTGGGATCCCTAACAGGATCATCACCGACAACGCAACGCAATTAACAAGTCGCACCTTCATGCAATATGTCCAAGACCTTGGCGCCAAGGTCTGCTTCGCTTCTGTTGCTCATCCGAGAAGCAACGGTCAAGTGGAGAGGGCAAATGCTGAAGTGCTGCGCGGCCTCAAGACAAGGACTTTCGACAAGCTGCACAAGTGCGGAAGAAACTGGATCGAGGAGCTGCCGGCGGCTCTTTGGTCGATCTGGACGACGCCAAATCGAGCTACTAGACAGACACCTTTTGCTCTAATCTATGGAGCAGAGGCAGTTCTCCCGACGGAACTCGTATACGGGTCACCTCGAGTGCTCGCTTATGATGAGCTCGAGCAAGAGCAGCTACGACAAGACGACGTGATGCTCCTTGAGGAAGACCGTCTTCAGGCTGCTGTACGAGATGCTCGATACCAGCAAGCTTTGTGCTGCTACAATAGCCGCAAAGTTAAATCCAGAAGTCTCGAGGAAGGCGACCTTGTTCTTCGGCGCGTTTAGTCTGCCAAGAATTCCAACAAGTTGACGCCAAAATGGGAGGGCCCTTATCGGGTGAAACAAGTCACTAGGCCCGGCGCAGTCCGCCTAGAGACCGAAGATGGCTTACCGGTGAGCAACTCCTGGAACATTGAGCATGTCCGCAAATTTTACCCGTAAGGCGCGGTTGCCTTGATCCGCTCTGGCAATCACCTTTTGTACAAGTCTTGCCACTGATGCATGTAATCCTCTGTACAAAGCCGGGCACAGACCCCGTGAATCAGTAAAGCTTATGCGCCTCGTACAACTTGTCATTTCATGCCCTTTATACTTTCTTGCATGTACTATCTGACACTTTGTGCAGCACCTATCCACGGTAAGCAATAACAAGCCACAAGACTCCATATCTCTGTTTTCTCTCCTTTCTTTTCTCTCAAGCAGAAGAAGTTTCCCTCGCGCACAAGTTTGCCGGGGGGGGGGGAGGAGATAGTGGTATGGACCAAATGCCGTTCAAGAGAGCCTTGCCTTGCCGGGAAGCAAACGACACAAAAGCTAAGTTGCCAAAGTTTGAGCGATCAAATTTTTAAAATTTTAAGTTATATTCCTTGAACGACCTCGCTTAGTATGGAAGACCTATGCGCGGAGGAACCAACTCGTGGCTAGCCGCGCCCTTACTTTGTTTCGAGCACGCTCAACGGCTTATGTGTGCTGCGACTAATGTCGCGCCCTTGCTTCGTTTTTGAATTTGCTCAACAACCTAAGTGTGCTGCGACTAGCTGCGACAAGGTTTCTTGTCAGCAACGGCATTGCCAGCAGGCTGCTGAAGTTTCGCACTCAGCGCTCGCGGCAAGGGTCCCTACACCGGCAAGTTCCCTAAAAGCGTAGGTTAAAAGCATACAAAGCAAAGAAGTCAAGTAAAGGAAATAACGTCGCATTAACTACCCAAAATAAAGTTATATTACAAAGCAACTTGTCGCAGTTCTAATAAGACTATTGTTCATAACTTGGTTGGCAGCGACAAGGAAAGAAGAAGGTGAACGAGACTAATCCGCGCGGTCGCCCTCGACCCTCTTGATGCCGCCCACCTTGTTCACAATAGGCGTGACAAGGGCCTTGAGCGCCTCCTGATCAACGTCCGGTGGCAGGGTCCTGAGGACGTTGGTGAGGTTCAGGCCTGGGTTGCGGTGCGCTATCTTCATCATAACCTTCTCGAGGGCCCCCGTGCAGAGCCTGCGTGACTCGTCCGCCAGCTGCTTTGGGATCCTTTCCCGGAGCTGCTGGAGGGCCGGCGCCACCCCCCTGAAGAACAAACTCAACTTGGCGCTGTGAGGGAGATTCTCGTCGGTGGAGTACCCAAGGTGCTCCTCCCCCAGCTCCGCCAGCTCCTTGTCGACGTCAGCAGCGGCGGAAACAAGACCCTCTGTCCAGTGCTCCACCGTCAGCCTGAAGTTGTTTTGGGAGATGGCGGCGCTGTCCAACAGCGCCTTCTCGGCCCTGAGCTCCTCCTTCAGGTTCGCCTCCCGCTCTCTGGCGCCGTCAAGCGTTGTGGTAAGAGTGGATAACTTCAACTCCAGATCAGCGATGGAGTCCTTGGCGACGGCGAGCTCCTTGCCCTTGTCGGAGAGGCGGACCTGTAGCTCGGAATGGCTGTGGGCGTCCTTCTCCCTCTCGAGTTTCGGTGCGGCAACCTCCTCGCCGCTCGTCTTGAGGTTGGCCTCTAGTTGCGCCACCCTCGCCTCCAAGTCCCTCTTGGCGGTCTCGGCAGCTGCAGCAGCATACTTCGCTTCCTGCAGAGCTCCGCCAAGAGACTGTTCACGCACGGCAAGCTCGTCCTCGTGGCTGTCGAGGTCGACCTTCCGCTGCGTTAGTTCGCCTTCTTGCTGGGACAACTCCTCGGCGGTAAGCCGTTGCTGCTCCTCTGCTTCAGCCTTCTCAAGAATGAAAGCCTGATGCGCCTCGGCAAGCTGCTCTCGCTCCTCCGCCAAGGATTGGAGAGCTGCTTGGTTGTTGGCTCGGAGCTCTTCGGCGCGCTTCTCCAAGTCGGCGACCGCCTTGGCGGCCAGAGCCTCTCGGGACTCCAACTTGGCCTGCCGTGCGCGGTACAAAGCCAGAAGCCTGCGCAGCAGCCGCTCCTCCTCGGGCTCGCTGCTGCTGCTTGGCGCGTCAACGAACTTTAGTCCAGCGGAGGCAAGGACCTCCCCGTCGAAGACCTCTCCCTCTACGGGCGCCCTGGATGTGGACGCCCACGGGAGCTGAATGAAGACACCATTGCCGGCCTCCAGATAGGCGTCTGGATCGGCTGCGGCAGCGGAGGGTTCGTCGGTCGGCCCAGCGCCTGACGCTCCTGCGGCCTCAGGGCCGTCAGTGCGGCTGCCAGACCCCTCCTCAGCTGCCGCGCCAGCAGCCTTGGCGGCCTCGTCGGCGGCGGGCTCGTTAGCACCGGCCGCCTCTTCAGTAGCGGCGGCGTCGCCAGTGTTGCCGCGTGCGTCCTCCTCGGCGGCGGCCTCCGTCTCCATCGGCTCTGTGGCGGATGGGTCTGACAAAAGAAAAGAAAAAGAAGGAAAAATTGTCAAGCAAATATCCAAAAAAGAGAAGATCCAAAGAAGAAAAGTCCAAAGGCTTACCTGCGCGGGCTGACTCCTCGGTGAGGTTCCTCGCCGGAGAGCTCTCCCTCGGCACCATCGTGGCAGTTCCCGCCGGCGGAGGGCCGCTAGCGCCATCCCTTGGCGGGGTGCTCGCCCTTGGCGGGGTACTCGCCCTTGGCGGGGTGCTCGCCCTTGGCGGAGTGTCCTCCCTTGCTGGGGAGCTCCCCATTGGCGGTACGGTCGAGGCATGCGGCGCGTCGGGGACGGTCTCCTGGCGCTCCTGATGCTGCTGCTCTGCTTCTGCACAAGTCAACAAACGAAACATCAACAATGATAGAAGGCCCACGCGCACCCGGCAAGTGGAAAGTGGACAAAGGGCTTACACGCTGGGGGCTGCGCTGGGGGCTGCGCTGGAGAACAGCTGCCGGGTCCGGCAAGCTTGTCGCAGGCGCACCCCCTGCCGAAGCCGCGGGCTCGTCCTCAATAACGATCACTGGGATCTTGGCCCTCTTCGCCGCCCTCTGGGCCAGAGTCCTGGGAGAAAGACAGGATCAGAATCAGGCAAAAGGGATACAAGACAAGAATCAACAGAAAACCAAAGAGAAACAAGAATCGCGAAGACTTACTCTTCTTCCTCCTCATCGTCGGAGCTGAGCGCCGAGAAATCAAAGTCCGGCTCGCGCGTCCCGGCGCGAGGAGCTGGGGGAGTGGGCTACCTTGGCCGCTTGGCGGGAGCAGGGGCGGCGGTCTGAGAAGACCCCGCTTCGGTTGTCGCCGAGGCACGAGGGGCGGAAGGAGCAGTGGAGCCGGTCCGGGAAGATCCCCCTCCGGTTGCTGTTGAAGAACGAGGCGCTCCCTTGGCGGCCTTGCTCGTCGCGGTGGCGCGTGTCGGACGGCGCTGTGGCTGTTGGCCCGCCGGCCGCCCCGCCACGTCTACGGCCTTGCGGAGGCGCCTCCTTGTCTGAGCCGGAGGACTTGCTGGTGGCGGTGAGCTACCCGAGGACGTAGAAGAGGAGTCGAGGCCCAGCGAGCCGCCCGAGTCCTCGGCAGGGTCGCTTGACCAGACGCCCTGCTCGGCGGGCCCGCTTGACTCGGCGCCCTGCTCGGTGGGCTCGCTTGTCTCGGCGAGTCACCCGGCAAGCTTTCCCGCTTTGCGAAGCTCTTCCTCCTCGGCGAGGCTTGACGCCTCCGCTGCCTCCGCTTCCTCCACAGTATACCCGAACTCACCCGCGGCCCTGGCTGCCGCTGCCTCTTCCATCCTGGTGGCAATATATGCCATCTCCTGGTCGGTGGTGTCGCGGGTGAGGCCCCTCTTCTCATCAACATCGACTGGCAGCTCCACCAGGTTGTCAAAGAACGTCTGCACGGCTTCGTCGGAAGGTTCCCGCCAAGTGGGGTCGATCCCGTGGGAATCGCACAGCGGCATCGCCGCGTGGATGGCACTGAGCGCAGAGCTATTGCACAATGGAACTACGCCCGACGGCAGCGCAAACCACTCAGGATGGGCGGAGTCGTAATTAAATAGCGCTTGGAGCATTGCGTTGAGCTCCAAGACAGTGAAGTTGTAATTGAGGCTCGGGCGCAGCCTCATGATGTCTGTCGCGTTCTCGAACTCCCAAGCAGCCCTCTTCCTCTCCTGCAAGGGAGCGATGCGGCGGCGGAGAAAGTCTACTCCGACTGCACCTACAGTGAGCCTGGCTTGCCGAAGGCGAAGGATCCGAGTGGTGGCTATCTTCAGCTTGTCGTCTTCGGGGGCCAGGTCACTCCAGTCGTTGCCGCGTACTACTGCGACTTGGCGCCGGGAAGTGAATGACTGCGGGTCATCCTCTATAATCCAACACCAGTTGGCCCTCCACTCATCCCACTTGCCGCGGAGCTCCCCCGTCAAGTAAGCCTCTTTCTTATGGGTCCTAAAAATCCAAGAGATTCCGCCAGATAGAGGTGACCCTAACTCGACCCGAGGTATGAAGTAATGGCGGAAGAGGGCTACATTGGGGTAAACTCCGACGAAATTTTCGCACGGATGTGCGAAAATGGCCATGGTCAAGACGGCGTTTGGGGTGAAGTCAAGGGGATGAAACACGTAGGTATTCATGATGTCGCAGAAGAATTCCGAGAAGGGCGGGCAGAGCCCACAGTAGAAGAACAGAGCGAAGAAGGCATAGCCGTTAGGGTACATCTCGCAGGCCACGGCGGGGGAGTACCTTGGTGCGCGGGTGCGCCTTCGTCTCCCTCGACCAGAAGAGGTAGAAGGTGTCTTTCAGCTCCTCCGCATCAAGCCTTGGCGGGAAGACCGCCATCTTCTTTCGTATTGCTACTAGCCGCAGCGCCTTGGCAGACTTCGCGGCCTTCGCCTTCTCGCCCTTCGGGGCCATGGCGGGGACGATGGGGGAAGTCGACGGCGCTGGTGATGCTGGCGGCGGCGGAGGGGGACGGAGCGCTGCTCTCTTTCGACCTTCGGGGAGGAGGGGAGTGGCGGGGGTTTCTGGAGGATGAAGAAGCAACGGGCGAATGGAAGGAACTGCCCCTGTTTCCCCTGCTTTTAAGGCGGGAGGGGGGGATGTTCCGCATTTCCCCATTAAAGAAACAGGCCACGATCTCTCCAACGACGCCGCGATCGACGCGTGCCGTTAGGAAGGGGCGCGGTGGATACGGAGTGGGATACGGCGTGCCGCAGGCCGCGCGTGCCCGTGCACTATTTTGGGCCTGGCCCAACAGCGCTCGGCACCGTGTATGGCCCAGGCCCGGGGGCTCCTGTCGGTGTACTAAAGTAGGGGTACCTTAGTATCCCGAACTTGTGCACGGGCAGTTGCAGCGTCCCGTGGCAGGGCTTGTCGCGCGACCGCCAAGGCCCACTGTGGTTCCTTTGGAGCTATTCAAGAACAAAGTATTCAAGGTAAAGAAATAAGCCCCCGGCAAGAGGAGCTTGCTAGGAAGGCCACTCAAGGCTCGAGACCACTTCTTTGGCACAAGACCCTGGCAAGAAGAGCTTGCCGGGAAGGCCAAACATGGCATTTCAAGAGACTTGTCGCGACGCGCCACGCATCCCGGCAAGGCCCGGAGAGCGACAAGCTTCCGGGCACGACAAGGTAGCAACCGCGGCAAGGCGCTTGCCGCGGCAAACTTCCATTAGGTCCCCGCGGTCCAGCGCATCCACCCACATGTCGCTCTGGGACCCTTCCAGACGCACGTGGCGGAAGGCTGTGCAGCCTGGGGTACATGGTGGCAAGCTGCGATGACAAGGCCACCGTCGTGGCGGACGGTGGCGCCCTGACGGACGCTTTTTTGCACTATTTAGGGCGACGGCGACGGGCATTTAATGCCCCTGTCCCCTGCCGTCAGAGTTAGGTATAGAGCACTATACAAACACTGTTCCAACTACCACCCATTTTACATTTTTACCCTCGACTGTGTTGCCACCTGTCGGTGACCCCTTTGACCTATAAAAGGAGGCCCATGCGCAACATAGAGGGGGTTGGGATCATCGATCACTCTCACGCTCGGTTCTGTTAGCGATCAGCACTATAGCTCTTCTTGCTCCCGAGCCAAGAACGCGATACAAACCAAGGCAGGAGTAGGGTTTTACGCATCCGTGCGGCCCGAACCTGGGTAAACTGCTCGCGTGTTTGCCTCGATATGCTCTTTGTGCATCCTCCGCCCCCTTGCCGTACCAAAAAGGGGCTCCGGTCCCATAGGTGTTCGTGGGCGATCAGTTTCCCCGACAGAGCGACATCACATAAATGGCTTATATCAAAAGTAAATAACAAGAATGCCACAGTCGGACGTCTTAGCGACCTCACATAAAGGGCTTATATTCAAAAGTAACTAGCAAGAATGCCACAGTCGGACGTCTGAGTGACATCACATAAAGGGCTTATACCAAAAGTAAATAACAATAATGCCACAGTCTGACGTCTGAGCGACATCACATAAAGGGCTTATATTCAAAAGTAAATAGCAAGAATGCCACAGTCGTACGTCTGAGCGACATCACATAAAGGACTTATATTTCATTATTCGAATTTCCAGTATCTCATGAAGGTAAATCATTCCAAGGGAATACTCAGTACATAATTATAAACTGGTTAGTCCATCCACAGGAATAAGATTCAGACGGGTTTACCACTCTTAGTTCCATGTTTATATACCAGAGGTTATCACTAAGACTGACATTGAGACGCACGCTGAGACTGACGGTGGTACTGACATTGATATGACGATCAAAGTCCTTGACCATGGACATGGTTACTCGAATGGTTTTGACTCTGCAGAGTTTGTACTCTTTAACCACAGCCAATGGATTTCAGTAGTCCCAAAGGACTAGTTCCGTTTACGGTATTTTAGCGGAAACACAACTAACGAGTACACAGCCATTCCACATCCCGCTGCCAGGAATCACCCTAGGCAACGTTCACGAAAAACTTTAAGATGGGCAGGCTACAACCTCGAATAGCATGGGATCAAATTTATATCGCACGCTCTAAGGGGTGCCCCCCTCTCGGTCCCAACCGGAAACACTCATGCCCCCTGACCGGTTGACGGGCTTTAATCTAGGGTCGTGGAACCCTCATCCCGGCCCCTCTATTTGGTGTGTACAAGGAAAGAGGTTTGCAACTGACTAGACCGTATTCTTTGCAAAAGACATGTGGCAGCACAAAAAGGAGACCAACGGGAACGTGACTTGATCCACGTTAATACTGAAGTTAAACGGTTAACATAAGATGGGCATGCTTCAACAATACCAGCTTACCACCTATCATGCCACCACATGATCAGGTTGTCTCGCCATCTTATGAACACATCAACTTTCGAAGCTCACTGGTAGCTTGTCTTGCATGCAATATAACATTCACAAATGCTTATATAAACATGCCATGAGAAAAACTAGTCAAGAAAACATAAATACCTGGTTCGGAGAAGTCGGAGTCTAGCTCGGCGAAGTTTGCGGCTCCGTCACCTCCCTTGGTATCTACGTATAAAATAATTCAGATACTAACGTAAATACCGCGCGGGCAAACAATTGTTCCAAATATTTTTCAAATAAATATGATAAAAAACTAGACAAAAAAATAAAGATGACAAAAAGCGAATAAACTCAAAAACATCTTCTATTTAAAAGTTATTAAGGTTTTAGCCCAGGGGCTCATCAGTGATGAAACAGAAACTTTCCAGGGGCTAGTTTAGAAAAACAGAAAACGCTTTGGTCGGAAATACACCAACCCAAAAGAAACACGCACTTTGCCCGAAGGCGCTTTCAGAAAACGGTTCGAATAAAAGAGAAGGAGCTGATGAGGGGGTCCCACCCGTCAGGTTTGAAATTTCACCTTTGACCGAAGCAAACGGCGATCGCCGGCGACGATGGATGGCGATCCAGAGGAGGGCAAGGGTACGGGTGCACTCACAGGATGGTTCCGCATCGGTGGGTGGTGGACTTGGTTGTCGGCGAGCACAACGTCGACGGTGGCCTCCACTCCGGCGGACGGCGGTTCGGGCGGTGATGGATCTCGCTGGGGAGGGCTGCAAACCTCAAATTGAAGCGCGGGCTAGGGGAGTGGGTGCACTAGGAGGCTACTGGCACAATTTGGGAGGCGGGGGTGCTCTCACCAGAGAGAAACTTGCCGGAGCCCGAAGCGGATCAGGGCGGCCGGAGCTGTGGAAGAAGGCCTCCTCGAGGTCCTTCTAGTGGCTGGGCGTGGTTCTGGTGAGGTGGGTGAGTGGTGCTGGGTCGAAGGCGAGCTCGGGGCCTCTATTTATGGCCGGCCCAAGGCGGTTGCCGAGAACGGGGTTCCTCCGGCGAGCACTTACGGCGAGGCAGTGGTCGTGCTGGGGTTTTAGGTGATGGGGCGTCTGCGGATTGGTTCACTGGTTCCATTCAACGGTTCATTCTGGTTCAACTTGGGCGATACTCCAAGTTCTTGACGGAACGGCCTCACGGGCTCGTCGGCGGCAGAGAGCGCGCTCTGCGCCTCTTAGGCCACGGTGACTGTTCTGCATAGCGCACATAGGAGAGGAGGTCCACGCGGAGGCTTCTGGTGGCGTGGGCGATGCTGGACGGCGCCGTACTGCAGGGCTGGCTCCTGCTGGCCGCCACGGGTGGTTCTGCCACCGCGGAAGACGCCGGAGCTGACGAGCCACGTCACCACCGACGCTCGCGCCCGTCCAGGCGACCGTGCGGCGCACTAGATAAGAAGGAGGAGTAGTGAGTAACGAGCCAACGAGGGCACTAGCAAGATTGATGCTGCTGACTGACGGAAACGACACTCACGGCAGAAACCAAACACTGAAACTCTGAACTTTGACAGTAACAGTGCACACGAGCTGTGGGAGGAAATGATTTAGACGTGTGGAAAAATTTTCTGGAGCTGGGACTTGGTGAAGTGATGTCTTGATGCATTTGGCGACTGCCTGAATTTTCACAGATTTTTAGGAAGAGAAAAAGAATGAATTTCACCAAAATAGGCAAATCTGGTCCAAACTTGCAGCAAGCAAATTTTGAAAAATTTTAACTGTGAACCAGCAGATCTTGATGGATCTAGGTTGAGGGTACTAAGGACTAGCCAGGGGAATTTATTTGGAACTAAAACTCAAAGGGAATTTAGTATTTCCTTTGTAAATCACTAAGGTCCAAAATAAATGGCAGAAAAAGATTTGAGGACAAAATAAATAGAAATAAAATCAAGTGGGAGTTGAACTTTGCTGGTCATGATGCTTGACTTGACCCAATGTGGGAAGGTGGGTTTTGGAAGAAAGTTTTCAACGGGTGTCTTGGCAAAAGAGAAATTTTTGAATGGGAAAGGATAAGCCCATAATTTTATAGGAATGCTTTTTAATACAAAGGAATTGTCAAGACCTTCCAAAATTATTTGTGCTGAGCCAACACAAGATGAAAATCCTCAAGACCAAAGATCAAGGTTGAGAAGGACACATAAAATATTTGTCATAAAAGATTTGAGAAGGAGGGGTTTTAAGAAGAATTTAAATAACCTCCTTCCAAGAAAATAAAGAATTTCATAAAACCAAATTCCAAATTTTTGGAGTGTTACAACAACTACCCCCTTAGGAAAAATCTCGTCCCTGAGATTTCAGCTGATCCTCAAATAGGTATGGCTACTCTGTCCGAAGAAAATCCTCTCTTTCCCAAGTCGCTTCATCCAAGGTGTGATTGCTCCACTGAACCTTGAGAAACTTAATTGTTTTATGACGGGTCCTCCTTTCAGACTCCTCCAATATTTTTATTGGACGTTCCCTGTAGGTGAGGTCTGGTTGCACATCAATGCTCTCATGAGATACCTGCTTCTCTGGGTTGCTTACACACTTCCTCAACCGTGAGACGTGGAACACGTCGTGGACGTCTGACAGTTCTTTTGGTAGGTCTAGCTGGTAGGCTACTGTGCCTCTTCGTGCAACTACACAGAAGGGTCCAATAAATCGTGGTGCTAGATTCCCTTTAACTTTGAATCGTTGCAGGCCCCTCATAGGAGATACACGTAGATACACATTTTCACCGGGTTCAAAGCTGACTTCACGATGTTTTTGATCGTAATAACTCTTTTGTCGGCTCTAGGCTGTCTTGAGTCGATCCCTGATTAGTCTAACCTTCTCCTCAGCTTCCTTGAGCATGTCTGGGCCGAAGATGCGACTGTCTTCTATTTCTGACCAATTTAATGGTGTACGACATCTTCGCCCATACAAGGCTTCAAAAGGTGCCATTTGTAGACTGGCTTGGTAACTGTTGTTGTATGCGAACTCGGCATACGGCAAGCTTTCTTCCCAACTGGTCCCATAGGTGAGAACACATGCCCTCAGCATGTCTTCTAGAATTTGGTTCACATGTTCAGTTTGTACTCTAGTCTGGGGGTGGTATGCTGTACTGAATACTAGTTGAGTCCACAGAGCCTGTTGTAAATGATCCCAAAATTTGGAGACAAATTGAGTGCCTCTATCGGATATTATAGTCTTCGGAACTCCATGCAGTCAAACTATACGGGAGAGGCAAAGTTTGGCAAGCTTCTGAGAGGTGTGGGTTGTCTTTACTGGGATGAAATGTGCCACCTTAGTTAATCTATCTGTGATGACCCATATGGCATCATTTCCGTGTTGTGAACGAGGTAGTCCGACAATAAAATCCATTCCAATTTCGTCCCATTTCCACTCAGGTATTTTGTTTGGATGTAATAGTCCTACTGGTTTTTGGTGCTCGGCTTTAATGCGCTGACATGAATCACAACATGCAATGAATGTGGCTATATCCCTTTTCATACCGTGCCACCAAATTTTTTCCTGAATGTCCTTGTACATTTTGGTCCCTCCAGGACGGATTGAATATGTAGCGGTGTAGCCTTCGGCTAGAATTTGCTTTTTGAGATCCTTTATATTTGGTACGCAAAGTCTGTCTCTGTACCATAATATTCCCTTATCGTCTACGACGAATTCTGAGGCCTTGTCCAGATTCACTTTTCTTTTTATGCCTTCGATGCTGGGGTGTCCATGCTGATCCTTCTTAATCTGTTCCATTAGGGTGGGCTATATTTCCAAATTTGACAGATTTCCTTCAGTGACCATCACCAAGTTGAGTTTGGCGAACTCCTGCTGAAACTCAGGTCTCAAGTTTTGTAGACTGTCGTTGCCCGAGCTGGAGTTTCGACTAAGAGCATCTGCCACTACATTCGCCTTTCCTGGATGGTAGTGAATGCCAACATCATAATCTTTCACTAATTCCAACCAGCGCCGTTGTCGTAAATTGAGTTCTGGTTGCGTGAAAATATATTTGAGGCTTTTATGGTCCGTATATATTTCACAACGATTTTCAAGCAAAAAGTGCCTCCACTCCTTGAGCGCATGAATGACTGCTACCAATTCTAAGTCATGAGTAGGATAATTTCCTTCATGCTTTCCTAGTTGCCGGGAGGTGTATGCGACTACCTTGCCTTCTTGCATTAGTATGCATCCGAGGACCTTCCGGGATGCGTCACAATATACTTTAAAACTCTTATGTATGTCCGGTACAACCAATACTGGTGTTGTTGTTAATTTCCTTTTGAGTTCTTGGAAACTTTTCTCGCAAGCTTCAGTCCATTTCAATTTATTATCCTTCTTGAGTAACCGTGTCATTGGTTTTGCTATGGTGGAGAACCCCTCAAAAAACCTTCGGTAATATCCAGCCATTCCCAGGAAACTTCGTACATCTGTTACGTTGGCCGGTGGTTTCCAGCCAAGTATGACCTTGACTTTTTCTGGGTCCACGGCAACACCTTCTTGGGTCAATACGTGGCCTAGAAAACCAACCTGTCTTAACCAAAACTCACATTTGCTGAATTTAGCGTATAGTTGATGTTTCCTTAATTCTCCCAGTACAATTCTGAGATGTAAAGTATGTTCTTCTGGCGTCTTAGAGTATACCAGGATATCATCAATGAACACCACAACAAATTTGTCCCATCCTTTTTCCTTGGCAAATAATACTGGTGAACCCCAAGGTGAGGAGCTGTCCCGTATAAATCCTTTGTCCAGCAACTCTTTTATTTGCTTCTTTAATTCCACCAACTCGGAGGTTGCCATTCTATAGGGTTTCTTGTAAATGGGGGTGGTTCCAGGTGCTAGCTCAATGATGAACTCTATTTCCCGGTCTGGTGGCATGCCTGGCAGTTCTTCGGGAAATACGTCCGGGAACTCACACACTACCGGAACTTTTCTTAACTCTGAAGTGTCCACCTTGTTCAATCTTGGTTGGTGTGATACTGGTCTTTCTTGAGCTGCAACCTTTATCGTCTTCCCGTGATGACGAGTAAGAATTACAGTCCGATTGAAGTAGTCGATAAATCCCTTGTTGGTGGTTAACCAGTCCATTCCTAGGATAACATCCAGTCCCTTATTTTCCAATACAATGAGGTTTGTCTGAAACTTTAGTCCCTCAATCTCAATATTCACACCTTGGCAGTAACTCTGAGTGATTTTCTTAATCCCGGGGGACTTGATGGTCATGGATTTTCCCAAGGGAAGCATCAAAAAATCATTTTGCAAAGCAAATTTCTTTGAAATGTACGAGTGAGAAGCTCCAGAATCAAACAAAACGGTGGGAGGTATTGTGTTGACAGGGAACGTACCGAGTACGATATCCGAGGCATCCTGTGCTTCCTCCTTGGTCACATGGTTCAAGTGACCTTTCTTGTGGTTGTTATTGGGGTTGAAGTTGTTACGCTTGGGTGCTGAATTGTTTCCACTATTGTTCGGCTTGGGGGCCGAGTTTCTTGGTTTTGGGCACTGTTTGGCATAGTGTCCCTCTTCTCCACAAGCATAGCAAGTAACACCTGGGCGGTACGTAAAATCCTTGTCTCTTGAATGAAAATTTTTGTTCAGGCTTGGGACATTGGTCGTGGATTTGTTGGTTCCATTTTTCTGAAATTCAGTCTTGTTCCGGTTATTGCGAGTATGTGCAGTCTTGTCCCTTTTGCGCTTGCAAATATCCTCCAATCTACGGCGCTCATTTTCCAATGTAATAGGTTTGTTCAGAAGCGTTTTGAAATTAGGAAAGGTGTGTACGACCAGCTGGCATTTAAGTGCTGGTGCCAGACCGTCCAGAAATTTTTCCATCTTTTTATTTTCAGTCATATGCTCTTCGTTGGCATAACGAGATAATTGAGTAAACTGACTATTGTACTCAGTCACTGTCATGCTTCTCTGCTTGAGGTCATCAAACTCCCTTTTCTTGATCTTCATAATGCTTCTGGGAATGTGCGCCCCACGAAAACCTTCTTTAAATTATTCCCAAGTGATATTATTTTCATTGGGGTGCATGTGTAGGAAAATTTCCCACCATGATGCAGCTGCTCCAGTGAGGTAGTGCGATGCATAAAGTACCTTCTCACGGCCTGAACATTGTGTAATAATTAACTTCCTTTCAATGTCTTGAAGCCAATCATTGGCCTCAAGAGGTCTGTCAGTGTGAGAGAACGTTGGAGGACGTGTCTTTTGTAGTTCAGACAATTTGGAATGCTGCTGATATGGTTCACGGTGATTTCCCATATTGATAACATGGTACATCATTTCTTGATGCTGCTACTGGCTTTGCTCATAAAGGCGGCGTACTTGAGAAAATGCTGTTTCATTGCCTTGCTGACTTGACTGCCCCTGCGTGAAATTTTTACTTGTCTGGGTACCATAATTTTCTTCCGACGGACTTGGCATGGAACGAGTCCAGGGATGATGCATTTTCCACTCTGGGGTATTTTTGCAGAACTCATGAGAAAAACTGAGTGGCAAAAATAAATAAATAATTTTGCAAATGCGGAAAATTTAAGAACTCCAAAATTTTTTCAAGAAAATACTAGATTGCGCATGGAGAAGGACCGCTCAGTACATATCTTACACGCAAGCCGTAATTATATAGTACATCACTCGGGATGTGCGTACACATTCCTGACATTCCGAGTTCCTACAAGATGCTCACACAAACTACTTCTCACCAAACCTATATAAATATAAACATATCAAACAAGCGGACACATCGCGCGGCGGCTAGGCGCACTTAGTCGGAGATAGTGAAAACTACCCTCGGCCTGCCGAGGGTAAAACCCAGTGATGCTGGAGACTCAACCTCCTCCTCACTAATAGGCTCCAGGCGCGAAGTACTTGGTTGAGGAGCTGGTGCGGGCGCGGCAGGTGGTGCAGGTCTGATGGGAGTAGGAGTAATGAATTGGTCAAACTCCTCAGTGGTAGGCAGGCGGCGAGCCGTGGCTAAGATGGCAGGTGTATAGGATGCTGAGGACGTGACGTAAGTTAGTGGTGGTGCTGTATGGAGGAGCTTCCTCCTATTGGCGGAACAGCCCTGAACGAAGTCCATACGAGCAGCCACCAAGTCGTCCACAAGGTTATCAAAAGCTGCCTCAAGAGCCTTGAGATACTCAACCAACATTTCGATAGCCTCATCTCGCTCTCCCCTTGGGAAAGCGAACGCATAGTGACATGTATAAGGCACGTGGCATGGAAGGTAGCGGTAGCAACGAGCCTTCATCGAAGGAAGAGCATCCCGGAGACGAGCTATCGCCTCACGGGCAGCCATCTGCATGGCATGCCTCTCCGTAGGCATGGTCCTTCCCACAAATCGGAAGCAGCCCGAATCAGAACGCCCTCCCTTGAATTGCACCGCGGCCTGCTGCATCGACACGCTGTTGCTGATCTTGTGATGGTAGAGTGTGAACTCCGGATGAGTTGATGGCCCGATCGCGACCTTGGTGATGGAGACGAGAAGCTTGATAAACCCCTCAGGTACATTGGCGAACACCTGTGACTCACAGTCGCTGCCAGCCATCTACAAAAGTAGACAAAAATTCCGAATAGTCAAATCATAAATTTATGATGACCAACAGAAAATTGCTACAACTGCAAAATGTTGAAATAGCACTTATTTCGCTAATAACCGATTAGCGAATACACCTAGTGGCTTCCTACAGTCAGCCTGGCTCTGGTACCAAGGTTGTCAGGACCGGCTTTCCAATAAAACATTTATTGAGAAACCGACCTTTTTATAAGACAAGTATAGGAGAATTCTCCTTACGGGTAGACAAATCCTTGATACAGAAATCCAAAAGTACTAAATATTTTACAAGGTTGAGCTGAGGCTGCTCACAAATTATTACAAGCACGCCGATATTATACATAAGGGCGGGTATGACACAAGGGGTATGGTGGCATAACTACTGACTCGTAATAAAAGTGGTGGTGGATATGTCACAGTGAAGTGGGTGACATGACTCTAAAATCTTACAGCTCATCGAGCACCGGAGTGAGGCTCGATGAATTTATTTGGTTAGCGGAAGCTTATATAATACAAGTGACCAACTCCAGGATTGTACGAGACTGACTGGGACTCCTCTAGGCGTCGGACTCGCTATCGAACTCTTCATCCATAAGATCGCCTTCGTCAACATCTGGCCAAATCAACAAGCCAGGTGAGTACTTTGAATGTACTGGCAAGACAGTTCGGACATAAGATATAACAAATGAAAACATGATGCACATGAGCAGACTAGTAATGCGCACTCAGATAATAAATTTTGCACTGCATGATAAATAAAAAGGAAGTCAGGCGGTAGTCCTCCCGAAATCCCAATAAAAATAGCTGAAGGCCGACCAGGTATCTGAAGCGATGCCTCGAAAGGGAAAATAAATTAACATGCCACAGTCGGGCGTCTGGGCGACACCACATAAAGGGCTTATATTGAAAAGTAAATGACAGTACGTGTCACAATCGGACGTCTGAGCGACGTCACATAAAGGGCTTATATCAAAACTAAATAACAAGAATGCCACAGTCGGACGTCTCAGCGACATCACGTAAAGGTCTTATATTCAAAAGTAAATAGCAAGAATGCCACAGTCAAACATCTGAGCGACATCACATAAAGGGATTATACCAAAAGTAAATAACAATAATGCCACAGTCGGACTTCTGAGCGACATCACATAAAGGGCTTATAATCAAAAGTAAATAGCAAGAATGCCACAGTCGGACGTCTGAGCGACATCACATAAAGGGCTTATATTTCATTGTTCGAATTTCCAAAAGCTCAGGAAGGTAAATCATTCCCAGGGAATACTCTGTACATAATAATAAACTGGTTAGTCCATCCGCAGGAATAACATCCAGACCGGTTTACCACTCTTAGTTCCATGTTTATATACTAGAGGTTATCACTGAGACTGACATTGAGACGGACGCAGAGACTGACGGTGGTACTGACATTGATATGACGATCAAAGTCCTTGACCATGGACATGGTTACTCGAATGGTTTTGACTCTGCAGAGTTTGTACTCTATAACCACAGCCAATGGATTTCAGTAGTCACAAAGGACTAGTTTCGTTTACGGTATTTTAGCAGAAACACAACTAACCAGTACACACCCATTCCACATCCCGCTGCCAGGAATCACCCTAGGCAACGTTCACGAAAAACCTTAAGACGACGAGGCTACAACCTTGAATAGCATGGGATCAAATTTATATCGCGCGCTCTAAGGGGTGCCCCCCTCTCGGTCCCAACCAGAAACACCCATGCCCCCTGACCGGTTGACGGACTTTAATCCAGGGCCATGGAACCCTCATCCCGGCCCCTCTATTTGGTGTGTACAAGGAAAGAGGTTTGCAACTGACTACACCGTCTTCTTTGCAGAAAACATGTGGCAGCACAAAAAGGAGACGAATGGGAACGTGGCTTGATCCACGTTAATACTGGAGTTAAACGGTTGACATAAGACGGGCATGCTTCAACAATACCAGCTTACAACATATCATGCCACCACATGATCAGGTTGTCGCACCATCTTATGAACACATCAACTTTCTAAGCTCACTGGTAGCTTTTCTTACATGCAATATAACATTCACAAATGCTTATATAAACATGCCATGAGAAAAACTACTCAATCAAACATGCAAAGCACTCATCATATCAAAGGTTCAAACATGCTTACCTAGTTCGGAGTAGTCGGAGTCTAGCTCGGCGAAGTTTGCGGCCCCATCACCTCCCTTGGTATCTACGTATAAAATAATTCGGATACTAACGTAAATACCGCGCGGGCATGAAAATTGTTACAAATATTTTTCAAATAAATATTATAAAAACTAGATAAAAAAAGAAAGATGACAGAAAAAGAATCAACTCAAAATCATGTTCTGTTTAAAAGTTATTAAGGTTTTAGCCCAGGGCCTAATCTATGATGAAAACTTTCCAGGGGCTAGTTTAGAAAAACAGAAAATGCTTCGGTCGGAAATACGCCAACCCAAAGGAAACACGCACTTTGCTCGAAGGTGCGTTCAGTATACGGTTCGAATAAAAGAGAAGGAGCTGACGAGGGTGTCCCACCCGTCAGGTTTGAAATCTCATCGTCGACCGAAGCAAACGGCGATCGCCGGCGATGATCGATGGTGATCTAGAGGAGGGCAATGGTACGAGTGCACTCACGGTATGGTTCCGCGTCGGTGGGTGGTGGACTTGGTCGTCGGTGAGCACCACGTCGACGGTGGCCTCCACTCCGGCGGACGGCGGTTCGGGCGGTGATGGATCTCGCCGAGGAGGGCTCCAAACCTCAAATTGAAGCGCGGGTTAGGGGAGTGGGTGCACAAGGAGGCTACTGGCACAATTTGGGAGACGGGGGTGCTCTCACCAGAGAGAAACTTGCCGGAGCCAGAAGCGGATCGAGGCGGCCGGAGCTAGGGAAGAAGGCCTCCTCGAGGTCCTTCTAGTGGCTAGGCGTGGTTCTGGTGAGGTGGAGGAGTGGTGGTGGGTCGAATGCGAGCTCGGGGCCTCTATTTATAGCCAACCTGATGCGGTTGCCGAGAATGGGGTTCCTCCGGCAAGCGATTACGGCGAGGCAGTGGTTGGGCTGGGCTTTTAGGTGACTGGGCGTCTGCGTATTGGTTCACTGGTTCCATTCAACAGTTAATCCTCATTCAACTTGGGCGATACTCCAAGTTCTCGACAGAACGGCCTCACGGGCTCGTCGGCGGCAAAGAGCGCGCTCTGTGCCTCTCAGGCCACGGCGAATGTTCTGCAGCGCGCACAGAGGAGAGGACGTCCACGCGGAGACTTCTGGTGGCGTGGGCGGTGCTGGACGGCGCCGTACTGCAGGGCTGGCTCCTGCTGGCCGCCACGGGTGGTTCTGCCACCGCGGAAGACGCAGGAGCTGGCGAGCCATGTTGCCACCGATGTTCGCGCCCGTCCAAGCGATTGTGCGGCACACTGGATAAGAAGGAGGAGCAGTGAGCAACGAGCCAACGAGGGCACTGGCGAGATTGACGCTGCTGACTGACGGAAACGACACTGACGGCAGAAACCAAACACTGAAACTCTGAACTTTGACAGTAACAGTGCACACCAGCTGTTCGACGAAATGATTTAGACACGTGGAAATTTTTTCTGGAGCTGGGACTTGGTGAAGTGATGTCTTGATGCATTTGGAGACTGCCTGAATTTTCACAGACTTTTAGGAAGAGAAAAAGAATGAACTTCACCAAAATTGGCAAATCTGGTCCAAACTTGCAGCAAGCAAATTTTGAAAAATTTGAATTGTGAACGAGCAGATCTTGATGGATCTAGGTTGAGGGTACTAAGGACTAGCCAAGGGAATTTATTAGGAACTAAAACTCAAAGGGAATCTAGTAGTTTCTTTGTAAATAGCTAAGGTCCAAAATAAATGGCAGAAAAAGATTTGAGGACAAAATAAATAGAAATAAAATCAAGGGGGAGTTGAACTTTGCTGGTCATGATGCTTGACTTGACCCAAGGTGGGAAGGTGGGTTTTGGAAGAAAGTTTTCAAGAAGTGTCATGGCAATAGAGAAATGTTTGAATGGGAAAGGATAAGCCCATAATTTTATAGGAATGCTTTTCAATAAAAAGGAATTGTCAAAACCTTCCCAAATTATTTGTGCTGAGCCAACACAAGATGAAAATCCTCAAGACCAAAGATCAAGGTTGAGAAGGACACATAAAATATTTGTCATATAAGATTCGAGAAGCAGGGGTTTTAAGAAGAATTTAAATAACCTCCTTCCAAGAAAATAAAGAATTTGATAAAACCAAATTCCAAATTTTTGGAGTGTTACATCACTTCCAAGGTTCCTTTCCTTTGATCTGATGACAAAGATACTAGTTATCTCCTCGTGTTGCACTGTCCTCCCACTCACCTTTTTGCAAGAATCATTCTCTTTAAAAGCATACCGGTTTTGTGGCAAATTTCTTTGCATCGGTTTTGTGAGGGAATACCCAATGACTTAAGATAACCTACAAAGTAGCACTTGCCTGATTTAGAATAGGTTTGTAACCTTTTACACAAGCCCTATATTCCAAAAGTTAATAAAAGATATAACATGGTTTGGCGTATCATATCATGGCATCATTTCAACAGACCCGAAGGAGCTCTATTATGTAAAAGTCATAGTCCCTAAAGCATTACCTTAAAAGGGATAGTGGTAAATTGATTTATGTCATCTTTTATCTTAACATGTTATAAATGGTTTGATAACATCTTCACAGACATTCCACTCGCAGTGGTGTTCCGGGATATGTAAGTTATGAAACTCTTTTCACAACTCATTAGACATTCGGTAAACATGTAACTCAAATATTTATTTCCACAATCTAATTGCAAAAACATAATTTTCTTGTTACAATAATTTCTTCTTCATTTTGAAAACCTATCAATTGATTTCAAAAGATCCAAACTTATGTCTCATCAAGTAAATATCCATATATCTACTTGAGTCATTTCTAAAGATAGATAAAGCCACTACTAGCAACAACATATCTCACACTACACAAATCAAAATCTATGATCAGCAATAAGTTTGTTGCCTGATCCTTATGGCCTATGAACGGTATTTCAGGCACTTCTGTTTTCGGAAGAAAGTTGCAAGTGTCAGATGATTCATAATCAAACGACTTCAAAGTCCACCATAATGAAAATTTTCATGCGGGTATCTCCAATGTGACCTAAAGAAGTGCCACACAAATGTGGTATTCTTTCAGTCTTGCAACATTTAGCATCAATGTTCTGGATGAATCATATTACCATCAACATTAATAACATACATTTCATTCAGAATGAAAGTATGGCCCTTGTGTTATTTATAACACCAAAAAAGTTCTCTTATGAACAACCTTCTTGCAAGATACCTTATGGAATGGGCTAGAGTGTATAAAACTCTAAAATGATTTAGGAAAGCAAATACAAAGGTAATGTATTATTATCAATATTCATAACATACATCTCATTCATAATGAACATGTGGCCCTTGTGTTCTTCATAACACCGAACATCAAAAGATCTCTTATGAACAACCTCCTTGCAAGATACTTTATGAAATGGGTTAGAGTGTATAAAACTCAAAATGAATTAAAAATAAATACAAAGGTGATATAACGATGGAAGGTATAGTAACATTTATAATGTTCCCAACGTGTATCTAAACCTCACTCCGGCATGTCTTTTAGGCCATAGTAGTTCTTGTATCTGCTTGCAAGAGGATGTAATCGAATTGGTATTCCTATCATGAACTCGGAATACCCAAGAACTAGTGACTAACAATTTAATCACAATTTCCAAGAACTATCTCTTTGACCAGCCTTCTATACATCAATAACTTGTATGACATTCATACATGAGCTCCACATTCCAATCTTCCTTTTTGTTGCCTTTATGCTTCAAACAGTTTTAGTTCCAACAATTATCCTACTCTTAGAAGAAGCACCAACTTGAAGACTGGCGTCAGCCCCGGACTTCCTAGGTGTGCAAGTCATACTAACACCCTTCAGACATTTCCTTTATCTTTATTTGTTGTGTTATTCACCATCATCATATGACATGCGTTCTTTTGGATCCCTCTTGTATTAGTCCAACTCATAGTAAACACTTTTACTAATATTTACAAAACAAACATTGGTTTGGACATCACATGTCTTTTAGCTTTTGTTTGTGTCTGAAAATGATTTTCATTTCCATGAATATCACATAGATATCCCAAAACTTTCGATGTTCGGGTCTCATGGAAGCAAACTTATTGCACTTGACCATAACGGAATTCTAGCTTTTGGATCTAAGGATGAGAGTCTCATCATCCATAACATTTAGCAGGAGTATACGGAAAGCATGCCATAGGACAAAGTCCTTCTCGGCACTCCTGAGGACAAACCTCAGTTTACATTACCAAACGTAAAGTTTTAACCAAATGTTTAACAACTATTCAATTTTAATAGGGGAAGGTGAAACGCGAGCCATTATTGTACAACTGTTATGATAATCACACCTAGACGATCTTGAAAATTAATTACACTGAAAATTAAACAAGTTAATTCTACAGTGTGGTCCCACTCAAATCAATATATCTCATAATTGAGTGTGAGTGATACTAGATCCACATTTCAATTCAACACCATTGATGTGGACATTACATCTGACGAGAATTTCAGTGGTTGGGTAAACATGCCGATCACATCTCTGTGTGACTCCTGTTCATCTTTCGATGTGTGTGTTCCGAGCTCAGGACGAGCAAGCCAGAACATCAAGACAACCAAGTGATATTGCTGTGAGGTCTGACCTCACCCGCCTGACACTTCTCTAATCGTTCGTACCCATGTGGACATGGCGCACCCCAATAAGTTTGTTGCCGTGAAGGTGCTACACTTGGGAGAACACTAACTACTTGATGTTTTCATGAGAGATCACCCTAATAAAAAGGGACTACCACACAATCAAGAAGGGTGCATCATAAGGGATAAACATCTCAGGCAATTCATAATAGCATGATATGGTATAGCCCTTTCTGATGAAGAAGTCCTTCATTTATTCATCTTCGGCATTTGTGTCGGTGTTCACCTTCGCGAAGATTTCCACCACCTTCTCGATACACCAGATAATATTGCTATCTCTATAGCTAAAAAATTAAGTGAATTACTTAAGGTTGACACGCAGGTCATCAAAGTGGCAATCATATGGCTCCAGACATCATGCTGAATCATGACACGCAGGTCATGTTTAATAAATTTACATCATATAGTCATCTCATACATAATCTAATTACTATGAGCATTGCTATACCACATCACATACACATGCAAACCATCCTGCAAAACCAAGTTAGATGCCTCTAATCGGTTCATGAATTTTTTTATTCTGCGTGGCTTCTAAGGTTTCAAAACAAATATAAGCTACCAACGTTCATCATCAAGCATGATTATCCAATTCGCTAGATTAACTTTGCGGGGTGTATTAAGCACGAGATAATGAAATCTTGAACCCCATACTAATCTTCATCATACGCATGACCCCCGTGCAAATCATATCTGCATTGCCCTTTCGTCTGCGAAACATCCATCTTTCTTTAACTATGGTGGAACCCAAAGATTTGTTAGCACTTCATTGATTTGTCAATAAGCATACTCAGGAATAGCATGAAAGGATCGCGGATTGCCAGAATTTTGTGAGATTCCACCATGCCGTCAAGATCAGGATTATGCAAATTCAAGGGAAGCAATAGGAACATTGGGTAACATATTTCATCTACTACCCGCACAAATAATTTTCAGCAATAGAACTGATCCACTACCTAATTATATTGTATAACACCCATATATCTCTATGTATTATAGATCGCAACATGTATCTACGCATAGCACGGCTCATGATGTCGCTGTAGGGCAACGTGACAGAAAACAAAAAAACCAACCTACGCACCAGCCCAAGGCCACTATGGAGACTTCATACAAGGTTTGATCTTTTCATTAACGACTCGTAGTGCAGCGGAATTGGAGTCGATGACGATCGGCAGTGCAGATCCCCGCAGCTAGGATTTACAACCTCCCAACCGCGAGGATGAACACCCTCGTCTGCCCCTTAGACATGCCTTCGGGATGCGGTGGGATAGTCCCTCGGACACTGTCGCGGACAGCCCTTCGGGAGGACATTTGAAACTCGGATGGTCACTCGGACAACCCTTTCGGAGGACCTTCGAAAGTCGAATGGTTAGACGGTTAGCCCTTCGAGAGGACCTTTAAAACACGGACAGTCACACGAACAACCCTTTCGGAGTTTCTTCAAAACTCGGAGGGTCACACTGACAGCCTTTCGGGAGGCACTCTCGAACTAAGACCGAAACTAAGATCTCTCTACAAATGCACACATATGGTGTCATCTATCCGGCAGGGATTCGCCATCTAGAACTAGTTTCCACCAGAACCCAGACAACCTTTCGGCTCTACGAAACTATTTTGCTGGGAGGGAGGGAGAAGCCAGATCATTGCATGGCACTTGTATGTGAGAAAGGAGTGAGTTTGGGCAGCCCCTTCCACCTCTATTTATAGGACAAGGAGGGGTGGAGGAGCTGAAATTTCAGCCATATCCATCCATGTCATCTCCAAGATATTATGGAGCAAAAGCCCAAAAATGTGGCTTTCCAAAAAGAACCATAAAGTTGGTTTCACTGTTCACGATGACATTTTTTAGCCTCTGTTAAATCAGAAAATATTCCTGTTGGTCTGAGAAAAATTCTAGTACCCACTAAAATGATTTTGGATATGTTTCGAAACATTTTCAGATTAGTGAATTTCATGCGTGAAAAGCAACCAAACCGGTCCCGATGACATTTTTTAGCCACCGTTAGATTAGAAACTATTCCTGTGTGACTGAGAAAAATTCTAGTACCCACTAAAATGATTTTGGATTCATTATGAAACATTTTCAGATTAGTGAATTTCATCCGCGGAAAGCAACCAACCCGGTCTCGGCAGCACCGGAACATTTCCTGTTTTTATGTCAAAAAAATCCGAGAAGTTTCCAGAATGATTCTAGCACACTCGAAGAATTATCAGGCGTGTGCCGAAACCAATTGACTAAATGGTATCCCCTGAAACAACTTTTCTGTTTTACCGGAACTATTCCGGTGTCCTCTCCGGAACGTATTTGATGCGTCCGAAACTTTTCCGGTGATTTTCTCTTAGACTCCATGTGTAGTATTCAGCAGATAGATGACCCTTAAGCTTGTCACCATATAGGTTCGGTGAACTATAGAAATGACCAGAACTCTTTGCGATCAATGATCCACATCAGAACCATGGACACCCATGATACGTCTCCAACGTATCTATAATTTTTTATTGTTCCATGCTATTATTTATGAAGTATTGGATGTTTAATGGGCTTTATCATTCACTTTTATACCATTGTTGGGACTAACCTACTAACCCAAAGGCCCAGTCCAGATTGTTGTTTGTTGCCTATTTCAAGATTTTGCAGAAAAGGAATAGCAAACGTAGTCCAAACGGAATGAAACCTTCACGAGAGATATTTTTGGAGAAAATTACGCAAGGGAAACGTCAGGACCATGTCAGGGGACAGCTGGGCTGCCCTAGAGGGTGGGGGCGCGCCCCCCTTCCCAGGGCGCGCCCCCTGCCTCGAGGCTGGCCCGTGTGGCCCCTAGTGCCCCCTTTTTCCTATATATACCTACGTACCCCAGAAACTCAATATACAGAGAGAAAACCTTAATTCCACTGCCATACCTTCTGTTCCCGTGGAGATCCCATCTTGGAGCCTGTTCTGGGAGGGGGATCCATAACGGAGGCCTTCATCATCATCATCCTCGCCCTCACCATGAGTTGTGAGTAGTTTACCACAGACCTTCGGGTCCATAGCTAGTATCTACATGGCTTCTTCTCTCTCTCTGGATCTCAATACAAAGTTCCCATTGGTCTTCGAGGAGATCTATTCGATGTAATCTCTTTTTGCGGTGTGTTTGTCGAGATCCGATGAATCGTGAGTTTATGATCAAGGTTATCTATGAAAGATATTTGGTTCTTCTCTGAACTTTTTATGTGTGCTCATAATATCCTTGAAAGTCTCTTCGAATTATTGGTTTGGTTTGGCCTACTAGATCTATAGTTCATGCAATGGTAGAAGTGCTTGGCTTGGGGTTCAATCTTGCGTTGTCATTTCCCAGTGATAGTAGGGGCAGCAAGGCACGTATTGTATTGTTGCCATCGAGGATAAAAAGATGGGGTTTTAATCATATTGCTTGAGTTTATCCCTCTACATCATGTCATCTTGCTTAAGGCGTTACTCTGTTCGTATGAACTCAATACACTAGATGCATGCTTGATAGCGGTCGATGTGTGGAGTAATAGTAGTAGATGCAGAATCATTTCGGTCTACTTGTCTCGGACGAGATGCCTATATACAATGACCATGCCTAGATAGTCTCATAATTATTCGCTTTTCTATCAATTGCTCGACAGTAATTTGTTTACCCGCCGTAGAATATCGCTATCATGAGAGAAGCCACTACAGAAACTATGGCCCCCGGGTCTATTCTCAACATATCAATCTACATCTACTTTACTTTTCTTGCTTTTATTTGTTGTTTTGTTAAACTATAAATACCAAAAATATAATTATCATCTCTATCAGATCTCACTCTCGTTGGCTGCGAAGTTCTTATTTGTTTGTGCAGGTGCGAGGGACTCGCACGTGGTCTCCTACTGGATTGATACCTTAGTTCTCAAAAACCTAGGGAAATACTTACGCTACTGTGCTGCATCTCCCTTTCCTCTTCGAGGGAATACAACACAAGCTCAAGAGGTAGCTACCCATATTAACCCCAATACCCACACGAATAAATATTCTAGGGAACCTCTAGTTGCCGTGTGCCATTCCTATTGCTTCACGATATATTATAAACACCCGACGTGAGATTTATTTGCATCCCCGTGGATCAACAACTTGTCCACTATTCTAGTTTCCTCGTTGCCGTTTTTTTTTCTCTTTTCTCGTTTCCGTGTTCCGGCATCCTTGTGATCAAATCACACTGTGTGTCCAGAAGATGATAGATACAGTAACACCGAGAGAGCCAGAGAATATCTCTCCATTGTTGGAGGAGCAAATCCAAATCTTGATCTATGAAGTTACTTGAGAGACTTTTCCATGAACCCGTGAGCCGTAGTAATAGCCACCCATTTACGGATGACGTTTAACAAACCCCAATGTTCATGAAGCAAGTATGAAGAAACTTAATACTCTCATGGTCTAAGGAATTATGCAAATATTAACCATCTCTGTGTTATTAACCATTAACTTGTGACGAATGTATCTCATAGCATAACATCAATTCTGGTCGATTCAACACAAATGTTCTTCTAAGATTGTGCCCTCAAAGTTTCTGGCATACACATGCCCATGATCTGGCAAGCAGAACCATCATGTAAAACTTGAGCTAGTCTTAGAGGCTAGACTAGGGATACTTCTTACCGTTTATTATTCCACACGTGCATATGAGTCTCCCTCCGAGCCTCGTGTTATTGTAGACTCGAGAAAAATAGCGGTTATAGAATGGAACATAAACATAATTATGAACAGGAAGATAATCAATGACATTTATTATTGCCTCTAGGGCATATCTCCTACATAGTACACAAAGTGCCGTGGATTTTTCACGGCAAATGTCCTAGTGTGAGGACTTAGTCTTGAGGCCAGCGCATCTGCGTAGTAGCTTCAGAGGGGTTGAGTGGGACGAGAGACGCGAGGTTTTTTACCCTGGTTCGGCCCCTCATGGTGGAGGTAAGAGCGTACATCATGCTTCATTCATATTGATCATGGTTCTCATGATTACAAGGGTTCTCTTTGGCTACCTCTCTCTCGAGACCTATCGACTTGTCTCTTAAAATTTGTCCCTCTTGGGGTGCCCTACCCCTCCTTATATAAGTTAGAGGGGAGGATTACATGACTAGTCCTTGTAGGATTAGGATTACTCTATTACAAGTGGAGTCCTAGTCTTGCTTCTTTTGTAAGGGAATATTCCTTATGCCTTTCCACTTAGGCTGGCCTACCATAACATGAGTCGGCCTTCTAGGCCTCGGGCCTTGTCATCTATCTGAACAATCGTCGGGGTAATTAGTGAGTCGCCAAACCAGTGAGTCGCCATACCACTTTGTCACCAGACCAGTGAGTTGCAAGACCAGTGAGTCTCCAGACCAGTGAGTTGTCAGACCAGTGAGTCGCCAGTTTCTAGGGCAGCTTACCGATGAAACGCCAAGTCCCAGCCAGGTCTTATATCCGGCCGGGTCGTACCGCAGGGTATATCCCCGACATTTGCCCCGAGTTTAATTTGGGTTTATCCATGTTAAACTGATCCTGCAGAATAAACACAAAACAAATTTGACAATCTGTGCTCTAGGTTAAAAGTTTTCCTGAACCGGCACTTGATCATCTTTAAGTCATTGTCATTTCCTGCATGATACATGATACCTCTCCAACGTATGTATAATTTTTTATTGTTCCACGTTGTTATATTATCATTCTTGGATGCTTTATAATCATTTCATAGTCATTTTATATCATTTTTCGGTACTAACCTATTACCATAGTGACAAGTGCTAGTTGTTATTTTCTGCATGTATTTTACATGGCAGGAAATCAATACCAAATGGAGTTCAAACGAAGCAAAACTTTTTGAGGATTTTTTTCAGACCAGAAGAAATCCAGTTGGCCGGAAAAGCACCTGGTGTGCTCCGAGGGGAGCACAACCCACCAGAACGCGCTAGGAGGCCTAGGTGCGCCCTGGTGGGTTGCGCCCACCTCGGGAGCCCCCTGTACCACCTCTTTGCTCAATAAATACCCAAATATTCCAGAAACCGTAGAGGATTCAACGAAAATCAATTTCAGCCACCACAGAGTCCAGAACCACCAGATCCAATCTAGACACCATCACGGAGGGGTTCACCACTTCCATTGGTGCCTCTCCGATGATGCATGAGTAGTTCTTTGTAGACCTACGGGTACGTAGTTAGTAGCTAGATAGCTTCCTCTCTCTCTCTTTTGATTATCAATTCAATGGTCTCTTGGAGATCCATATGATGTAACTCTTTTTATCCTTGAAACTTATTTGAGTCTTATTTGATCTATTATATGCATGATTACTTATAGCCTCGTATTTCTTCTCCGATACTGTTTTTTTTTTGCCAACTTGATCAATTTATCTTGCAATGGGAAGAGGTGCTTTGCAGTGGGTTTGATCTTATGGTGCTTGATCCCAGTGATAGAAGTGGAACCGACAGGTATGTATAGTTGCTACTAAGGATAAAACGATGGGGTATATTTCTACATAAATAGATCGTTTCTACATCATGTCAAAGTTCTTAGTCCATTACTCTATTTTCCCATGAACTTAATACACTAGATGCAAGTTGGATAGCGGTCGATGTGTGGAGTAATAGTAGTAGATGCAGGCAGGAGTCGGTCTAATAATCTTAGACATGATACCTATATAATGATCATTTACTCGATATCGTCATGATTATTTGAAGTTCTATCAATTGCCCAAAAGTAATTGTTCACCCACCGTTTGCTATTTTTCTCGAGAGAAGCCACTAGTGAAATCTATGACCCCCGGGTCTCTATCTTATATTATTTTTCTTTGCGATCTATTTTCCTTTGCTTTTATTTTCAGATCTATTAAACCAAAAACCCAAAAATACCTTGCTGCAATTTATCATATTTGGCGTTCGATCTATCAAAATTTACAACTCTCTCACACCCGTTACCCAGAAGGGATGTACAACCCCTTTTACACACGTCGGTTTGCGAGTATTTGCTATTTGTGTGCAAGTGTCGTTTATGTTGTGTTTCTTGGTTCTCCTACTGGTTCGATAACCTTGGTCTCATCATTGAGGGAAATACCTACCGTTGCTATACTACATCATCCCTTCCTCTTTGGGGAAATACCGACGTAGTTCTAGCAGACATCGAAAGGAATTTATGGCGCCGTTGTCGGGGAGGATATTCAAGGTATACCAGGATCCGAATCACAAATCTCATCTCCTCGTAATTTACATTATTTTCCATTTGCCTCTCGTTTTTATCTCCCCCACTTCACAAAAAATTGTCGTCTTATCCGCCCTCTTTTTCATTCGGCGTTTTCTCGTCAGACCTATCTTTTTGCTTGCAATCTTGTTTGCTCTCTTTGCTTCTGTTGCCATGTGTCTTCTATTTGCTCCATCTTCTCTTGCTAAATTTTTATTTATTTGGATCCTCATCCACTTGCTAATCGTTTCAAGAGATTCGATTATGTTGAACCAATTGCTAGCGAGTTTAGTGCACTTGATTATCTATATGAAGTTTTGCTTGAGATTCATGAATCTGAAAATTGTGGTGATGTAACATCCCAATTTTTAATATGGATGTTAACATATAGATCACTGATATGCATTCATCATTTGAGCATTTTGTATTTGATTTTATTTGGAAATTGATCCAAGAGACATTAAGCAACTCAAGGACCCAAGTGAGAGAGTTGGATGTTTTCCAAAAGAACCCACAATTTTATTTATTTTCAAGTGGGGTTGGATCAAATAATTTTTGCCAATTTTCATATTCAATATTTTTAAAATAATGAGAGAAGATAATATGACTTCTTCAAAAATAGAATAAAAATGATGGAAATTGAATTTTGAGTAAAAATATAATTATTGGATTTTTGTTTGCAGAAATATTTATTTTTATTATTATATTTGCCTAAAAAGTTTATTTTTATTTTCGGCATTTAGGCCTAGAAAAATGTTCACCTGGTCATTTATAAGGCCCTAAGTACGTGTGAAATAACCTGCGGTTTTTTTTAAATTATTGTGATTTTTTATTTTTCTGTATTTTAGGGAAAAACTATTTTATAAATAAAATTTTGGACCGAACTGGGCTGAAGCCCAGTCGGCCCAAGCCGCCACCGCCTTCGTCCCCGTGCACGGGAAAGACTCCTCGAAGTCTGGCGCTCCCACGGCCGCCACCGCCCCCTTCCCCAAGTCGAACAATCCCTCCCTCGTCCTATATATAGGGCGCCGTCCCGGCCCTCCTCTCCTCCTCACCGCGCCGCACTCCGCCCTCACCGCTGCCGCTGCCGCCGTCCGCGCCGCCCTCCGCCCTCGCCGCCCGGTGACGCCACAGCCAGAGTTCGCTATCGGAGCCGCTCACCCGCAGCCCCAACCCAATGGTTCGCCGGTTTTCTTTTTTATATTTTTCTTTTTTTAAACTTGGTTTTTTGTTAGATCTAATTAGAGAACGTTTTGTATTTAGGTAGTATTAGCGAACGCCGACTGTTTGGATCTAACTAGCGAACGTCCTTTAGATATTTTTTCTTTTTTTTTTATTTACATCAGGGATCTTTTCACGAAAAAAAGGTTTATAGTTTAGCCCCTGATTTTTAAACGCTTATTACTGTTTACTCGTTTGTCCAAATTAGTTGAAGCCAACGCCAAACTCTTTGTTTTGATCTCACCTATTCAGTAAACCAACTCAATTTTTTTGAATGTTTTAAAATTTGAATTCAAACATATTTTAATTTGAACTTCATTCGATCATAACTTGAGTTTTGTAACTCCGTTTGAGTTGATTCTATGTGTAAATCGAAGCTCTTGACCTAAGCTTTCTGTTAAGATGAAAACCACATAATTTTGGTACTATTAAAAATTGTTTTCTGTGAAGAGAACTATTTGCTTTTTTCGATGTTTTTCCGAGATATTTTCTTTGATTCTTTTGCGTGATTGCTCATGTACGTTATTGTTTGCTTGCGATAGACACTCTGGAGTGTGAAGCTTGTTACTATGAGTCCCTAGGTTTCAACGATCATCAGCAAGGCAAGTTACACTTTGATCATACTCTTCAATGCCCAGTTTTACTTGCATTAGTTATATCCTCAAAGATTTGCATGAGTAGGACTTGAACTCAACCCCGGGAATATAATATTTGTTACATATTTCTTAGCCATGAGGGTAGACGTGGATTGGTATGTGAGATTCATGAAAGTTGCGAGGGTATTAATAATTAAGGGAAAGTTTAAGGTGTCAACATTAATACACAACTGGGTGGATTGGTTGCAGGGCACCTCAGAGAATCTAGTGTTGTCCTCGGAGATCCCGGAGGACCCGTGTGGTCATCCTATAGAATGCCACTCAGGATCAAAGGGATCATGCCTAGAAACTTCTGTGTGCAGCCCCAAGCCATTATGGTCTCTAGCATAGTTGATGTAGGGGAAAGTAGGTGTACCGTTCTACCCAAAGTAAATAGTTAATGCTTCTGAAAGGCTATGTCTCGATCTTCCGATCATGGATGCGGTCGAGTCTTGTGGGGAAAAGTGTGCAAGCCTCTGTAGAGTGTACAAACTAATCATTATTAGTCGTGTCCCCGGTTATGGAAACCTTAAGTATCCTGGTATTTGAATTATTGATTGATCTCAACACTCTATTAATTTAACTATTGGGTTAATAATAAATTGGTGATTATTTTTGGGATTGAGTTTGAGGAACCTTCTCAATATTGATTAATTTAACCTAGTAGTTAATAAAATTTATTTCTTTGTTGTAGGGAAAAACTAGCTTTATGGAAAAATAAACCTTACAGCCTCCACCAGCCAAATAAACATATATTTGTAGATATTTGTTCATCATTATTGCTACAGTGTGACTTTGCCAGCATATTAAATGTGCTGACCTACCCTGCTGCAACGTCTCATGTTGCAGAGTTTTCAGACGAGGATTAAGGTGCGATAGGTCGTTGTCATGCACTGAGTGTTTGCTAGGGAGTTGGATGGATTCATTTATCTTCGTAGCTTCCGCCATACTTTATTTAGTTGGCCTTCAACAATATTTTTGTAATAATACTCTTTATGAGGATCTCGACGTAATAAATGTGTGATTGAAAATCTGTTATAATTCCTTGTGTATTGTGTGTGTCAGCATACCGATCTAGGGATGACACTTAAGCACAGAGACTTCGATCCATTGGGATCGTGTTTGCTACAAGATGGTATGAGAGCACACGCTGACTATAGGATGCGACCACTGGGAAAAGCCACAGAACACTCTTCTTTTTTCATTTCTAATCCTTCTATATTTCTAGTCAATAGATGCCGAACCCCAGGAACAAGTTTACTCAGCCCGATGACAACACCCCTTTCGACGACCTTGAAGGAAGTCACGAAGTACGTGCACATCGGACAACCAAGTTTCACGAGAACCTTCATTGCAACTTTACTAGAAGAGGAGTGTTGGAGGATCAAAGTTTGTGTTCCAGGGAGGACTATTGCACCAGTCACAGAACCTCTCGAACTTGCCTTCGAAGCACCAACTTAGAGCTTAGGAAAGAGTATGGCAGCGCACATCACCTTTGGACGTATTTGCGAAGTGTACAACAAGGATCTTGAAGACACCACCTACCAGATTTGTAGACGCCGAGATAAGCAATGGGAGATGATTCGCACAAGGAATGATAAATCCATTGCAACATTCATACAGGAGATGGAGCAGCACATTCGACGCTATGAGAACCATATGTGCACTCTCATGCTGAAGACCAAGACGGTGATGACAAGAAATATCGAGCAAGAGGAAGAACTCAAGACAACACGTGATGGATGCTACCTGTTGAGGTTGCGTTGTTCTTCCCTTGAAGAGGAAAGGGTGATGCAGAATAGTAGCGTAAGTATTTCCCTGAGTTTTTTAGAACAAACGTGTCAATCTAGTAGGAGACTACGCGCGAGTCCCTCGTACCTACAAAAAAAAATGAGAAACTTGCAACCAACGCGATAAAGGGGTTGTCAATCCCTTCTCGTCCACTTGCAAAAGTGAGATCTGATAGAGATAATAAGATAATATTTTTGGTATTTTTCTTATAAAGATTGAAAGTAAAGATTGCAAAACAAAATTAAAGTAAACATAAATAGTTGATGGAAGATTGATATAATGGAAGATAGACCCGGGGGCTATAGGTTTCACTAGTGGCTTCTCTCAAGATAGCAGATTTCTACGGTGGGTGAACAAATTACTGTCGAGCAATTGATAGAAAAGAGCATAGTTATGAGAATATCTAGGCATGATCATTGTATTTAGGCATCACGTCCGTGACAAGTAGACCAAAATGATTACGCATCTACTAGTATTACTACACACATCAACCGCTATCCAGCATGCATCTAGAGTATTAAGTTCATAAGAACAGAGTAACGCCTTAAGCTAGATGACATGATGTGGAGGGATAAACTCATGCAGTATGATATAAACCCCATCTTTTTATCCTCGATGGCAACAATACAATATGTGCCTTGCTCCCCTGCTGTCACTGGGGAAGGACACCGCAAGATTGAACCCAAAGCTAGGCACTTCTCCCATTGCAAGAAAGATCAATCTAGTAGGCCAAACCAAACTGATAATTCGAAGAGAGTTGCAAAGATATTTAAGTCATGCATAAAAGATTTCAAAGAAGAATCAAATATTGTTCATAGATAATCTTGATCATAAACCCACAATTCATCGGATCTCGACAAACACACCACAAAAAGAATTACATTGAATAGATCTGTAAGAAGATCGAGGACAACTTTGTATTGAGATCCAAAGAGAGAGAAGAAGGCAGCTAGCTAATAACTATGGACCCGGAGGTCTGTGGTAAGCTACTCAAAACTCATTGGAGAGGCTATGGTGTTGATGTAGAAGCCCTCCGTGATCGATGCCACCTCCGGTGGAGCTCCGGAACAAGCCCCAAGATGGGATCTCACGGGTATAGAAGCTTGTGGCGGTGGAATTTGGGTTTGGTGGTGCTCTCCGATGTTTTTAGGGTACATGGATATATATAGGAGGAAGAGGCACGTCGATGGAGCAACAAGGGGCCCACGAGGGTGGGGGCGTGCCTACCCCCTGGTTGGGCCCTTCCCCCTCGTGGCCGCCTTGTTTCTTCCCTCATGCGTTCTCTAAGTCTTCAGTGTTGTATTTTCCCCCAAAACGACTCTCCCGAAGGTTTCTTTCCGTTTGAACTTCGTTTGATATTCCTTTTCCCCAAAAACAGCAATTTGCACTAGGCCTTGGGTTAGTAGGTTAGTCCCAAAAATAATATAAAAGTGTATAATAAAGCCCATTAAGCATCCAAAACAGATAATATAATAGCATGGAACAATAAAAAAGTATACATACATTGCAGACGTATCAATGGATATGAAGAGGAAATTGATGTGCTACTGGAGAAGAATGAAGAACGGAAGAAGAAGATAGGAGCACCCGTGGTGAAGACAGAACCAGAGATGGGCATTCCTTCTGAAGACTACATCATTCTAGACGACACAGACAGTGAAGAAGACAGTGATTATGAAGACGAAGCTGGAGCAAATATTATGAAGTCTTCTACCAATCAAAGCAATTAGATGACCACCTTATTTTCCATTAGTGTTCTCCCAAGTAGTTATAATAGTACGCGAGTTTTGTAATAGTACCTTAGGATCTTTGTGTGATATTGTTTTAAATTGAGTGATATGATATGAATATGTTTGTCTCATGTGCGTTTGGGTAGTGAATCTCTCATTAGACCTCATTATATTCTACTTCTCATCCCTCTAACCCATCAGATGCCTCTGAGATGCGAGACAAGATCTGCGTTCCCACCTGAGCTCACTCAGTTGATCCAGCAGCAGAATACTTTGATGCAACTACTTGTTCAGAATCAAGGCAACAACAACAACAATAACAACAACAGAAACAACCTGACACATTTCCTAAGGTTGAATCTGCCGGTGTTCTCTAGTAGCACCAAGCCGATTATTGCAGATGACTGGCTCCACAAGATGGGAAGAGAGAGCTAGCAACTGCTGGCTGCATGGATGTAGATAGAGTGTGCTTTGCCACACATTAGCTTGAGGGTCCAGCAGCCGCTTGTTGGGAGAACTACGCCACCACTTATCCCCTTGCTATAGTTACTTGGAATCAGTTTCAGCAAGCCTTCTGTACTGCACATGTGTCAGTTGGAGCCATGAGCCTAAAGAAGCATGAGTTTCGCAACTTGCACCAAGGAAACCGTACCGTGGGGCAGTACGTGGATTACTTCAGGCAGTTAGCTTGCTATGCGCCACATGATGTGGCCACAGATGCCGCAAAGCAGGAGAAGTTTCTTGAGGGAATCAATGATGAGTTGAGTGTGCAGCTTACGGTAGCAACCTTCAACAACAACCGGGAGCTGGTAGACATGGCCATCATGATTGTAGGAAAGCAACAGCAGATAGAGACCCGCAAGCGGAAGTATGGACAGGGAAGTACAACTCTGGAGCTTGGCAAAAGCCCTGCTATTCCCCCGTACTCAGGAGGACATACTCATCCCACCCATGGAAGACATAACCATGGAGGCCACTCTCACAATGGAGAAAATTCAAACAACCATAGTGGCCCTAGGAATGGCAATGGGAATTGAGGAAACAACAGTTAGAACCATTCCACCCCATCAACCCCCACCAAGAAGGATCTGAGTCACATTACTTGTTTCAAGTGCGGGAAGACCGGACACTACGCCACCGAGTGTCCTAAAGCAAAGAATGGAAATGGCAATGGAATCTCAGGAAAGAAGCCCAACCCATTCACGAGAGGATAATTGAATGACGTCAATATGGAGGAGATTGACGAGCAGCTTGACGCAGTGGTTGGTAAGTTTTTGGTTAATGCATTTACAGCCCTTGTTCTTTTTGACACTGGTGCATCGAATTCATACGTATCAAGGGGTTTTGTGGGAAAGTATAATTTGCCAACCGTAGCCCTTAAGTCACCTATGTTAGTGAGTTCCCCTGGAGAAGAGTACATGGCTAGTCAAGGATGTTATCAACTACCATTGACTATTGGGAGACATGTTTTTCCCACCGACCTCATTGTCCTGCAATCCCATGCTTTGGATGTAATCATAGTTATGGATTGGTTACCCAAATTTGAAGGAAACATTGATGGCACCACTAAATCTATTCTCCTCACCACCCAGGATGGAAAGAGGGTTAAGTACGTGTCGAGACACACGCTGAGGAGGACACAACTGAATGCACTCTCGGGAGTTGTTCAGGAGGAACTACCAGTTATGAAGGATTACCCCGATGTTTTCCTGGAGGAGTTACCAGGCATGCATGCCACCAGATCGAGACATCGAGTTCTTGATTGGGTTGTTAACAGGCACCACACTAATATCCAACATACCATACCGGTTGCCTGGTGACGATTTGGAAGAGATTAAGAAGAAGATCAAGGAGTTAATGGAGAAAGGTTATATCTGACCAAGTTCATCACCTTGGGGAGCCCCAGTGCTCCTAGTTGAGAAGAAGGATGGTTCATTAAGGATGGTTGTGGATTATCATGCGTTGAATGAAGTGGCGATCAAGAAGAAGTATCCTCTATCGACAATCAATGATTTGTTTGACCAACTGCAAGGTGTAGGGTAACGTAGCAGAAAAAATATATTCCGACTTACGCACTAGCCCAGGACCACTATGGCGACTACCTACAAGGTTTGATCTTTTTCGCTACCGACTCGTAGCGCAGTGGCAAGTAGAGTCAATGACAATTGGCAGTGCAGATCCCCGCAGATAGGATTTACAAAATCCCAACCATGAGGATGTATACCCTCATCGGCCCCTCGGACAGCCTTCCGAGAGGTGGTCGGACAGTCCCCCGGACGGTGTCGCGGACGGCCCTTCGGGGGGACCTTCGAAGCTCGGACAGTCACTCGGACAGCCCTTCGGGGGGACCTTTGGAACTTGGATGGTCACACGGACAGCCCTTCGGGAGGAACTCTCGAACTAAGACCGAAAATACGATCTCTTTACAGAGTTGCACACATACGGTGTCATCTATCCAGCAGGGCTTCGCCGTCCATAACTAGTTCCCACCGGAACCAAGACAACCTTTCGGCTCTAAGAAACTATTTCACAGGGAGGTAGAGAGAAGCCAGATCATTGCAATGGCACTTGTATGTGAGAAAGAGTAAGTGTGGAGAGTGCCTCCCTACCTCTATTTATAGGAAAACCCAAGGGGTAGGCGGCACATGAAAAACCCAAAATGCCCACACTTTATGTCACACATAAAGGGCATAAAGGGCATAAAGGGATGACAAGTGGAGCCCCATGGAGGATCTGCACCCTCCAACGTCCCACATTCTTGGGGGCCCCCAAATGGGGTTCCTTGATCCCCAAGTCCTTCTAGAAGCCTTTTGGGAAAATCGCCAAAATGTGGCTTTCCATAAATATCCCAAAAAGCACTTTCACTATTCACAACGACATTTTTTAGCGTACGTTCGAACTGAAATTATTTGTGTGGGATTAGAACATTTCTAGTACCCACTAAAATAATTTTCAACGCGTTCGGAAACAATTCCCGATTAGTGATTTTCATCTGCAAAAAGCATATGAAGTGGTTGCGGCAGCTCTGGAGCATTTCCAGCCTTTATCCCAGAAAATTCTAGAAAGTTTCGAGAATGACTCTGCCACCATCCAAGAATTATCAGGCATGTGCCGAATCCAACTTTACTTAATAGTATATCCCGAAATAACTTTTTGGTTTCACAGAAACTCATCCAATGACCACTCTCTGCGGAACTTTTCCGCTGTTCGAAACCTTTCCGGTGTGTGAAACTTTTCCGGTGATTTTCTCTCAGACACCATGTCTAGTATTCAGCAGATAGATGACCCTTAAGCGTGTGACCCTATAGGTTCGGTGAAGTATAGACATGACCCGGAACCCCTTCCGATCAATGATCAACATCGGAGCCGTGGACACCCATATCGACCCCTATACCCAGACGAATAAATATTTGAGTGAACCTCGAGTCGCTGTGAGCTATTCATGTTGCTTCGCGATATGTCACAAACACCAGAGGTCCGATTTATTGCATCCCCATGGACGAACAATTTGTCCACCATGTAAGTTACCTCGTTACTGGTTTTGTTCACTTTTCTCGTTTCCACGTTCTGGCATCCCAGTGATCAAATCACAAGGTGTCCGGCCAGACGATTACGGATACCGTAATAACGAGAGGGCCCGAGAATATCTCTCCATCGTCGGATGAGCAAATCCCAATCTTGATCTATCTTGTTACTTGCCATACTTTTCCGTGACCCGTAAGCCTCCGTAATAGCCACCCAGTAACGGTTGACGTTTAACACTACAAAAAAAAGAAACATCCGTGACATTTTGGGCCGAAAAAAAATATTTTTTGTCATACTTATGACACTTCTATGACAATAAATGTGACAAAACCCAGTATCATCATAGATGTGGTGGGGTCCTACTTCTATGACAAAAAATCATGACTGAAAATGGACTTTTCATCCTGGGCGGGCTGGACGCAGCTGCATGACATTCTTTGGGCCGTCCATGACGGGAAAAACCGTGGTAGAAGTGAGGACGAGAAAAATATCGGGGTGTTCCTGGTTACGGTGGGTTGTCGGGGCCGAGCGATCCGCGTTTCTCTCGTACACGCACGTGCGTGGGTGTGAGGCGTTGGGCTCTAACTGAACCCGACGAGGCGTTGGGCTCTAACTGAACCCAAGCGATTGCACTGCAGGCTATGCGTTACTGAACCTGAGCAATCGATCGATGGCTGTTAACTGACCCCGATCGAGCTATTCCTTCGCTACTGCTGCTAACTGAAGACGATCAATGTTGCCTCTAAATGAATAGTCAGCGTTGCTGGGGGGTTTGGATGAACAGTTCCCGGTGGGGGTGGATGAACATGACCCCGTGGTGTTGCCTCTTGATGAACAGGACCCCGATCGATCGAGCCGGTCGGGGCTGGATGAATAGGAGCCCATGGAGGGCTAGATGAAAAGGACCACCCCGTGGAGGGTAGGATGAACAGTAGACAGTGGAGGGCTGGATGAACAGTAGCCCATGGAGGGGTGGTTGAACAGGAGACCGTTGAGAGGGCTGGTTGAACAGTAGCCAGTGGAGTAGCGCGCGGTGGAGGCTGGATGAACAGGAGCCATGGATGAACAGTTGCCGGTGGAGGCTGGAGGAGGTCGACGGTGGATGAACAGTAGCTCGTGGAGGCTGGAGGGGGTCGACGATGGAGATGAACAGTATCCCGTGGAATCCCATTTTGTGGTACGCCACACCCCTCCCGATGAACAGAACCCCCGTTTCGACTGTAGCGCTCCAACACAAGTTCGTTTCCTCCGTTTTGCGGTACGCCACACCCCTCCCGATCAACAGGACCCCCGTTTCAACCGTAGGAGGTCCGTTTCCTCCGTTTTGCGGTACGCCAGACCCCTCCCGATGAACAGGATCCCGTTTCGAACGTGCCGGTCGAACACAATGTCGTTTCCTCCGTTCTGTGGTACGCTAGGCCTCGTTTCCATCGGCTGCTTCATCCAAGCCCTCCCGATGAACACGATGAGGCATTCCATTCCGACCCAGCAGGTTGGCTCCCCATGAACACGACGACGACGTTGTTTCTTCATTTCGGCCCATCCATGTACACGAGCCCTGACCGTACATACATGCGAGTAGGCGTTCGAGACCCCGCCCGTGTGTACGTACGTGGGCGTATTTACTTTCTTGCACCCTGGCAGCTGTACGTACGTGTACGTGCTACATGCGCGCCTCTGCTACGAGACGTGCGCGCCTCTACATCGACCAATATGTACGTACACATTCGCGACCAGAATGACAACTCTACATACGCTTCGACCAGGTGGGTCCCGACTATCAGGCACTTCCTTGCGTCCGAAGATGTAGCTGGTGGATCCCAGAAGTCAGGGGGGCGAATCATTTTTTTTTGCCCGAGCTCACTTCCTTGTATGCGAAGATGTAGCTGGTGGGTCCCAGCAGTCAGGGGGGGATGTTTTTTTCACGAAATATGATGGCCCGTCCGATGGGTCCCCGATGTCAGGTGGAAGAATAATTATTTTGCGCGTAATAAGCAGGCACTTCCTTACTGCGACCGTGGACCTAGCTGTCAGCCTCTCCACGTGTAGTACTCTTCCGATGAAAGTCGTTCCTTGACCACATTAACCATGCTGCGCCGAGACACCCGGGCGGTGGACGACGGCGAGGCCTAGGAAGGGGACGACGCGGAGCCATGGAAGACACAGCAGTGGAAGCCCGCGCGAAAAGGAGTTCGTGGGTTCACTGGTTCGGCTGCGGTGTGAGGCTGCCATCGCCGCAGCGCCTGGCCAGCGGTGGGAATAGTAGGGGCGGTGAGGCCTCCGTGGCAGCACAGCCAGCCACGGGAGGCAGGAGCATGCGGCACGACAGGCGCTGTTTTGGGCGACTGGAGCAAGAAGACCAGAGGTTGAAGAAGCACTACGGCCGTTGGATGGACATCGTACGGTCATTGGAGCTAGAATCGTTCATATTGACTAAGTTGACAAAGCACTCCATCCCCGTCAACTTAGTAGGCCCACAAGTCAGCCACCCACCAAGGTGGGTCCCAACTAGCAGGGGGGTATTCTTTTTTTGTGCGTAATAAGGAGGCACTTCCGGTGGGTCCGAGCTGACAGCGGGGGGCACGCTTTTTCATGAAATACGGTGACCCGTATGGCGGGTCCTAGCAGTCAGGCGGAAACATTTTTCGCAAAATAAGGTGGCCCGTCCGGTGGGTCCCCGCTGTCAGGTGGAGGAATAATTATTTTGTGCATAATAAGGAGGCACTTCCTTGCTGCGGCCGTGGACCCAGCTGTCAGCCTATCCACGTATAGTCCACGTCCGATGGAAGCCATTTCATGAGCACGTTGAACACGCTGCGCTGAGAGCACCAGGTCGGTGGACGACGGCGAGGCTAAGGAAGGGGACGGCACGGAGCCCAGGAAGACGTGGTAGTGTATGCCCATGCGTAGAGGAGTATGAGGGTTCCCTAGTTCACTACGGTGTGAGGCTGTCGTCGCCGCAGAATAACAGGGGGTGTGGGTGAGTAGAGGGATGGCCTGGCCAGCGGTGGGAGCAGTACGGGGTGGTGAGGCCTCCGCGACATCGCAACCGGCCACGGGAGGCAGGAGCATGAGGCACGACCGGTGCTGGTTTGGGCGGCTGGAGCAAGAAGACCAGAGGTTGAAGAAGCACTACGGCTGTTGGATGGACATCATACGGACTACCGAGCTAGAATCGTGCATATTGACTAAGTTGACAAAGCCCTCCGCCCCCGTCAACTTAGTAGGCCCACGAGTCAGCCTCCCACTATTCTTGGTCCCAGCTAGCAGGGGGAGTATTCATTTTTTTGTGCGTAATAAGGAGGCACTTCCGGCGGGTCCGAGCTGAAAGCGGGGGGAACATTTTTTCGCAAAATACGGTGGCCCGTCCAGTGGGTCCCAGCAGTCTAGGGGGAAACGTTTTTTCACAAAATACGATGGCACGTCTGGTGGGTCCCTTATGTCAGGTGGAAGAATAATTATTTTGCACGTAATAAGGAGGCACTTCCTTACTGCGACCGTGGACCCAGCTGTCAGCCTCTCCACGTATAGTAGTCTTCCGATGGAAGTCGTTCCTTGACCATGCCGCGCCGAGACACTAGGGCGGTGGACGACGGCGAGGCCTAGGAAGGGGACGACGCGGAGATGGGGAAGACGTGACAGTGGAAGTCCGCGCGGAGAGGAGTTCGAGGGTTCACTGGTTCGGCTGCGGTATGAGGCTGCCGTCGCGGCAGGGCCTGGCCAGTGGTGGGAATAGTAGGGGGTGGTGAGGCCTCCGCGACAGCATAGCCAGCCACGGGAGGCAAGAGCATGCGGCACGACCGGTGCTGGTTTGGGCGGCTGGAGCAAGAAGACCAGAGGTTGAAGAAGCACTACGACCGTTGGATGGACATCGTACGGTCACTGGAGCTAGAATCGTTCATATTGACTAAGTTGACAAAGCATTGCATCCCCGTCAACTTAGTAAGCCCACAAGTCAGCAACCCACCAAGGTGGGTCCCAACTAGCAGGGGGTATTCTTTTTTCTGTGCGTTATAAGGAGGCAGTTCCGGTGGGTCAGTGTGACGCCCCGAGACCGATGTGCCAGGTGTCAGCCAGTTATTCGTCGTCGTTGCCATGTCATTTGCTTGTGTGTTGCACTTTGTCATGTCATCATGTGCATTTCATTAGCATGTTTTCAAAACTTGCATTCGTTCGGGCTCCCCAGTTCTCTCCGTTGTCCGTTCTGAGTCCAGACACACTCGCACGTGCCCGCGGCACCTCCGAATATTTATTTTATAAGTGGTCGGGAAATGTTCTCGGAATGAGATGAAACTTGGCGTGCGGTCTTATTATAGCGTAGGTAGACCGCCTGTCAAATTTCATCGCATTCGGAGTCTGTTTGATAGCCCAACCGTTAAACATATAGCGGCACTATAGACGGTAAAGCGTCGGACGTTTCGGTGTTCCGAAACTGCTGCCGGGCGTCTCTCTCTCCTCTCTCGTCTCCGCCCGATGCCTTCTACACAGCCTACTTTTACCCCATAACGCGCGTCCGAAACCTTCCCCAAAACCCGAACCGGGATGTTGTTACCTATGGGCCCGGATCATCCCCAAACATCCCTTAAATATCATGTATTCTTTATTTGGATTCCCTACCTATTGTTTCGGACCGTCCGATTACGATCAGAGGGACCAGATGAACCTAAGTCTAACCCACTTGCTATTTAATCAGACAAACCCTAAAATCTATATATGTAAAATGCTTAGAATTTTGTGTAGATTCATAATATGCCACTTTCACCCCTGTTAAAAATGTTTAACTTGCTGATTTCATTAATTTGTGTAAATAACTTGCTAAAATGGTTTAATTCATAACTAAATAACCGTAGCTCCAAATTTAATAAACTTTATATGTAAATGGGGTGGAAAAATGTGTAGAATAACATGGTGCATTTACTTTTTCTGTTTAATAACATTAAAATATGTTTTAGGAAGAACAATACCAAATTCATAATAAGAACATGGGGATTTTCCGGAATTGTTGTTTGTTGTTCCGGCCTCATTTAAACTTGTCTAAATAGTTAGTTTACTTTTGCTTCACCCCTTGCCATGTATTGCATCATATATAGACTTGTCTTGCATCATACTTGCTTGAGCATATTGTCATGTTTTTGTGTTGTTTTTCTGTGCTTCCTACCTTGCCATGTATTGCTTCTTGTATAGACTTGTCTTGCATCATACCTTCCCATGTATTGCATCATATATAGACTTGTGTTCTTTTTCTGTGCTTCCTACCTTGCCATGTTTTGCTTCCTGTATAGACTTGTAGTGCATCCTATATAGAACTGTCTTGCATCATACTTGGTTGAGGATATTGTCATGTCTCGTGTGGTGTGTTTACCATGTTGCTTGCTTCTTCTCGTTAGTGCTTGTTCCGTTGCGTTCGTGAGGATTCGTTCGTCTACCCATGGTTCTTCTTCAAGGCTTCTTCTTCGTCTTCTTCACGGATCCGTTCTTCTCCCTTGCGGAATCCCAGGCAAGATGATCATACCCTTGGATACCTTTACTACCATTGCAATGCTTAGTTGTCTCGATGCTATCGTTATATGTCGCGCTACCCATCATTTATGTCAGCCTCTCCTTGTTGCCATGAAACCTCTAACCTTGGACACCTTCCTAGCAAAAACCATTGTTTGGCTAAGTTACCCGCTTGCTCAGCCCCTCTTATAGCGTTGTTAGTTGCAGGTGAAGATGAAGATCGTTCCAGGCGGGAACTTGTTGTTGGAATATCACAATATCTATTTTTATTATTAACACACCTATATACTGGGCATGGGTGGAAGGCTTGGCCTTTTGCTCGGTGTTTTGTTCCAGTCATGCCACCTTAGGCACCGATAAACCGGCATTGTGTTCCTTGATTTTGCGTTCCTTACACGGTTGGGGATATGGGGACCCCTTGACACTTCGTCTTTGAATAAAACTCCTCCAGAAAGGCCCAACATTGGTTTTAATTTGCTCATAATAACAACTTAATTAATTTATTTAATTGCATAAGGGGGACGCTCCTTGGAGATTCTTTTCTACATAGCAGGAAGGGCCAGTGCTCATGGTGTTGGTCCCAAACGGGGGTCCTGCGGGGCCACCTCGAGGAAACTCGAGGGCAGGTTTTACCTGTAGCATCAACCATCCGGTAGTGGCCTGAGACGAGATACGCGCGACTACTATCAGGGTGTCGGCACGCCGAGAAGTCTTGCTATACTTGTTTTACCATTGTCAAAATGTCTTGTGCACCGGGATGCCGAGCCTAATCGGATTTCCCTAAGATAAGGGGTGATGATATTATATTTATCACTTCAGCTGATCGTGAGAGCTTTTGATGGGCTAAGTTGGGACACCCCTGCAAGGTTATGATCTTTCGAAAGCCGTGCCCGCGGTTATGTGGCAGATTGGAATTTTTAATGTCCGGTTGTAGAAAACTTGACAGAGGATCCGAAGTAAAACACACAACTGTGTGAGTAACCTTGACTGTCTCTTTTCACTTTGAGAAGAGAACACGGTGGGGTTATGTTTGACTCATAGGTAGTTCAGGATCTTTAGCGATCATTACTAGTTGCGACCGCCTGCGTAGATGCTCATCTTATTCTTGTACTCGTAAGCTAGCCACCATATTATGCTTAGCCGTTGCTGCAGCCTCACCACTTTACCTCATCCTACCCATAAAGCTTTGCTAGTCTTGATAACCATGGTTATGGGATTGCTGAGTCCTCGTGGCTCACAGATACTACAACACCAGATGCAGGTATCGATGAGAACAGTGCAGGAGATGGATCAGAACTTCAGTGGGAGTTCAATGAAGAGCATAGCCGTATGTGTGTGATGTTTTCGACGATCACTAGTGGTTTCTACTAGGGGTGATTCGGACCTGTGGCTTTATGTATTTCGTATCTTTCTTTTGGATCTTCGCCCGTAGTCGGGTTGTGATGTTTTGGATGATGATTTGCTTATATAATGAATTGTGTGATGTGGCGAGTGTAAGCCAACTATCCTTTTGCAATTTCATCCCTATTTTTACATGAGTCGTGCAAAGATACCAAACTTGAGATCATTCCAGAATGGGCTTATACCTTTAAGTCGTTCCTCGACACGTAGGAGGTATAGTCCCATCATGGGCATTACAGTCAGAGCTGACAGCGGGAGGAGCGTTTTTTTCGCAAAATACAGTGACCCATCCGGCGGGTCCTAGCAGTCAGGGGGGAAACATTTTTTTCACAAAATAAGGTGGCCCGTCTGGTGGGTCCCCTCTTTCAGGTGGAGGAATAATTATTTTGCGCGTAATAAGGAGGCACTTCCTTGCTACGGCCGTGGACGCAGCTGTCAGCCTCTCCACGTACAATCCACGTCTGATGGAAGCTATTCCTTGACCACATTGAACACGCCGCGCCGAGAGCACCAGGGCGGTGGACGACGGCGAGGCCTAGGAAGGGGACGACACGGAGCCGAGGAAGACGCGGCAGTGTATGCCCACGCGTAGAGGAGTATGAGGGTTCATTAGTTCGCTGCGGTGTGAGGTTGCCGTCGCTGCAGAATAACGTGAGGTGTGGGTGAGTAGAGGGATGGCCTGGCCAGCGGTGGGAGTAGTAGGAGGCGGTGAGGCCTCCGCGACATCGCAGCCGGCCACGGGAGGCAGGAGCACGAGGCACGACCGGCGTTGTTTTGGGCGGCTGGAGAAGAAGACCAGAGGTTGAAGAAGCACTACGGCTGTTGGATGGACATCGTACGGTCAGCGGATCTAGAATCGTGCATATTGACTAAGTTGACAAAGCTCTCCGCCCCGTCAACTTAGTAGGCCCACAAGTCAGCCTCCCACTATACTTGGTCCCAACTAGCAGGGGGAGTTCTCATTTTTTTATGCGTAATAAGGAGGCACTTCCGGTGGGTCCGAGCTAACAGCGGGGGGGATGTTTTTTCGCGAAATACAGTGGCCCGTCCGGTGGGTCCCAGCAGTAAGGGGGAAAACATTTTTTTCACCAAATATAGTGGCACATCCGGTGGGTCCCTGATGTCAGGTGGATGAATAATCATTTTCCGCATAATAAAGATGCACTTCCTTGCGGCTGCCGTGGACCCAGCTGTCAGCCTCTCCATGACAGTACTCTTCCAATGGAAGTCGTTCCTTGACCATGTTCACCACGCCGTGCATAGAGCACCAGGGCGGTGGACGACGGCGAGGCCTAGTAAGGGGACGATGCGGAGCTGGGGAAGACGCGGCAGTGGATTCCCACACGGAGAGGAGTACGGGGGTTCACTGGTTCGGCTGTGGTGTGAGCCTGCCGTCATCGCAGAATAACAGGGGGTGTGGGTGAGTAGAGGTATGCCCTGGCCAGCGGTCGGAGTAGTAGGGGGCGGTGAGGCCTGCACGGGAGGCGGGAGCAGGCGGTCCCGCCGGCGCTGGATTTGGCGGCTGGACTTGATTAGAGCTTGAAGAAACATGATGGCCGTTGGATTGACATCCAACAGTTACGTCTTCTAGAATTGTTTGTTGATGTATATAATAACTAAAAAATCTTGCATACGCGTCAACTTAAAAGGCCCAGAAGTTAGACCATTCCCTCTTTTTTTAATAATTTATATATAGATCATTGCGACTTCTTATACAATTCACATATTTCTGTGGGTTCCAAATTATTTTTAATACCGAAATGTCGAGCCAGATTTAAAGTACTTTGAAGATATATTTACATTAGGTTAATGCCTAGTGAAATAGGAATTTGAAAATGTGAAAAATAATCAGAAACTATAAAGTAATTGCCAATTTGTCATCTGTTTTTATATTTACAACAAATTTCGTATTACTTTCAAGATTTGCAGGCGTCTTGAAAGAGCTGCAGCCCATTAGGGCCTAGAAAAATAAATATGCCTGGATTGGGTATTCTTCAGAAAAAAATTAAATGGGCTTAGTTTCACAAAGAAAAAATAGCTGGGCTGGTCACATGGTGAACATAAAATATAAGCCTGGCTTAGACGGGCCACAACCCAATTCAAACCCTGCTCTGTCTCAACAATAACAAAAAAAATACTGCTCGAGCAGCTACGTCTGAGGTGTGAGCCGATCTTGTGATGTTCCCTTGTCTATTGACTATATATGCTCACAATGTCGTGGGTCCCAGATGTCAGGATAACACTAGGAGGAAGCATTTTATTTTTCCATACGCTGACATGGTGGGCCCGTACTGTCATCCTCTCCACGTACTTCTGTCGATTCCTGTTGTTTTTTACCATGTTGACAATGCGAGAGGGCGGCGCCGCGGCGAGCACACCAAAGCGTGCGGAGGACAACGGCGAGGCCTCAGATGTCGGCGTTAACGATTTAGGAGACGGTGCGGCGGCGATGCGTGCGCTGAGGCGCAACCAGCCATGGGAGGCGGAAGTAGGCGGCCCCGCCGGCGCTGGTTTGGTCTTGGTGGCTGGATGAAGACAGGACTGAAGAAACACGACAGACTATAAAAGCAGCAGGAGTACTTAACAACCTTAACTAAAACCAGCAGGGGCACTTAACAACCATAGCAGAATGCTGTATAAGTACTTATACAGGTTCAACCATACGAAGCATGCCTCGAACAGTGCTACTTTGCCTACAGTTAACCAAGGGTGAGGCCGCCAAGCCCTAGGACAAGGCCCAGGTGCCACCCCTCCCATGCACAACCTTTTGAAAGCGGCTTCATGTCGCAATGTGGTCAATAAATAGGATATTCGCTTTAGGGCCATGGAAAAGCAGGAACATAATCTTCTGTCCTATTCTCCAAGATGGACGGGCCTTCATTATTTGAGACCACCCATGAATAATTATCTTTTCACCTCCAAGGGGAAAGGAGTAGGTCGACATAAACATCATGTTGTGACCAAGCGCATGTCTGACCCGACCACGGTCAGGCATCTTTATAGGAACAATAGAACTGGGCAGTTTTTGTTTCAAGAAGATCACAGCTGTAAAACTGTGTATAAGCAATAGTTTATGAACAACATATATAACAGAAAACAACTTGTACCATAAGTTTCTCGACACAGTTGGACCCGTTCAATGAGTGTAGCAGTGGCACACATATCCCATGTGGCCTTCCACTATTGAAACGCCCCACAAGGACCTCAAGACGATCAATAAAGTGTAGGAACTTGTGGATGTCGTCCCAGTCAACTACAGCGCCATCAGTAACAGCTGAGTTATTACAGAATAACAAACAAGTAGCAGGCTAAACTCTGAAATAACCTACACATGCCACCAATTACAAGAAAATATTAGTTAGAGGTAGCATCTTCGTGAGAGATTCATTGCTACTTCTAAAGTTAAATTATGATTAGTTAGACAGAATAGGTGGATTAAGAAGTAATCGCAGCAACAAGCAAGAACCAGATAAAAAACTAACATGGATGAACAATTGGAACGACGTCGGTGTGGAAGATAGTAGTGAAGATGAGACCAGGTTCTGCTATTTCCATCAACATCCGTGCGCCAAATTTCAGCCCGTAACACTTGAGAAAGTTTGTCCAAGTTCGGCCATAAAAAAGTAGCGATCTTCTTGGTTCATGAACCGAACTCGAAACTTATATCCATGGCTTGTCTTCACTGTGACCATTAAACTGGTGTATTCAGTTATGGTAAGGCTGAGCATCTTGAGTACATGTGTTCCGGCAGAGTGCACCGCAGGAAAACTAATATGAGAACACAATGTATTCCCTATGCAAATCTAGAAATAACTTCCTCCTTGATGTCGGTGTTGACCATCGTACTGGTAACACCTTTTATCCAAATATAGCAATCCAAATTTCCAAATTAGTCGACATCATGTTCAAAAAAACCCCACCCTCCCGGATAGAAAAGAGGATTCTATGAACATACTATGCGCGTTTTAAAATCCTGTGTTACGATGAGAAGGAACAAGTGTGCCGTCTTGCTGAGGGCGCATAAACCAGTAGGGTCCTCGGACTTTGGGCACTGCAAATGAAACACACTATATTCAGTAGGAAGAAAAATGCATCAACGGCGGCGGCTGCCATCCTAGGATTACCCGCGACCAAGGGACTTGCATTTATCGGGGATGGATGAGGAATTCGTGCCTGGTTCTCCCTGAGAAAACCCTATGCAATCGCCGAGAGGGGGTTTTCTCTGAACAAGAAGACGAGGGAGAAGGGGATGCAGGCCTAGTGAAATATGGCCGTTTCGTCCGTCCAGCTTACTGGTAAAGCTGGAAAGGGGGGGTTGTGATTTGACGGCTCATTGGGCATTACTGCGGCGCTACGACCGGGGTGTGTCTACCATGCAGTTGTGCACTCTAATTTGTGTAGATGGCACGTCGACCCCGTTGCCGTATGCCCCACATATCAGCGAAAGGAAGTAGAAAGATAGGAGTAACTAGTTACACAAATGCCACCTGATAAAGCCCCTGGGCCAGATGGTTTTACTGGTCTCTTTTCAAAATTGTGTTGGGATTTGATTAAAGAGGATTTCATGTTATTAGTGCAATAATTCCATGATGGATCCTTGGACTTGGAATGTATAAACACATCCTTGATCACTCTGATACCTAAGAAAATCAGTCCTGAGACTATGAATGATTATAGGCTAATTTCCCTCACCAACACATGCTTAAAGTTTCTAACCAAACTACTAGCTAACAGGCTGCAAAAAGTGATACTTTCTTGTCTTCACAAGAATCAGTATGGGATTTTGAGGTCTAGATCTCTTCAAGATTGCTTGGCTTGGTGTTTTGACTATACACACCATTGCCAGGCCTCTAAAAGGCCTATTGTGCTGCTAAAATTGGACTTCACCAAAGCATTTGACACTATCACTACTAGGAAAAGGCCTATTACTGGCGCACCTAATTTGGCCATTAATGGCGCATTAGTGGTGCGCCATTACTAGCACGCCAATGCGCCATTAGTGTGCACCGTAGTGCGCCATTAGTATGCCTCCCAGGGGCCATGTGTACCCAGGTGCTTTGGCATACTAATGGCGCACTAAGGTATGATGCGCCATTAGTAGTGTCCGCATAGTAATGGCGCACTGGCTGATAATGCGCCATTAGTATGCTTTGGCACACTAATGGCGCACTGTGCTCTGATGCGCCATTAGTATGAATATTAGTTTTTTTATATTATTTTTCTGTTTTTTTGCATAGATTACAAAATGTATAATTGCACAGAATATAGACAGCACACATCAACAACACATTCATCGAATACAATAGAAGATTAGTCTCTGAATACAATTCATCATATTAGTCTCCGAATACAATTCGTCATATTAGTCTCCGAATTGAAAAGACCGAACAAAGATAGAACAATATATTACAAGTCTCGAGACCGCGAGTAGCGAGTTTGTCTTCGCATTACAAGTTGATATCGATCATCTAAACTACCATCACATAGAAGAGAGCTGCGGTCGTCACGATGAGCATCATCACGATGAAACTTGTTTTCATCCGGTTCCTCCAACGCTCCCTCCCCTCTCCCGCTAGATAGCTGGCGTATCTAGATTCGGCCTCGGCCCTAGTGGTGTATCCTTTGTAACTGTTACCGCTGAATCGGTGAACCTGTCTCCGACACTCCTCCCAGTCATCGTAGACTCCGGGAACCTTACCCTTGTACACGACATACGACGGCATCGCTATATATGCACTAGCCAAACGAAACGTTAGTACCAATTCACAGACAATTCATAAGCAATATATAAGTATGCAACAGAACGATCGAAAGAGAAAAACAAGACATTAATAGCATCGATTACATCTAAGTTGAACGACTCTCGAAACCAAAGAGACATACTACAAGTTCATTAAAGTTTAATTACAACATGAGCCAATCGATGTTTCAGAACAGACACAGCATCACTGCTTTCGACTCGACTCAATGCACCGGAGCGTGGATGAAGCCGCCGTCTATCGTGGGAGTCATGAAATCACGGGCGTTGTCAGCCTGCATTTGTAGCATTGTGTCGATGTCACTGTTCGACGGTTGATTTCTGAGGTAGAACTGCCCCGAGGTACGAAGGACATCTTGATGGATGATTTCCGCAAACTCCGAATGGATGCGAAAGAAATCTTGTCTGATGTCCGCGTCCTGGATTGCCGACACGCGCGTGGCCCAATCTTTGAGCTTACTCGGTAGCAGAAGTTGATGATGGTCCCGTACGATCGCCCGCATGTGATGGATGGCGTAGTAGGCACCCTTCTGACCGCCAGGCGGCTGCTTGACGCAGCAGAACGTCGTGTTGTGGGAGAACACGTGCTTGCCGTACTTACGAGTTGTCCTGGTGAAGGTGCCTCCAGATTTGGCGTAGCCGGCGAGAACATCATCAAGAACCTTCTTGACATTTGTGTAGTCTACAGCCGACTGACGGTCCGGGTCGAAATACGTGGCCATGGAATATTTGGGGCTTTGTAGGATGAGCGTGCACTGTGTGTCACTGCAGAAAACACGAAATGTTAAAAGAAGAACGATCGAAATCTAAGAATTCATATGTTACGGGGCGGTTGAGGCGGAGGACTTACTCGGGAAAGTAAGGCACGAGGAAGTTATCCTTATCTCGGTTTGCCGGAATGACGCCTTGGAGGTAAGAACTCGCGACTTGCCGGTCCCCAGCTCTGCCCAAGATCTTGGCACGCATGTAGAAGGGGTCGACTATCACGATGTCCGGGGTCTTGTCGCGAATGATCCGCATCTCCATACTCAGCGAAAATAGCCGAACAAAGGTGTAGTGCAGCGGATGAAGGTTCAACATAGCGTGGATGTCATCAAACCGCAGCACGATCGTACCCCCGATGGAGTTATCCACAAAGCCCTTGCCCTCCGGCACCTTGGCCGCGAAAACCGGGTACGCCACATCCTTCTCTGTGAGACGCCGCTTCTCCAAAGAAAGAACACTGTCATGCAGACTCCGCATGGCACCGATTGCAGCATCGAGCATATTTGTCGGTAGCATCGGCCTACCCGCCACATGCACCCTCCTCATTACATCCTCAGGTGAAGGTGGCCCGTCCTGAGCACGGATCGTACTCGGTGCCGGCTGGCTCGCACCCTTGTTAGTTTTTCTTTTGCGTGCCTTCTTCTTGATCTCCTGAATTGGGACCGAGTTCTGCTCAGAGACCGCCTTCTTTAGTGTGTTGGGGCTGATCATATTTCGCACCTCGCCAATCTGAGGCTCGGTGAAGTCGGCAGCTGGAGGCGTCTCCTGAGAGCTAAACGGCAGACGACGCCAGTTGCAACTTGGCTTCTCCGCGGTACCGACTTGATCGCGCACGTCTTTTGTTGGGTTGGGTTCTTGAGAACGAGCCCCCATGAAGTCGTCACCGTACCCATGATCGGCAAAGTACTGATCGACGTTGGCAAATGTATCGTCGTCATCGTCGTTCTGATCCTGTGCCATATGCATGTTTGGATCCAGTGGCATAGGGATGTCCGGCACCGTTGCGGCGGACTTGCCATGGGGACGACTTGGCGCCGGCACGACTGGCGGTGTTGTCTTTGCTGTGGTTTCCCCTGCCCCCAAATGAATCTGGCTCTTCGGCCAAAGCAGGGGCCAGCTCAGGCAGGCGCTGAGGGTCATGACGTCATCATCGTCGGCCCTGACGGGTCGAATCGGAGGTAACACCTCGTCGCAGCCTGGCAACACCCGAACCAGTTGAACCCTAAACAAGTTGGGTGGCATCTGGGTACCGTGGAACAAGGGGTTGCCCGGTTGAACGATTTTTCCCTTGGCGACATCGACCAACTCGTTGTTCACGAAGTGAAGGAGAGTGCACGGAACGTCGGCGGCGCCCTGCGAAAACATGTAGGGCGTCAGGGATGCCCAGTCAAAGGCAAGGAGATGAAGTCCTCGGCCGAGAGAGGCTTAATTAGTTACCGTGATGATGGCGTCGAGCTCGGCTAATGTCGAGGCACCGCCAACGGCGGGCGTGCAGTTGACGGAGGGGCCGCTTGCTGCAGAGGTGCCGGCCGGCGTACACACGGGTGCATTAAGCTCCCGTGCCGGCGTCGGAGACACCAATGCCGCCTCCGCCGGAGACACCAATGGCCCCGCCATCGCGTTCTGCGAGTTGCTGGCCGTGAAGCTAGGAATCGGGGGCGGCCCCTGTTGGCCGCCAGCAATCCATGCCTGCAACCCCTCGATCAAGCTAGGCACAATGGTGGTGATCGTCGCTCCGAGCTGTTGTTGCACTTGCTCTTGGACAATCTCTGGAATCCGCGCCACCTGTGCCTTGAGTTCTTGAACCTCGCATGCCTGGCTTTCCGAGCTGGTCTTTTTCTCCTTTCTCCCACCAGCGTTATAGTATGACGACCATTTTGTCGACAAGCCTTTGCCAGCCACACGACCAGCTGACGTCGGCTTCTCGAGCTTATCCTTGTTCTTCATTACATTCAACGCCCTATTTAGAGTCGTGTCCCAAGGGCCGCTCTTAGTCGACCCCGCGCTACTGCTTTCTGTCGCCTGCGGAAGGAATGTGAATCATTTAGAAATTTGGCTTCATTAATTAGAATGCAACCATATGGAGCTAATTACGCGGGGGTGTATTCCTTACCAGAACAGCCTCAAGCGCCCTGGTCTTCGGATCCGTGGTCAGCTCCTTTGTTTTCGGGTCCTTCTTGTACCGGGCCTTGATAAAGTTCCTGGTCTGCTTGTCACCGTATTTATCGAAGAGGGGCAGTAGGCCTTGCTCGGCACGGTCCGCCTCCTCCTTGTCCCATATAGGCTCCGCCACTCTGTAACCGCCGGGACCGAGTGTGTGTTCCCCTAAGTTGAGCTCCCGCATTTCTTTCCCCCACTGACTTGACTCGGAGTGTGCGGCGCTCGAGCAAGTGATCTTGAATTCGTTGTAGTCATCTTCGGTGATCGAAGGATGTTTCTCCTTGATCGTCTCATAACGCTCACCTTTCTTGATCATTATCTTCACATTGGTTTTCCAAGTAGACAGGGCCTTGCTCATCTTCGTGAGGGCAGCATTGTTCACTTTATTCCCTTTGAGGCTTGTGTTATCAAATTGAGCGGGGAACTTGTATCGTTCGTGCAGCTTCGTGAAGAGGAGGTTGCGGTAATTCCCGTTGTCAGGATGCCTCAGGTTCTCGCTGTTGATCGAGACGGTGCTCCGGAGAATGCACCCGAGCAGAAGCGAGTACCCCTTGACTACCCGTTTGGGCACCGTTGGATTCCCGTCGGAGTCCACTTCAGTAACTTCCTCCTTGAGGGTGCGGAGCACGGTCGGGCGCCGGGCCTTCCGTTGCCTCTTCGGTTGACTGCCATCTGTGCGTGCGCCGCCATCATCAGTGGTGGCATTCTCGGCGGCACCATCAGTGGTGGCATCAGTGGGGTCATCCTCCGCGGTACCATCAGTGGTCACAGGATCGGTGTGGAAGGCGGCGTCCTCATACAAGTGAGGTTGTTCCTCCATCTCCTGGGAAAGCTCCTAGAATGCCTTCCCGCCCGAACCGCCGGCCTCATCGTTGTTGGCCATGTTTCTCTCTAAATAGGAACAAAGTTTGGTAAAAAAGTTGGTTATTGTCAAGGAACAAGATCATGGTCTCATCATTTAGGGTTTTGTCGACACCGAGGCATCCTAAAAGCTAAGCTTTTATAATTGAGGGTTTTTCGACGCCGAGGCACCCTAAAAGCCTAAGCTTTCATCATTTCGGTTTTTATCGACACCGAGGCACCCTAAAAGCCAAGGTTTCATAATTTATGGTTTGTCGACACCAAGGCATCCTAAAAGCTAAGCTAGGAAGGAGAATTGTAAGTTGGGCCTAATCACTTGGCTCTATTGCCGCCTATGGTTTAACGCAGCTAGAATAAAGGGGCACTTGATCCTACCTAATTAACCACTAAGATACCCCGGCCCATGAATTAGTCACAAGTACCCTATATGTCCTATTTTTAGCAAAGTCATGCTAAAATTCACGGAAAATTTCAGCATGACCTTTGCTGAAAATAGGACATATGGAGTACCCGAATTTGCCGGAACGGAAGTTAATCAACATTCTAGCAAACTCAAGGGCCTCTCGGGGTACCTGCAAAACTATCACAATGTGATCACAAGTCTTTCTCAATGTGATCATCATCTTTACAAGTCTTTCTCAATGTGATCACAAGTAATTCAGAGGCATCACAAGTAATTCAGAGCATCACAAGGCATTAGTAGTTCAGTACATGAACAAGTTTTACCAAGCACATCAATATGTACTGTATTTCATTGTGGAGTGATATACAGTATGTTACAGCAAAGAAACTGCTTAATCCACATGCCTCAGCTTATCAACAGTCATTACTTGTCAAATACAGAAGAAGGAACAATTTATTTGTGACATAGTTACAAATGATGACAGAATAAAGCAACACCCCGTACTAGCCTAAAAACATATAATTAGAGCAACTTCATATTGTCTAAAAATCCCCCTTTTCTTTTCTTTTTCTTTTTCACCTGAGGGCATGTAAATAATGTACACCTTTTTATCTATTAAAAAAAACTATAGACGCTTCCTTCAGTAAAAAAAGGAACTATGGTAGTAGTGCCAGACCCATATTTTTAGGACTGATATTTAATCCATTGCTACAACTTGAGGTATATGTGTCAAGAACCCTCATGGCATGCTAAGTGTCAAAAGGTCAGCCAACAAGGCAATGGCCTGAATGTCCTTATCATGCTATTAACCTAAACCAGAAAAAAATACCTCACTTATACGAGGGTTATATTGAACTTAACCTAGACAAGCTAGCTGTGGCACCATCCTAGGCTCATTAGGCCATGGTCCAACCCAGATATAAGATTCACCAATAGCATTGCACTAAACTACTGAAACTACTAAACTAATGAAACTACTCCAAGTCCTACACTAAACTACTAAACTACTGAAACTACTCCAAGTCCTACACTAAACTACTAAACTAAGCTAAGTACTACTGCTTGCAAGTCCTACACTAAACTGAAAATGTTTCAGTTAATTATGCTACTCCAGTACTAACACAAATTATGCTACTCCAGTACTAACACAAGGAGTACAAGCATTTCACTCAAGGAAAATTGCACTCACGGAGCACTCTAGATCAACTGATGCGAAATATTGTACTAACCTAAAAAAATTGCACTCACAGAGCACTCACAGAGCACTCTAGATCAACTCCAGCACTCACAGAGTACTCCAGTACTAACCTAAAAAAATTGTCTGTCTGCGATTTCTACTGATGCGAAATCAACTTATATTTTTCTTGTAGATCAATCACAGAGCACTCACAGAGCACTCACAAACCTAAATTTTGATCTAGAGTAGTTCAACGAAAATGGCAGAAATACAAAAAAATGACTTTGTGGTGGTGATTAGAGAGGAAGGAGGGAGGAGTGATGGCTACCTGCGTATGGAGTGGTCGCCGGCGTAGCTCCGGGCGGCGGCGTTGCTGCAGAGTCGGGGAGGCGACGGGGGTGTCGGACGTTGGGGGCGCGGGCGT